>VWZX01001368.1:741362-884150 GCA_013399015.1 Galbula dea | reverse complement strand
AAGGATAGGGAACTGCTGGAGAGAGTCCAGCACAGAGCCACAAAGATGATGAAGGGGCTGGAGCATCTTCCTTATGAGGAAAGGCTGAGGGAGCTGGGTCTCTTTAGCTTGGAGAAGAGGAGGCTAAGGGGTGACCTCATCTATGCTTTTAAATATGTGAAGGGTGTGTGTCGGGAGGATGGGGTCAGGCTCTTCTCAGTGAAGCCCAGTGACAGGACAAGAGGCAATGGCTGTAAGCTGAAGCATAGGAGATTACATGTGAATACACGTAGGAATTTTTTCACAGTGAGGGTGACAAAGCCCTGGAACAGACTGCCCAGAGAGGCTGTGGAGTCTCCTTCTGTGGAGATATTCAAAACCCATCTGGACACACTTCTGTGTGACCTGGTCTAGTGAATCCCACTGTGGCAGGGGGGTTGGACTAGATGATCTTTCGAGGTCCCCTCCAACTCCTAAAATTCTGTGATATTTCCAAGTGTTTTTCTTAACCTCACTGCAGAATTTCCAAGCAACAAAGTACTCACCAATTCTGCAGACCAGTTCCTCTCACTTTTAAGAATTTTCTTACTCATGCATTCATTCTTTCATATTCTCTCTCAATTTTCATTCTACTTATGTGAATCAAATAATTTACATGAAAAAATTTCCTTTCTAGACTTACCAACTACAAATCCAAGGTCATATTTAATCCTGTGTACTTTCATGCCAATTCTTATTATGTGTAAGATCAATGTTTCAAAGATTGCACTGTACAGGGTGTATTACATGAGCAGGTGTATTACACAGTAGTTCCTACCTAGAAGAGTCATTTCTCTTGCCATAGGCTCTGAGGATAATGATATCGTTAGCCTTATGTGCCATAGAAAGCTAGTTTGCATTCATAGGTCTTGGAGTTTTCTCTCTCACATCCTGTACTGTCAGATCTGACAGATGAAGCAACCAGACCTAGCCTTTAGGCTGACCAATCTGTATCGTATATCAAGGCCAAAAGAACCTCTATTACACTAACTTACTGGAGAAAGGTATGGTACCGAGTTTAGTTCCATGCTGATGTAGGTGAGGATAGGTACAAAACCCCCTAGTCCTGTGTATAAATTCAGTTCTTAAAGTCATCTTGATACTTCATCATACTCTCTGGCAACAGTATGCTCACTATTTCCTGCTAGTATAGAGAGTATTTGTTGCAGGCTAACATTTTTACTGTTACTGAACTTCCTAAGGACAGACATAACTTCTTCTAGGTTATGCAATTTCTGAAAGGAGATAAAGCTATTTATTGTTTGTTTTAAAACGCAAGATCATGTTAGGCAGCAGTTTATCCTTCCATTTGTCTTATTTCCTTTATTTTTATGATAAGCATCACCACCTCAGTAACACATATTCACTGTTCCATTTATATATGAAAGTACACTTTCTTCTTACTGCCTCTGGTTGGCAGTTTCCTTCAAAACAAATTTAAGCACCAAATTCTATTAAAAAAATACCTCTTTACACTTTTCAGCTTTAAAGTCTTCATTGTATCCAGAGTGGCAGAAGTAGCTATGAATGATTATATTTTTTAAAATATCTAAATAGATTTCCTTAAGCTGGAGGAGGGGTGGGGAAGAGAGGAAATATCTGAATTTCCTCTGCAATCATTATACTTTTTCAGTTCCTCTGAAATTCACCTTTAAACAATGCAGGTAGTGTTAAGGCTAAAAATATCTCAAGATTCTGCTTTTTTTTGCAGAAATATTTTGTAGAAAAACTAAATCAACCTACATTTCTTTCAGACAGCAAACCAGGTCATAATGCCACAACATATAACTAGTTCTGTTTACTCATTAGGAAAATTCCTCTTTTCCAAGAAGGACCTTTGAGGAAATTCTGTTGATAATGAACTTATGAAGCCCTCAGCAGATTGAGAGACTGTTATTAGAATCATTTATGACCACCAAGGCAAAAAAATTGCCATATATATTCACTGAAGTGTCCCTTCCCTGTCTTTCTTTCCAAGTTTACTCAGTAGTCATGAGTATAAAGAAGCCTAGCATAAACAGCTGTTTCAATACTGCTGGCTAAGAAATCTGGCAAGAACATAGGAGTCTGAAGTTTGGCAGTTGTTCGTGTTGCACGTGTTGAACAATGTTTTGGGTGTACTGGTTTCAGAAACACGTGTAACACGACAACATAAATAGTGAGGAAAAGAGATACTTTTGTAAGGTAAATGTCACACATTATCAGAGCTCACACACATAGAAAAATATGTCAAAACAATAATTAAGAAAACAAAGTAGTCAGTTATGCCCAATCACTAGTACTAACAGGAAAGATGCATTATACAATCCTATGCAAAGGAAGAAAATTAACTGCAAAATATGACATACTACAATCTGACACAGCACACAAGCATCTAATACACAGAAACATGTAGAAACAAACTAATTAGACTGAAGGACTGAACACAAAATGACAAACTCCATCTTTGCATTTGGACAGTCAGTCACAAAAGATATATTTTGCTAAGATTCTTTCTTGCTCTGGTTCCTTTTCTTTGTTTTAGAAAAAGTTTTATAAAACAAAAAAGAAAATCTGCATTAGCTCTGTTGATATCTGGTTTTGTGGCATGTTTATTTTCTACACCGGGCAGGTGAGTGAAGTGATAGAGATAGTGCAAACCAGTCAAGCTACAGCTTACAAGAGGACAACCTGAGCCACACTGCACAGCAAACAGTTGGTGCAGAACGTACATAAAAGAGAACTTTCAGCATTAAAATACTGGCAATGCAGTCTTATGTGCAAAGTTGTCTGGATTTTGTTTGTCAGAAATTACTTGGAATAAATCTTAATCCATCCTTAGAGGCTAGAACAATGGTGTTTCAAGATAAATGATGGAACAACCTTCAACTCAACTTACTTTAAAGGGGGCTTGCTTGGTTTCTAACAAATAAAGAGATTAGCCTGAAGTATGGCCACCACAAGCAAAGCACAGAGGCATTAATTTAACCTTAAACACTTGAATGGGGCCTTTCAACAGGCTAATCAACTTGTTGCTTCTGTTCTATTATTCATTTTGAAGATACATTCATTTGTTTTCATGGATGATATTCAACCACCACCTGTGACAGTATTTTAGCTCTACCACATGCAGATGTTAAACCTGACAAGACACCCAGCAATATGTACCCTGTGTTCCACGTCTCACAGTTTGCATCTCACTCTTGTACCCAAACCGCAACAGAGTTGTCTGTGGAAACTAAAGTATGCTAGCAGGAAACACCATAAATTAAAAGATACATCATAAAAAAAAAATAAATCAAACAATGGCCTGTAACTGCTAAGTTTATCATTGATTTCTCATGCCAGCTAAAGCAAGAAAACTGCAAAACAGGGAACTGATTGTCCTTGGAAAATAGCACTCAGAGATCAACAGAAATCTAAAAAAGCTACCAGAAATGCCAATTTATACATTTTAGAAAGTATTTAACATGGTTCAAACTATAGTTTAATACTAACAAAAGCATCACCTTCCATAAAAAAGAATGATTTTTCAGCATACCCTTTCATAAAGCACACAAATTCCATAAACTTTTATTCATTAAGTAAAATAAATTTGAGATCAAGACACAGACTGAAATTAATACAGCTTTCTTGGTGAGATATGTCAATTTAAGGTTTTGTCTTAACTGGGCAAATTATTCCCAACCAATACAGGTAACTATTTTCAGAATAATTACTTTCTGAATGAGCTGCTGCCATGTGTTCTACAGATTCTGCATCAGTACTCCTAAATGCTTCCTAAAAGATGATGAGACTGCTGCAAATTGTTCCTGGTCATAAGAAACAACTCCTGTATACAATCTCAAATATTTAAATCAGCAAGAACTCATTACGAAATGTTTCACAGAACTTCATGCCAGATTTACCATTAAGTATTTTTATCAAATATGATGACTAATTTTACTCTAAGTAATAAAAAGTTCTTTCATGTAGAGTAATTTAAAATGACCACAATTTTCACCAAATGACATGACATGTTGTCAATGAAATTGAAGCAACCGCAGGAGTACCACAGAGGTTTGACTGAATAATGATCAGAAGAAAAATTAGTAAAGTCTTACCAAGGATATCCACACATTAGAGTTAAGTCTGCCCTGAAATGCTACATAAACATATACTTCTTTAGGCTTTCTTTTTTTTCCCCCTTTTTTTCTTTTTTTAAAGTGAGTGTTTTTCATTTGGAGATTATATCATGAACAGATGTAGGATAATGTTAATAGTCCCGTCTGGAAACATTAATCACAAGCTTTTACTTATTATTTGGTGTCAGCATTTAAAAGTTAAAGCATTTCCAGAACTGTCACCATTGAAATATTCCTTTTGCTTAAAGCTAAATTACGCAACAGTAATTTATTTTACAGTCCTAGCATCTTTTTTAAGGCATATATAAGAAGAATGGCAGGCAATGCCCTGTTCTCATGGCAACAATGTAGACTGACAGCAGTAGGCCTGTTTCTATGTTAGGAAAAGGACAGAAAACCCAAGTCTACCAAACTTTTTAAATGTTTGAGCAAATTTAAGTCTCCACAAAAGAGATTTTTGTTGTCAGCACAATGCTAACATGGTGCTTTCAAGGGTGGGTTTCCCATTCTCAGCTCACTAAGTAAACATTAACCAGAATCAAAATAAAAGCAGGCTAGGGCCTTGTTACCAAAAAGACCTCAACCTCACTCCCATATATATTCCCACTTGCAGAACACTGTGCACGTCAAACAGACTGCTACTACTTCCAAATAACTGTCAATGTGTGTGCAGAAACATCCCACTAAGTATATTCAGAAAACCTAAGAAAGTTACTAAAACAAGTTTCTATATTTCTATTCCCAGAAAATTGTCTTGCTAGTTACTTCAATGCCCTGGAACCCAGGAACTCTGCATTACTTTTCCAGTTCAAGATTTGTTATGTATCACCACGGAAAGGTTCAACAAAAAGCTTACATGCACTTTTGTATTTGGGCTCTTGGAGGAAAAAGAACAAACCAAACCAAAACCAAGCAAACAAAAAAAGGCAAGCCTGTCATTCAAGCATCAATGAAATGTAATCAAACACAGCAGCAAAGTCTCAACATTCCCAAAATCATTCTCTATTCACATTTGATGAAGGCAAAAGTTATGAACTGCTTCATTTGAGATTTACTTTTTAAGTGTTTTATGTTTTACTTTTTATGTTTTAAAGCAAGCAGACAAGCAGGTAAGAGAAAGACTATGCACTTGCTTAAACAGTGCTATTTTTATCAGCATTTAGAGGCAAATAACATTTTTCTGTAACATCTTCCATCACGTCTTCTCTTCTAGAATATACAAGATAAACATCAAATAAACTCCTCCCATGGATGCTTGTCTCTCTCCGCTGGCTTTACAATTGAATCAGCTTCAACTAAGCACCAAGATTTTGGAGTGCTCTAGGGATATGACAGGAATCCTGAAGACCATTTAGCTATTCTCACATCTTTGGTTCTGAAATTTTCAGCCTTAGTCCTCCTCTGCCTAACTTCACCAGCTGGTCCTTTAGATCTCATTTGGCATGTCTGGAAAATACTAGCAAAGGGCTAACGTAAAGATGGAACTGCTTTTGCTTTCGTGTTTAGTAAAACATGACCATATCTTGCAGTCTGTACAGAAAAGTGGCTTAAGCCTGCTCTTTGGCAAACAGATTCCCTATTTAGTGTCCACATACAATTTTCAAAAATATCCATGTGAAAATGCAAGCATGTGCACCAAGGGTTATTTTGACACATGGTATCCATCATTTGGACTTACTAATTTTCCAAAATAAACTGGTTTGTCAGTTTCCCTGTGCATGCGAAGTTTTGAGTAAAGGCAATGTGTAACGTTACAAGACACATTCACGTGCTGACCTTTCACAAAACCAACACTGTTGGTAAAGCTAGGGTGGTGGGAAGCATGCCATATTCACTTTGGCCACAGGACTAAAACACCCAGATTTGAAAAGAGAAGCTGACCAGCACTAGCTTATAGCCTAATTCTGCTACCTCACATGAGTGAGCTGACTGAGGACACAGTGTTACTTCCACGACAAAATGTTCATGTAAGATCTTTTCAGAAAATTCATCTGAATATGACATGCACAAACCAGGTGTATGCAAGTAACAGTTAGTAGCTACATCTTATTTATATCAAGTTCCTTTAGTCTGGTACAGGTATTTCCCTAGCACACACAGAGAGTCAAGTTTTATGTGTTCCTTTCTAGTCCTATAATCCCTGCTTAACCCCTAATTTTACACAATGCCCCCTATTACTTCCCATTCAAAGGGTATTTACACACATTGTTTATTGACAGACTAAATTCTCCCTTACTTCACAAGGTGGGGTTTTTAAAAATGTTTTGTTTTTTCAGTTAAATACTACACTGGATTTTAATGTATTTAGAAACCAAAATTTCAGTCTTTATATATAACCACCCAGTGGCTACAGAACTCCATAAAACTTAACTATGGAAAGAGGAGTTAGCAATGCAAGTCACTTAAAGCTACAGCATGCTCCCCCACCAAGCCACAGGAGGATGTAGCTACAATTCCTCACTTCACTTGAGTTTCCTTTCTGGAAAGTGTTTATACCACTGCATGCTTTTTCAAGAGAATTTACATGAGATCAGTTCATATACATTCTACTTTGACCAAACCACGCCTCACACTTTTACCCAAAAGCTTTTTCAGGACTCATGGATGCTTTCTTATAAAAATTCATACACAAAATTGACCTCTATTCAGAAGAGTTCACAATAACACAAGTTTTTAAGCCGCACAACCTAAAATTTAAATATACTGAGTTAAAACTAGCTTTTCTTCAGTTCAGATTGGTCTCCTAGGGGGAGGAAGCTTACGCAATGACATATTCTATCCCTTTTTCTATCTGTCACTAAACTTTGAACCTATTCACTCATTTCAACTAAACACAATAAAGGTAAAACAGCTATAACTCCTGTTTTGTATGGCAAACCTTTAAGCAGAATCCTTGCATTTCCACCAAAGGCAGGAAGAAGCTTCAAAGAAGCAACAGCAGTCACCATCTTCAAAACACCAGAGAACAGCAAATCTGTTCCACCAGGTCTTCGGTTCCCAGATCAACATGAACTTCCCATTTCTAGCTCAGGTACAGTCCCGGTCCTGTTTGCATGTCCTTCTCAAGGCAGTGAAATTTAGTTTTGCCTGCAATGCTGAAAAGCCTTTAACTTGGCAGTGGGTAATCCTGGTACCTCTCCACAAATTACATTAGCAGAGTAAAAATTCCTGCTTTGTGGATGCTTAACTTCCACTTTGCTGCAGCTGTGGCATTCAGAACAGCCAAAACAATCCAAGGGTCTGAAAAAATGGTCAAAGATCATAATCAATTTAAATTCATGTTTAGAAAGTACTTCTGAAGACACAGTTAAAGACAAAATAGTAACACTGAGCAGTTTTTAACTAAGACTCTTCCACAGGGCTAAATGAAACCTTTCCACTGTCCTTCTAGCATGGTCTGGAGCTACAACTCATCCTCTCTTAGGAACTGCTGTGGCTTGAGCTGTCCACAGCCATTACTACTAGTGATCTTCACTAATCCTATACCTTATTTCAGCTTCCAACTCCAATTGGTTTGGAAGATGCAAAGGAATAGTTCTCCCTGTCTCCCACCCCTCCCTCTCCACCTCCACACTCTATAAAAATCCACATATTCCAAAAATCCAGGCATAACAAAAAATAATAAAAAACTTTTCCTCCCCTTGAAGCACTGCTCCTACCTTAAACAATATCAAGTAAAAGCACTTCTATAAGCAGGAGTAATCAATATATCTTAAAAGTATCTGTATATAAAAATAATTAAATGATCCTTCAAATGCATAATCAGCTTTTGTAGCAGAAGGAAGTTCGTTCTGGATTCTGGAAGGACAACAGAACTTCTCAGCCACACAGCCCCAGAGTCTGCCTGTCAAGGACATCTGACTTTGCACCCTCTGTATTATGCGACTCAGTAATGGGGTTAGTGTTACCAGTTTGCAGTTTCTGGCAGGATCCCCAAAGTAATTTTCAATTAAAGGTTAAATGCTGGTACTTGTCAAATGTGAAGACATACAGTGTTGTAACAAGATGAAATAGCTTCCTCACAAATAAATTAATTTCATTGGGTATTTAAGTATTTAAGTTGGAAATATTATGCCTTTAGGTAACTTGAAAAAAATACCTATATAAAATGTAATCATTTTCTGTCACTACCGTGTCTAAAGCAGAATACAAGCCTGGCCTTCAAATCCTTTATAGCTAATCATTCAAATACATGTAGGTCCAACAAACATTGGAATATTTTTGTTTGCATTAGTAGCCTAGTTTTGTTAAATTAAATTTTGTTAAATGTTGACATTTTTGTTTCCAGTGCTAGTCTGTTTTTCCCCCCCAAACCAGCCATAAATGAAGAAATAGTGATGCTCCCAGAAAATCACAGGAAAAAGAAACATCAATGATTTTGACCAAAAAGAGACAGTACTGAATAAATAAAGCTCTCCCAGGTTAACCTTCCCTTAATCAAACTAAAATAGCATATTTTTCTCTTAGAGTTCCATAGGAAAAGGCTTGGGAAATAGAACACACCTGAAATGAGGAAAACACAATAAGTGATAGATAACTTCTGGGAATTTAAGGCTTACTCTTGCTCCAGCAAACTTGAGAACAAGACTTTCATAATCTTTAAGATATATATGACTGGGCCTCTATTTTTTACAACTAATTTGATTGAGGAGTGAGAATTATGAGAACACCTCAAAGCATATTCTGACAGAACTCTGAAACAGTCTGGGCCTGTGGCTAAGGCTCTGGCCTGGATTCAGAGGATAAACTAATGAGGCTTTCTTAAGTTTCCCTGGTTCTAATACTCTTGCAAACACCTAAATCATAGATGTTTCAGTTTCCTCAGGTGTAAAGGGACAATAACAACACTTACCCTTATTTGAAATGTACTTAGACATCTGTCCATGAAAATATTCTATGGTCATTTTTAATTTAATTATTTTTCAAAACTGTCAAGCTAAATAATATGCTCAAACTCTCCTCCTGTTATATTAGGAGGTCAATGCAAAGATCTGATGCCTGGATCATTGTTCGAAGTGTTGCAGAATTTAAAAAAATGTCTGCAATTAAAAGTTTTAACTTGGCTAATTCTTTCAAATAAACTCAAGGTAAGTGGTGGGATTATCCTTGTATTTAAAAGTAACAAAATTTAGGTGTTTAAATGTAGAAGTTCAGCTTGGTTGCAAGAACATTACACACAGAAACAAAGCAAGAATAAATCTGAATTTTCCTGTGCAGCTGTAGATGATAACCTCCCCTCTTCTAGCTTTGTAACTAGTTCTCCATTCATCAGCTGGTGTGTTTACTTCTGCTGTGTGTGATATGACTAGCAGAATTTAGGCAATGAAAACTTTTTAATCAAGTGAATATCTTTTAAAGAAAAAAAAAGGACCTGCTCCACTTCTCAGAATGCAAGGTCAAGAGTCACATACATTTAGAGCACAGGAAACATTTTTTTCCTGCAACCTATAAAACCCACTGCCACATAGAGTGCATTACCATTAATAATCTATGTGCTTATGCAGATTATAACTCTGTACCAGATCACACAGTCCACATAAGTAAATCAGAGAAAAGTTACTTCCATTTATGCACAGCATTACCTTTTACCCCAGACAAAGCATTGAAGAAAAGTGGTTTTATGCACTCACCTACCACCAATGTATCCAGGGTTTCACCCAGTAGATACATGAGCAGCCCTGTATTTCAGTACCTAGAAGACAGAATCAGAAATCAGTCTCTTACTATCAGAAGTTGTCCCCCTAGCCTCACATTGTAAGACAGGAGTGAATAATTTGGAGTAAAACACATACATTTCTATGGAGTAAAAGAAGTAAAAAGGTAGCAGAGGTTTTTTTAAAGTTTAACTCAGCTGATCTTAATTTTACCAACACCAGTGAAAGGCATTATCTTATCACAGAAGAAAGGCAGAAAACAGTCAAACTTCTGCTAAACATTTCTGTGGAGACATGGCGTTCTCAAAACCTCTGAGCTCTTTGTACTCCTGGGAAATACCCTAGAGAACCATGGGATATATGGTCCTGACGTTGAAGTCCTACCAGCATTTATTAGTGGTGGAAATGAGAAATTATTTATTCCTACACTCCAAGGAACAAACAGGAAAATAGAAAGAAAAGAGAAACTATATATTTGTTCCTGATTTGTTATTTATATTCCTCATTTATTTCCCTTAATTCTTTCACTATAGAGGCAGAATATGATCGTTTCTCTTCCACTTTGCAGACTTCGTTAGAGAAATACAGTCAATATACATGAGGCTTAGGAGACAAACAAGCCATGGGAGAAGGAAGGAATGTATCATATATCAGCAGAGGAGATGACACCTGAAACCTAAAGGGGGCAGCGGAGCCCGCATGGCTCCATCAGTGCAAGACACAGCTGTAGACCAAACATTCAATTGTCTTTAAAAAGATGAAAGGATACAAGTCAAGACTATAGGCAGCCTTTTCCATTCTGCCTCTATTACTTCCTATGTATGCCCCAGACTACTACTTCCAGCAAAACCAAAAATCACAGCCAGGTTTCTTTCTCCCTTCCAGTGGAAAAGCAAGTTCGCTTTGTCCATGGCTTCTGCTTGCTTCCATCCTCAAAGTCCCCTCTGAGATGATGACCTTGTGCTAGCCACGGGCAGATACTTCAGCACTTGCATGGTGAGGACACTCTCTACATTGCTGCAATCCATTTGGCAAATGGGGGTGGATTATAGTGTTAGTCATACAAAGTTACCTGTGTTCTTCACAGATTACCAGGAAGTTACCTGAAAGCTAGGTTATATCTGCAGATATATATATATATACCTCAAAGGTCTGGAATTCCATGTAACTACTTCTATGTCTGCTCTTACACACCACTAACTGTCACAAGTTACCCTTGGCCTTCTCTCCTCTACCTGTAACTGCATTGTGAAGTTCCTCTTTTGGCAGAACCAGAGCGGTGACAAAGGCAATGAACACAGCACACCTTATGGAACATGGTTTCCCTTTTCTGTACCTCCTAGTATCTTATTTTTGTACCCTTCTGTCTAAGCATGAGAAATACAGCAGCAGCTGCCAAACTGAAGATAAAGTTATGTTCCCTTATATTGTTTTGCAAAACCATTCCTAAAAAAGAGAGAACATCACCTGTGCCAGGAGAAAAAGCTGGGGAAAGAAGGAAGCAAATAACTACAAGAAAATGTGGGAAAGTGGGAAAATACGAACTGTTATAATCTGTGGACCTCCGGAGTTTGGGTATGATAGGAGAGAGAGAGAGAGAAAGAGACTCTGAAGATTAGGAAAGGAAGAGTAGTTTAGCAACAACATTTGACAAGACCAAATATGAGATAAAAAAAAAAAAAGACTCAAACAAGGATAGCTTTGGGTCTTAGTAAGGTAGCTCTTCCAGAACACCATGGGTTAGATTCAGAGCTCTTCGATTAAAATAGTTCTACTGGAGTTAAGAGGAGAGTCAGTGTCTTGGCTCAGAAGGATATTTCAGCTTCCATTCAGGAAATTCAAATATGTAGCTTTCAGTCCCAATCAAGAGGAGAAGATGGGATTGTTTTTATTATTTTTGAGTTACACAGGAAGTCAGTAGAAGGAATAGCTGTTTACTTCACATAGGTATAAACTGTGGGATGCA
This sequence comes from Galbula dea, assembly GCA_013399015.1. Lineage (NCBI taxonomy): Eukaryota > Metazoa > Chordata > Aves > Piciformes > Galbulidae > Galbula > Galbula dea. The sequence goes on along the minus strand of VWZX01001368.1, from coordinate 872,409 downwards.
TCAGCCCTAACAGCACTACAGCCATGCTTTGTTCTAAACCATCAATAAAGGAGCCACAGTTAATGATGAGGTCACATTTGAAACTGCTAAATTCTTTATGGCCTTTTCATGTCATAGGACTACGGAACTAGAAAAGGATTTTTATTATCTAGTCTGCAACTGCTTTATCAAGCCGTTCAAAAAAATAATCTTGTTATTTCTAAGTTTCATACAGATGGTTACAGCTTTCTCATGAAGATGTGATCAACTTACATTAATTTAAAAATAAGTTTTAAAGTTCTAGTCAGCTTTACCAAATTTTCATTCTATTTGCACATTTATAGGTTTCACCCACTTATTTTGTCAGGTTGAGATAGTTTAGTTCTACATTCAGTCAAACTTCATTCCTTCTGGGAACCCTAAACAACTTTATATTTAGCTCTCTGGATTTATTTTGTCAACAGCTATGCTACTTACTTTAACTCCTTCTGCTGTAATGTCCATTTTGTAAAAACTAAAATTCTGTGAATTTCCCATTACCTATAAGCACCAAATGTAAGATACCACAAAGCCCAACAGAGGAAGAAATATGGCCTTAGGGAAATCAGCAATGTCAAATGTTAACTCAGCATCAGAAATTATATGGGTTCTGGTCTTTGCATCTTGAAAACGAAAATAGTAGTATTAGAGAATATATAGAGAGAGCAGGTAAAGTGATCAATGGTTTGCAGCAGTTGACTTAAGAGACCAAAAATTCTAGGATTTATCGATCTGGAGAGAAGACCAAGGGAAAACATAATAAGGATTGCTAAAATTATGAAGGAACTGAGAAAGATGAATGTAAAAATTTTATTCACAAAAGTCTTGGAATTTGGTAGCTATTAGGAGTCACTGAATGAACAAAATACAAAACAGAAAGTACCTCTTTACATGGCGGGCAGTATAGTTCCTGACCTTGATGCCACAGAAGGTGGCAAGGACAGGGTGTACCAGCAGGTTCAGAAAGGGATTATACAAATTCAAGGACACTCTGTCCTTAAGTGGATAATATACAATGATTGTTGCTGGGCTGTACATACTGATATCCCTATATAACAACTCCAGATGCTGGAGAGTCTAAGGAGAAGGGACAACAGCAAGTGGCTAGGCTCCTGCACACTCCCTGTAGAGTGTCTCCTGTTGCAAATGTCAGAGCCACAGAGCTCCCCTGATCCAGGCAGGCATTTCTTATCTTCTCATTTAGACAACCTTAAGAAAACAGTCACTTTATTTAACCATTCACTAAGGAAATGTTACCCGATCTATATACCACAAACTTAAAAGATAGCTGCATACAGGTCAGATTGTTTGTGAAATAATAGGATTCTAGATGGTAGAATAGATAATAGGATGCTAGAAGAGAGCTGTGAGAAAAAGTCAGAATGTATTAACCTGCATTGTATATAGATTAGGAATGCACAAATAAAATAACTGTCCTTCTGTATTTAATTTGGAAGATCTAACCAACAGTGTTATTCATGTTTATTTGGAGTGCACTGGTGTATATATACGAAGAGTTTTTCACAACTCAGTAATTGTCTAAACTGCAGAAGTCATACAAAATAAAAGCTTCATAGGGAAAATCCTTACTGTGTCAAACCAGTATGCAAACTTTGAGATTGTGAGTTCTACATGTTTTGGTTTGTTTGGGGTTTTTTTTGAGACACAACATTGAGAAAAGCATGACCATCCTTCCTGTGAGTAATGAGCACAGCAAATTCCTTGAGCTTCTTTCAAGTGAAGTTCTCCTAAAGCCACAAGGAGCATAGAAATATATCTTAAGAAATGCATCTTAAATTTTTCAAGATATATTACAAACACAGCTGCAAAAACGTTAGCATATGAAAAAAGTGAATTTTAGCTAATTAGCACACGAATCATCATTTAAACGCCTCCTGGGTGTCATTTTTTGTTTTAGCCAGAAAAACTTAAATTCCAATTGCAACTATTCTGGGATATTTATTTTACAGTAATCCACCTTTTTCAAAAGTTTGAATCTACTTTACTTTCATTGAAAACGATGTTTCCAAAATGAAACATCTGGCTAAAAGAAGAGGGGAGGTTTGGCATTGCCAGCCTTTAAAAATCTTATATATAGGAAGCTACGGCGACACACGCATCAAGAGGAAAAAAAATTAAGCAGAAAAGCTGTCATGGGCTTAATCCTCCCAGAAGAACAATTGTTTTTCTTCTGAAAGAGAAGTAATACAACAGCTTTTAAAGCATTTCAAAAGTACAACTTATCTTGACCAGAGAACATAAAACAATGATTGACATCTATATGAATTTCCACACAGGGTATTTATTTTCATATGCTCCTGCACTCTGTTGTTATGAATGGGAAATACTTAGGAAAGATTCTTCTTAGAGTACCATGTCGTTCTGATTAGACCGTGAATATGTTGACAATTTTATCAACAAGATTTTGGCCATGTATGAGAGTCCTTTTAAGGAAGAAAATTATTCTGGTTCCATGATACCTTCCTTCCTTGGGTGCTCAGAGATGGAAGTGGATAAGAAGGGACTTTAGCAAAGGTATTTTTGAGCAAGTTATAAGCATGAGTTAAAACTGGGAATGTGAAATATTTTCTCTACTGGGAAGTAAAAATGCCTTGTCCATCTAAAGGTATTAAGTGGAATAAGTACACCATTTGTACTGCTAATTGGTGAAAAATGTATGTTATTCAAATAAAATATACCAGAGCATGTGAAAATCTGGAAATTCATTAAATTTGGAATAAATGTTGTCACAGTAGAGCAGCTTCTAGCTCTGTACAATGATTTGTTAGTCTTTCATAGGGATAATAACAGATGATCTTTAGTGCAGTTTTAATGCCTTCACTTCTAAAACCATAAGGATTTGTTAAATTTTGTGGCCTTCTATAAAGGGTAGCTTTCCTTACAGCATCAAAGTTTCATTTACTACAGTGAATGTATCTTAAAGCATTACTGATTCCCAAGTTTAACCACTGAATCAAAAATAAAATCTCATGCAATTTCTATACACTCCATAGAACACTGTCATCCAAGCACTAACAAAAACAAGCAACTTAGGATCAATCAAGAATTTATGAAGCTCCTTCATAAGACTTGTGAGACTCTTTCATCCACAGAAAAGTGTACTGTACTGTTCCTCTAATAAACTGATACAGCTCCATACTAAAACTACTTCTTATTCCCATTATGCCTGTTCCAGAATCTGGCTCTTCTTTTAGTTAGAAAACTAAACTGCAGCTCAAATTTCCTTGAAGCCAGTCTATATAGATTTGTTTGTGTTTAATTGTTGTCTTTTAAATAACACTGCTTTTCTGGTATTTTCTCCCATGGATATATTTATAAGCTACATCTCAGATTTCATTTTGCTAGGCTAAATAAACTATTGCCAATTTAGTTTCTTCTTGCAGATAAGCTTATCCTTCCCATGATCCCAGTAACTCTTCTGTGGATTTGTTGTGGCTTGAGTTCCTTTTTTTTCAACAAGGAAAATTGGAGTTGTACATGGCACAACTTTTGGGGCACAAGTACTTCCTTATTTCAACCTGGAAGATTTGGGCAACCTCAAATCCTGTTAGCCCTTTTGTGCCTTGAACATACTGCTGGCTACTAGTTATCCTGTGATCACAGGATATAGTCAGATCTGCTCTTTACACCATTGTTTCCAAACAATGAGCTTACATGAGCTTATATTATATATATTAGTTCATATCAGAAATTTCCAGTGACCCCAAAGTGCATGATGTTGCACTTCATGTTGCACACATTCCCTTAACTTACAACCCATTCCTATTACTCCAAACCTAGATGTCATCCATTTCTTTCTGTAAGACATTCCTGCCCTTTCTGCATCAGCAATGGGGTAAAAATAAAATCACCAAATTTTCCCAACATTCTGTCTTTTTATGCCAAAGTCATTAATAAAAGTATAAAACATACCCAGACCTACAACTGATCACCAAGGAACTTCATTTGTAACCTTCCTTCCTGCCCAGTACTTCTCCTCCCAATAGAACCCACTCTCCATGAAGATCAATTTTACAGGAAAGCACTTTGACGTACTCAAGTGAAGCACCTCCTGTCCAATACAAACTCCATTTGACAGTATACCTGTAAGATCCAACACACCCTAGAGAGTTCAAACTCCGTCAAAAATATGTTTCTTGCTGAGCCATAATACAAATTCACAGCCCCTTGAAGGAGGCTGTAGGTGGAAAAGAATTGGGGGTTGAATCATTTTCTCCCAACATCAATTAATTGTTTTGGCTTCTTCTATGCTGAGGTCATTTTGTGTCTGCAGAGATAATAATAAATAAATATATTGTGGATTGTAAATATACTGTGGATTTATGAGGCAACTGAAGTTACTTGGGCTCTTTCAGAAAGCAAGGCTGGGAAAATAAGATGGCATTTTTTTGTTGATGTGTCACATGCCCAACTAAAACAAGCTTAAATATGATTTCTCTTATTCATCTATACTTTTTAACCACAGCTGGCATTAAACCCAGGTGGTGTGGGCTGCTATATTATATGCCCATTTTGCAGACTTCAGAAGGAGCACTCACAGGCTGGTTACAACACTGACAAGGCAAATCCTACCCCAGCTGATTCTCACGCACCCTTGGCAATCTTCCTGCTTATTTTTCTGTCTCAAACTAATGTTTCAAATCCTACAGCTATGTCCTGCCAATTTTGTGTCATACTTATGAACACAATACAACCACTAGAGCATCTCTCTAGATGAGCCACCACAAAAATAAAACTCATTTTATTTTGATTTTTTCTTGAAAGGAAAAGTTCTTGATGTGACATCTTAATTTGGCTATGTATTGACTGGTATCAGTTGCTGTCACTACCTCTAAAATCCAAGATGCTTCTTTCTAAATATGTTAAACATTTTGGAGCTTCTGTAGGAAAAGGCCAAGGTTCAAAATATTAGTAAATAATACTATGATATTTCCTGAACTGGACCTTGTAAGGTCAATACATGCTGGCACATCACCTTAGGAATACTGTGATTTGCGGAAGTGATTTTCGAACTCTCATTAAAGAAGTGTTGTTTTTTCCTTAGCAATACCATTCCCAACACAAGAACAGATTACTGGAAGTTACTAATAGCAGTATTTCAGTCTGAAGTTCTCACTCATCTACAGCTTTGGCATACGGGACCATAAGGACCTGTTTTGGGACTCCTACCTATTTGCTATATGAGAAATACATACCTCAGGCCTCACACCATTTTATTGCTAGCTTTTTGTCATTTCATCTGTACATGACAGGTACTTAAAGGAAAAAGATACAGTATGTTGTTTTTCCATTTTTAAGTTCTCTTAAAGAATTCTAAATGTCATCCTTGTACCTAAGCCTTGCAGAGATAATAGACAAGGGAAGGAGACACAAGGAACGCCAGCCATTTCAGCTACGAATGCACAGTTTTTAATTTGTCAATGAATTGACTCTGCCCTTCCGTAAATATAAACTAATGAAAACAGCCAGATCTTTCATATAGAGTAAAAATAAAGTTTTAGCTGACTTAGCAGGAAGAACTCAAGAAATGGAGTGAACAGTATAAAAACTTTTGTAACAAAATTGGCAACCTTTGGGACTCCACATTCAAAGCTGACAAAAATATATTCCTAAGAAAAAAATATTCTTACATCTTCTCTAGGGATGGTGCCACATCTCTAAGGGTAGCCATGAACAAGGCCCAAAAATTCAGTGAATTCTTATTCACTTCCTGAACATGGCATTTCCCTTTTACTAATGTTACAATTGGAGGTGTTGCTTTACATAACAGAAAGTACTTTCAATTATCTTAGTAACATGATTGAATATTAACTACTACTTGAGGTCCACATTGTGAATATGAGCAATGATATGAACCTTAGTGCCTAAAGACCAAACAAGGCTAGAAGCCCTTCTTCTAAGTATTCCCATCCCCTGCTTGCACTGATACAGCTTAAGATGACAGCAGAGACCAAGAGAGGGGACGGCACATACAAAAAAGCAGAATGAGCAATATGAGACCACTTACATGTCGTGTTAGTTCTACATTTATGTATTTCATTTTCACAGGTAAGATAGTATGCCACTACCAGCAGCCTAGCTAGCTGTAGTGAAAAAGCCTTTAATTTCCCATTCTTGCTGAACAAAAGACCCAGAGCACTACAATGCATATCTGCCCACCTATGAGATTTTGCAGGGTTTTAAGAGCCAGGACAAGTATTTTGCACAACATGGGTTATGCTGTGAAGTTCCAGCTTCCCTGAAGTCCACAGCAAAATTCCCATTGACTCAAGCAGAGCCAGGACTTCCTATCAGTTCCCAAGAGGTCAGCTGTGCTGAGAATTGTGAGCTGTGTGCATTGCAAAGAGCAAGTATCACCAACCCCTCAGCTTGCACTCACTCCTCTTGTGATCGTTTTTGCATGTGGTGGTTTTAGCTTTGCATGCTTTACAGATCAAGAAACCACCACAGCATTCTGGTTTTGTTTTATTTATTTCATGCAATAACAAGGCATGCTTAGTTTCTGTTTTCCAACCAAAAGTGCTGCAGGGATGGAAATGAGATAAAACCTCATAATTCATCTGATTTTCCACCCTCACCACTTAGCTCTCTTTGTAATTACTCATTTGTTGCAGCTCAGTTACTAAAACCTTTCCGTGCTCCAAATAAGCTTCAAGCCTTGTTTCTTCAGCTTCAGTTACACTTCATCAACAAAGCTTAAACAGTTCTTGCATTTCTGATGCCTGTATGGAATCTGAAGACAAACTTATTAACATGAACTGCTGTCCCCTTAAGGATGGTCACTGACCATGGAAAGATAACGCAGCTCTTTAGGAGTATTGACATCTACCACTATCAGATCCTCTGGCCTCCACAGCCATGAAGCAAAAAAAGAAATTAAGATAATTTGCATAAATGGACAGAGCCTGACCTGTAGGAATTTTGCAAGTTTGGTTTGCACAGGTTCTTGTGGATTTCTTCTTTGATTTTTTCACATACTGTCTTTGCACCCCTTGAACTTCCCTTTGAGTTTCAGGTTTGAACAAGAATGTTGAAAACTCTTATTGAAACTTACTTGAAACCATTAGGTTTCACTTCCAAAACCATAAGCAGGCTTCAAGTCATTTGAAATGTGCAAATTAAGGAATTAAAGTGAAACTTACAACAGACAGTTTTATATCTAAACACAGAGCAAAACTTAAAAGTAGGCAAGTTTTCTGTGGTTCTGTAAGAAATATTTCATGTAGCAGTTCTCCTGGGCTTACCCTTGGTGTATACAGAGAAATGACTCTCTGCACTCATTTAAGATGTTGTGCAACACTCTAATATGCCAGATTATTTTTTCTTTAAACCTCTGTTTAATATCTCTCCTCCTTACTCTCTATGGAGCATAAGAAGCACCAAGACCTTTGGGCACTGAACTTCCATAATAATTCTTCAGAAGTCTCTTCTCCTATTTTAGGACCTAAGGGGTACCTTGCTCCTTGTTATGCACCATCTGTCATTTACCTACAACAATTAAAATGCCAGGGATGGCCTTCAGCTGTCAGATCTGCCCCTCTGAACACAGTGTTACAGGATGTCTCATTCAGTATTTGCAGCCACAGGAGAGGGGAGATTCTTTCGTTCAGAGCAGGGAATAGCCTCCGCAGCTGCAGAATGCAGGAGGCCCAGGGAACTTCCTAAGGCCAGCAGCTGTGGAAGCAAGTTTTGGCTGCATTTCTCCATTATTGTTATGTACATAAGGCCTGAAAATCAGTGTCAGGAAATAGCACACATGCAGAAAGACTCATGGTCTTAATTCTCCGTATTTAGTTATGCAACTGTATAATAGTTAAATCTTGCTTTGATGTCATGCTCAATAGTGTTAGTATTAATAAAAACTTATGCCAGCTCTTCGTGTGAAAGTCATATTTAAAGGAACATTCAGACCTGCCACCACCTCCCTTTCCAACTAAACCAATCCACCAGTGCAGTAATCCTGACTTGAAAATGTTTCCACAAGCACAAAGTTAAACTAAGTCATACATCTCTTCTTTCATAGTGTAGGACATAAGAAGTTGAGCATATTCAAGTTTTACTCTTACTGTGACTTAAGCACCAACTAATTGCCATCCTAAATTACCCAGCAGTACAGCTGTATACCAAATCCCACTGCAAAAGTCAATCTTTCAGAACCTTCCTAGGAGGCCTACATGAAGACAATGAAACCTAACTGGGTGTTCAGCACTATACATTTTTCACACTTCTGGCGCCGTTATGATGCATAATGCTGAAGATGGAGACATCTCCTGTCACTCTGCCACCAAATTGCTCAAGCCTCCTTGTAAACTCTGGACTAACTCATATTATTTTAGCACCCTGATTTCAACTCCTCTAACAGAGAAGCAAGTCTTGCCTCACTTCACACAAATGTGTCTTTAGCTCATGACCCTCTGATATTCTTACATGTTAATTCAGAACATTATTAGCAGAATAATTAGCCCCAGAAAGGGCTAAGATGACATTTTCCCCAACTCGTTCAGGCAAACACTAGATATGGTCTTTCCATTTCCTTCCAGTTTCAGTCTGAGGTGAAGTGGAAAAGACTGCTCCTCCAAACCTAATGTTCTGCTAAGCAGTGGCAGATTTGGCATTCTCTACTTCATACACTGCAGAGCAAGCAAAAACCAAAGAAACAGACTTGCTCAACAACTGAATAATAGACGCAGAAACAGATCCATTCAGCAAGGAGAGCCAAAGGAGTCAGAAAGCCAAAGCCACCAGCTTCCTTCTGCTGGCTAGGCAAGTAAGAAAGGAGCCCAGAACAATGGACACAGCAGAATAGGATTACACTGGGGTCATTTGGTTTAGTTCCCAAATGGCTGCTAACAGATGCCTCTAAGTAAAATTTGCTCTGCTTTGCTGCTGCTTCATCACCCTGGAGCCACATACCCCATGCTCATTTTGGCAAACTGCTTCTCCTTGTCTGCTTCCTCTGCCCAGGCTGAGACCCAGACACCGATGGGCCCATATGGGGGGCCTGAACTCCACTGGCTCCCCCGTGTTTTGGATCCATCTCTAGAACTGGTAATTATTCCTTTGGCAGCACTTGCCTGCCAGAGCATGTCTCAGCCCACCCCTGTGGGGTTATGAGAAAAGTGCAGCTGAGAAAAGGATTGATATAGAATGGGTCTACTGACATTCAGAAAAGGATCAAAGACCACTTGATACGCATAGGAACAGAGGACAGTGAGACAGGAGAGGATACCAAAAGGGACAGAAAATTTAGAGAACAAGAATATAAAGGGAGTGCTATGACATGGTAGTTCCCAATCTATGGCTTGAAAGCAACATATGTTAACGTTGCTTGTGACACAGGAAATGGAAGTGTTCTGAGTAGGACAGGGAAAACAAAGTACAATGTTGCCAGCAGCATGATACTTGCTCAGTGTTGTCGGTAAGCCAGCACAGGTTGGGGAGCACACGTCTCTCTGTCTCCCTTAGCTAAAAGTTAAAATTACTCCACTTGATCCCCCTCTAATTTTTTATTTGTTTGTTTGTGGCTGCATCTCTTGTTAGAGGAATTTGGCTCTGGAGCTGCCTGGCTTTAGCTGCCTACAGCTGGCATAGGCACACTTTGCAACCAAGATGAAACAGTCACAGCCCATTTGCCTATAGGTAAGTGAATACAGCACAAAATGTCCCCAGCACTGCCTCTGGCTAAACTGGCCTCTCATTCGTGGTGTTACTCATTCTGGTGCTTCCACCAGTGAGATGGTAACAGGCATGTAGAGAGATGCTCACTGCTGCTTTCTGGGGTGATCATGTTCCAGAGGGTCTCATCTTAACTCCCAATAGTGCAAAAATCTGCCATGCTTCACAAGTACTCAATATATCACAAAAAATTAAAGATTCCCACTGGAGATCAGATGAAGGAAAAGACCCTCCTGTGAGAATCAGAAGATAATGAAATTTCTTCATTTCTAATCAAATAAACACCAGAACGTTTATCCTCTGGTCCCCATTTCTTGTACATGATTTTGAAATATTTATTTTAGAATATGCTGCAAGATGAAAGTTCCTTACACACATAAACAACTTTTTTTCTCTACATCATACACACACGACATTCTAGTCAGAAACTACCTTCCACATCCTTCCTTTGTGGTTGTGAACTCCTCTGGGGCTGACACAAATCCCAGCAGAGCCAACAGAACACTTGCCATTGCTTTCACTCAGAATATGATTGTCCCCCTCTCTTGTAGAAGGCAGAGTTAATTGAACAGTTGAAGATGTATTGTAGGAGACAGGACTAAATCAAATTATATGAAAACATTCCCACGGTTTTGATTTACTTCACAGAAAGAAGAAAAATACTAGACCTCTTATATTACTTCACGTTTGCCTGGAGGGCAAATGTGAGGTAAATGTTCAAAAAATTCTAAAAATGTAGCAATAAGCCCCTTCTACTAAGTTCGGTATGTGCTCTGCATTACTCAGAATATTATATTATTCCGAAGATGCTGACGAGCAGTCTTTAATTCCATTTCAGAGGGCAAATTCCACTGGTTTAGATGGACTATACCTTTGCAAAACTGAAATTGGAAAACTTAAATGTAAACAGGACTCTCGAAGCAGTAAACTGGGCAAGTTTGTAGTGTTGCTGACATCTACTGAGAGAAAGCGAAATTGCACATCCTTAGCAAAGGGATGAGGGAAAACTTGGCACTTCGTTGTTTGCCATTTTAGTTTTCTGCCGCATGTTATGTATGCTTGCATATTTATTTATTACTTGTCTTGTATCAATATTCATTTGCTTCAATTAAGGGCAGTAAGTCAACAGAGGCGTCACAGGGAAAACTGAAGAGGAAATAAAAGGAACAGTTGAACCCCTTACGTAAGTGCTTCTTATAGTTGCAAAAGCATGAATGCTCAGATTGACACACAGCATCAGGTACATCAGGACTCATGCCTAGTTTGTACTGACTGCACATAAAGCCCTCATATTGTGGCAGCTGAAGCCAAAATCCACACAGTATTACTGAATTATACTGAATTGAGGAAAGCATGCCACACAAGTGATGCTGAAAATGTATGTATCATTTGTTTCCTGTAGGAAATAAGTCATTTAGCTAAACTATGGCAGGAATAAAAATATCACCACTAAGAGAATGGTACTTCACAGTTCAGAGATACTTTCTAATCTGTGTCCGTTGTCATGAGGACATACAGTTAAACTATTCAGACAACTAAAGAAAATCTTTTGCTGGTATTTCATGCATTATAAAGGGTCTTTTTTCCCCATGCTGAACAGAGAAGAATCCATAGCCATCCTTACAGCCACAGAACAATAACCATTACTATAGATCTCATGTCTAGGGATTTCGTTGTACAGAATTAACAGGAAAGGTTTGTGTATCTCAGTTTGGGTAGCAGCAATTTAGGGGGGAGCGGAAAGAAATAACATATAGAATTCTAATAGAGTTGGAATGAGTCAGGGTAATAATGTCTGCAAGTAGATTTCTCCACTTCTGAGCAAATTTCTCATCACTGAAGTTACACCAAATTTACATGTTTATAAATAAAAACTGATTTGGCTAATAAATATGTGTAACATAGGGCAATGCTATAAATAAAGCAGCTTAATTAATTTGCTTTTTCTAGTAAAAGAAACATACACAGACAAAATTAAGTATTACGTTACAAGATTTGCCATGTGACGAAGTTGTTATGAAATGTCCCTCTTACATTGACAGGGACTGGATTTCAGTGTCTGCAAGGGCTTCTCACATTTGTTTCCACAGATTCTGAAATGGACGTAAATAGATGAGATCTTTGGCTTACGTCTCTGACCTATAAAGTATCCCACAGGGCTAAATCCCAGATTTCTTACATGGGTAGTTCCAATGGATAAAGCTGACAAACACTCAGCTCCCACTTAAGTAGTTCTTTGAGGATCACACGGTTTAAAAACTGCAACGCAGTGCTCAAAACCCTCTCCCAATTTTTCTCTAACTTAAGGTACCTCATTTCCACTTACACTCTATTTATCAAGCTTCTTGGTACGTAAAGCTCAGCTTCTACATGCATTTTGACAGGCCACAATCTTGGGAGGGCTGTACAGCTCAGCACTTACTTCTCACACCATGGTCCATCAGGATTCACGCAGTCATCACTTGTGTTTGATCCAGTATAGAGTCTCATTGCTTACACTGGCCTCCTCAGATAAACAAGTTGCAGCATCGTCTTTCTTTCTGGAATAGGAAAGGTTGGGGTTTACAGCTTGTTCACTACAATAATCCTTTGAAGAATGACTGGTACACAATCTTTCCCTTCCATGTGTCAGACAGGTTATAAATGCAGGCCATGTTCTCCTGCTCCCCAAGGCTCGCTAAACTGGCTAACAGTTTCCCCTGAGGAGACAAGCTCACACCAGTACAGAATAGTTTGTAGGCCTGTGGTTAATGAATTCTTTAGAAACATAAATAGACTCGAAAGGAATACACTCTGCAATAAAGGGATTTAATTCCAGCTGAATTCTGCAGTCACATAATCATTGGATGGTGTGATTTTAGAAAAACAACAGCCACATAAATTCTGAAAAGAAGTCCCTAGGAACCTTTTCTCCTATCAGACTGCAAACCCAGAGCACCTGAAGGTACTTCCTTACTGGCTCTTTTTTTGCCTTCTGGTGCGATACTGCTTTTCATGAATATTTCAGAAGGAGCTTCTCACATGTTGTGTAAGAGGCCCTGGCACTTAACTCATGTGCCTTTCACTCTATGCTCAGACTTCTCAAAACTGCACAGCACAGTGCTCAACACCCTAACACCTAAGTCTCAGAAAATCTCTATGAAATGCCATTTATATACTCATATCAATGCACTTGAAATGGGCATTTAGGAGGGTTAAGAATCCAGTGAAGCAAAATCCCATGGTCTGATACTTGGATGGAGTTCTAACACAATGTTATACTTAAAATTACACAGAAATAAAGATGAGGGAGCAGATATATTTGAACAACTGTTCCTGCACAGAAATAATTTCCTCACTCTATTATAAATCTATTTCTGATTACCTAAAAAGAATGTTGAAACATTTGGCTTTCTAGAAATAACTTGATTCCAAAGATGAGACTCTGAAAAGACTCATTCTGGCTTGGACTCATTGAAAAGCAAGGCACTCAGATTAATATCAACATTTTGGCAATTCTGATAACAAAGACTGCCAAAAGTGTGTTGTCTATCAAGTGTACACGGAAGAAAGATGTTAGAATATTAAGAACAGATGTCACAGATATCTTTGAAAATCCTCATGCTCCCTAAGTACTCTGCAAGGCAAGATGTATAAAAGCTTATGAAAGGTGAAATTAATGCATTTTGTCCAAATGCTGTATGCGTATGTAAACTTACTTATAAAATATGTATATTTAAAGATATTAGAAAGGAGGATTGGTTTATAATTTGATAATGGCCTTCTATCTTAAAATTTAGAGCTTTAGCAGTTCAATATCATGGCAATTGGCTGATTTACTTATTTATTTGTAAACATAGGAAGCCTTGAATTATTTTTAATTGGCAGAATTAAGAAAAAAATTTGCCTCCTGACATGGTGGCTCCAGTTCTCAGGGGCAGAAATCACCTCACACAAATAAAGCCAACATTTTTATATATGATTCATTCAGGTGACAGAGTGTTTTGAAAGAAAAAGATCTTGATTTTTCAAACTTTCTTACTGAAATCAGCATTCAGTAAGAAATGGAACATGGCACAAACTTGCATCCACTGGAGCAAGTAGAGCCAAATAAGGTTTATCTTTAAGTTGAAACCTGTGTGCATGTTAAACTAAAATATTTTTCTGAGGTAGAAGACTGATGTTAAAATGACTGTGCTGAACTCAGAAATGTGATGTTGTGGATAAGAGCAATGTAATTACATAATAATAAAATTATAATGTAATAGTAGCAACAATAGCGATATTTTCTGGTTTTTAAAGTTTTTAAAACAGTGCTCATTTCTTCTTACTGTATAACACTGACAGGACAATAGCAACACAATACTGACAACCACAGCAATATTACTTTCTTGGCTGAGGGAAGCCTGGGGTGTCCTCACAGCTTCATATGACACAGCCTGTCAAGCTCCACACCCGCCACGGAGACTGGCTCTCCTCCTGCAGCACAACCCTGAAAAATATGCTTTATTTCCTTGAGCACCAGCATGTGTGAGGGCTTCATTGGAAAGGAACAGATTTAAGCCTGGTTTTGTGAAGTACACGTTTACAGGCTTTGCTGAACCAGGCCCTAAACCATGGCTTCTCTTTTTTTTTTTTTTTTTAAATCATCCCCATACACTTAACAGATGTGAAGGCAAACTTGGCACATGCAGATGGATTAATTTTTTCCTTTGACTAACCTGGTTATAGCTAGTTTCCTCAGCAATTGGAAGAGTGTTTATATTGGGTTTGGGGTTTTTTTCCCCCTCTTTTAATAATACAAAGCAGACTCGGTGTGTCTGATTTACCTCAGGAGGCAGCGGGAGAGGAAGGGTGCTGCCGGCTCCTCCACGGAATGTGCTGAGGGGAGTGGAAGGGGCGCTGCGGTCGGAGTTATTTATTTTGTTAATATCTTCAGACCCCAAGGGCCCCATTCTCGTCCTCCTTGGCTGCTCTCCAGACCAAGGCTGTCAGCCAGGGAGAGTATAATATCTTCAGGCTATGGCCCATTTAAAGTTTTTCCTCAGCTTTCACTGAGCTTTTCCTGCAGCTCAGGGGAGGCCACATCATCCTGCCTTGCCATGCAACCGCCATGGCTGCCAGGCCCCACCGGGTGCTTCACAAGGCCGAGGCCCCATAGGGCCAGTCCCTCCTGCCTGCACCTACAGAGTGCAGGAGTCACTTGCCTGAGTCTGTTGGGACACAGAAGCTATGAGACCAACTCCTCCCTGCCTCAGCCACTCCAAGAGACATCGTGCAGCTCAGACACCATTCTGATCTCTGCCACCCTACATTTCACTGCCCACTAACAAACAAAATCCCTGGGCCAGTACTTGAGGTCAGGGTTTTCCCCAGAGCCCCCAGTCCCTGGCTTGGGAGTAAACTTGCAGAGATTATTCCTGCTTTCTGCGTTTCCCGCCTTTAAGCTCCCAAAGGAGGCCTGGTATTTAATTAAAGTACAATGAAAGAACTAGATATTTAATTACACGATTTTGTCAGGTAGCCTAACTTGACAGAACATCATAAATCCACAGAATAATTTTTCAAAGTTGGTGTAAAGCTGTAACCCAGAAATGGCAAACAGGCCACCTACATTCTTCAGGTGATGGAAACAGAAGCAGTGTCTGGTAGGCTTGCATACACCTGTATCTTTCAGCAAAAATATCAAAAAACATTTCAAAATCCCTTAAAAATATTCAAAACTTATCTTGGTTGGTTATGCTACTGACATGACGGTACAACACACAGCACAACATCATTTGTTAGCAGGGCTTCATTAACCCAGGCAGACCTCAGCGCTAATGAGGCTACATTGCCTCCAGTGCCCTGACAAACCAGCCAGTTTTCTGAGGTGCTGCCTGGTGCCATGTCAATGTCTCCAATGGCCATTACATCAGGAATGCACTAGCTACTTACACAAAAAACTAGTTACAACTATGAAACACTATAGCAAAGTTCAAAACAAGGATATCTTTGTGGAAAAGCAATTAATCTTTTTGGTTTTAATTGCTTCTCTCTACCTCAGGGTTTAAAATTACTAGAGCAACCATGAACCATTGGTATAACAAGAAACACAAAATGCCTGGTATGGCAAAGCTCAGCTTTGCAGTGGGGAACAGGGTGAAGATAGGGGGACATCATGTCTTGAGGCAGAAGCACAGACTGGGATTTTACTGAGGTCATGGCTCACCCAGACAACAAGCCTGGTTTTAAGCGCCTAGTCCTGACCACAAACAAAACGCTACTGGGCAGGTGAAGCAAATGGCAACGCTGGTTCAGACTGACTTCACGAAGATCATATTTGTTCCAGCTTTTCTGAAAACCACCTTTCTCCTGGCAAGACTGAGTATTGCCTGCCCTTATGCAGCAGGCACAAAATCATAAAGGCAACATAAGCAGCACACTGGCTGCTCCAGCTAAATAGACAAGACTAAGTTGTGTATTCAAATAGTATACTGGCTGAATTTAATACTGTTGGATGATCCTGTATTATATAGTACCATTATTACTAACAGTAAAACCATAACCTGGAAAAACATTTCCTGCTGCAGTGGAGCTGGCTATAAAGTAGAGAGTTTGTCCTTTAGTAAGTCTCCTGGTTCTCCACCAGCTAGACAGAGCCAGGTGGTCCTTGATCAAAGCCTATGTACAATGTCTTTAAATGTGATCTGATCCAGGGCAGCCCTGTGACATACAGCACTCCTACAAACATCCTCTTATATTACTACCACAGACATCTATCTCACTGCAGTGTCCAGGCAACAAAGTATGGATTTCATATCAAGTTCCATGATAAAATGTAACCGGACTCCCACGTCTTCTCTACCCCCACTAGTAAAGCTATTTACTTAAACATCAATTTAACAGGGAACATATAAGTATCAAGTACAGGTTTAAGGACGAGTGTCATGCTCCCTTTCCTAGAAAAGGTATTTTAGGCATTTGTCCCAATTTCTACATCATCTTTTGAGTCTTCAGATATTTTGGAGCTATCCTTTCTTATACACCAACACTCTTTTGAGTGCACACCAAATTCTCTGGGGCATTTGCCTCTTAAACTGTGGCAGAGAATTATGGATCACCTACACTGGCTAGACAGATGTGACATAGGTTGAAACACAAACTGCTGCTCCCTCCAGACCTATGATACTTTCTGTCTCATCTCCCTGTTTTTAAATGGTAGGAAATGTGCAGTTCAGGTGACAATCTCCCACAGATCCTCAACCCGGCAGTGAAAGTACAGTCTGATCTCTCTAGCACAAAAAAAGAGGCAGAGCCCCTTTCCTGGGAAAGATGGGCATAATGGGTGAAATCTGAAATGGTACTTTGTTGATTCCCTTTATGCTAAACATCAAACAGAATAATGCTGAGTAAGTGCTTGTAGGACAGAGACTAGAGCTCCTCTGGACATCTGGCTAATATACCTGACCTGTACTCCATTTTGTGGGAGGATTGCAATATTACAGTAACAATATATGCTGTTTGCTGGGTTATTTTTTGGGTCGTGGGTTTGGGGCTGTTGGTGGTGGTGCTGCTTCTTTTTATAAGACAAACTGAGATTAATAAAGTAGCAAATTGTAGCTTTACCTTTTAATGAAATAGTTATTTAACATTTTTTCTACATCTTGCTTTTTTCTTTTTTAAACTTTCTTGGCATATAATGTATGTGGCACCTGAGTACAAAAGTCAGCTTGCAATGTGAGTACTTAAAGGCTATCTTTGGATCTCTACAAAACTTTACAATCATTTAGGAAATAAAAACACTCACCCAAATAGAGGAATGACTTAACATTTTAAATGTATGTATGTCAAGTGTCTCAACAGCTAGTAAGTACAAACCTACAAAGTCCACTTCCTCCTTACTGCATGGCTGTTTGAGTCAAAAGAGGGGTCAAGACATGCAGCTCAGGCTCTTCTGCCTTTACACAAAGCACAAAAAGAATGCATAAAGAGAATTTACATCTGCTACAAACAATTTGAAGTTAATTTTATTCCTGTTTTCTATCAGCATTTTTCATTCTTTGGAAACACTAATCAATGTCTGACTGTCCCATCCTTTCAGCAAGATCAGAAAACAAAACTGGAGGAGGAACGCAGAACTGTCAATGTATTTCAGATTCAAGATTTGATGAGCAAGTTTCATTAAACTCCATGCTAGTTAAGGTAGGCAAACCAGACCCTCAGATTTTAATCACAAACACAAGAGAAAACAGTGGCTGCCCTGTAAGAGAGGGATATGCTGCATTTATGGCACAGGACAGCACACAAAGGAGCAGCACATCCTGATTACTCATTTACCTGGTCATGCAGAGATGTTGTCTGCACTCAGTACTTTTTCCAATGGATTTTTAAGCACCTGCAGATGAGAACCTAAAACTTTCCCGTAGGGGATCATTCAGCAGAGAACTCCTCTATTATGAGAGCTTTTGCTTAATAGTCACAGTCTACATTTTCTTCCTAGCTTTTCCCATTCATCTTTATTCCTTGTCTTTCCTCAAATACATCTCTCTGAGCAATAAACTTCTAAATAATTTGTTTTCTTCCTCTGTGTTCCTACAACAATGAATAGATGACACTGCCTAAACTGTAATGCTACAAATTTCCGGCACATAGTTTTAGCTATAAGGAATTAGGCATTTTAATAAATACAAGGTTAAAACTAGGGGAAATTAATTACCAAGCTGTAGATTAATGAGCAAGAGGTGAAACTGCTGAGGAGATGCTCTTATTAGATTATCAGACTCTAGGCTGATTTATAACTTTCACTGTGCCTCCTTATCCATCATTTTTATAGTACATAGAAAGGATTACAAAGCACAAATTGCCTTTTTTTTTAATTAATGTTGAAGTTTTAGATCAGGATAATCAGACTAGGTTACTTTCTTTCTTTTTTTTTTTTTTCAAAACATGAAAGCAAACCCCATATTTTATTGATCTGGAATGGCTGTGACAGAACTGCATAATACAATATACCTGCAGCTTCCTAATACATTTGCTTATGATTTGCCCAGAAATGACAACAAGCTGAGCAGCAGCCCTGCTGAAAAGGCCCTGAGGATCTTGGTAAAGAGCAAGCTGCATGAGTCAGTGGCGTACCTGTTCAGCCTGGAGAAGGGGAGACTTCAAGAGGACTAAAAAGCAGCACTCCAGTACTTGCCAGGAGGTCATCAAAAGACATAGGCCAGGCATAAGCTGAAAAAAGAGAGGTTCAGACTAGGTTTAAAGAAAAACTTCCCTTCCCCTAGGGAGGACAGTCATATATAGGAACAGGTTGTCCTGAGAGACTGTATAGTCTCCATCCTTGGAGGATTTCAATACCAGATTGGATTGAAGCCCTGAGCAGCTCATCTGGCCTCACAACCACCTGCTTTTTGCAGGTTGGCCAAAGGCACTCCTGAGGTCCCTTCAAACCTGAACTGCCATATGAACATGAGTCTGACTCAGGACACAACAATTTTGACTGCTAGCATAGAATAGACTTTCTGAATTGTAGTCAAACAATTCTGCCTCTTCCAGCTCTGAAAGGGATGATGACCTGTAGATCAGGATAACACAACAGTTCCCCAAAACTATCTCAACCTGTTGGTATAGCATAACTCAACCAGCTGCTCAACAACATTGGCAGCCAGCTTAAACCAGTGCTCCTGCTAGTGACAGCCAAGGTAGGAAACTATAGGCACATGTGTTCATGTTCACAGCCTGGGCTACAGGGAAGCATAAATTAAACTGAAAGTGGCAAAGAAGATTCCTAAATCCTGAATACTCTCCAGAAGAATCCCTTAGCTTCTCCAGAGCCCTGGGCAATAAAGATACAGATTGCCTCAAAATAATAACAATTAAATAAAACATAAATGAATGTAGGCATTTTAATATAACCTGTAAATAACTCTTCAACCTCAGGCCTAATTCATTGCTTCTGAAACACGTGACTTTGCAATCACATAATGCTTTCCTAAGGAATATAAAAGTTGCACAAAAACTAAGCATGCTTTTACTAGCCATTCCTTCAACACAGTTGTAATAAATGGATCAGATCTGGACTACAACCAGTGTTTCATTCAGTCTTGTAGCTTCATTGCTACCTCTTTTAAATACTTTGGCACATATAAACATCTTCTCACTGTCTGTAAGGTATACCACGCTCTTATCTTTTTTACCTTTTGTAAAGTGATAGTGCTAAAGAAAGAAACTTTAAAAATATTGAGAATAACTTTTTTAAATGATTATTTATAGCTTTCTTTTCAGCACAGCTTAAGTGGTTACCATAGCTGGAATGAATTACAGTGCACTGCCAGGATTTTCAGAAAAGGCCCTTCCACCCCAGGAAAAGTTCAGTTGCATTCTGCTTTAATGGCTCTTGGCAAGCTTGCACTATTGTTTTTGTACAAACAGAAGTAAATTTGATACAAATAAAAAATGGAACTTTATGTGAATGAAGCAAACATCAAATTCCTTAATCTTCAAAAGAAATTCTATCCCTGAATAATTAACTATGATATATTTATAAAACTAGAATAATTGAAAACAGAATTCTAAGTTGATTCATGTGGACTGTGCTGAAATATTTATTATTGCAAGTCCAGAAGATCTGTCTGGGTTTTGTCACTGCAAATGTCTAAACTCAGTGTCCAGATGTTTATTTAAGTTTCTCCCACATAGTTCTAATGTCAATTACCAGGGGTTATCAGAGAGCATCACTGTGTATCTTCCTTGACTAATATTCTCATTTCTTCTGCATCTTTGATGTTTTCTTTCATTAAAATTCCTGGCTCACAGCCACAAAAATCTGCCGTGCAGGCAAAAACTGGTCTGCAGACATGACACATGATGATGCCCAATGTCTGTGCAAGGATATTTATCATCAGCTATCATTTAGGCATTACTCTATAATCAGTACAATGCCAATTTAAAGCAGCTCAGAGAAATACATGTGAAACCAGTGAATAAAAACGTCTAATCTATATGAAGTAACTTGAGTCACAGTAAAGAAAATATTATCACATACAATGAAGATTCTGTGAATCTGGGTTGGTTTGGTTTTTTGTTGTTTTGTTTAGGTTTTTTTCCACCTCGTCAGGAAAAAGCAGGGGGAAAACCAATGACAAAGTAATTTCACACACAATTACAAACGGAATTGATGGATCTGTAACTCTGGAAACCACAATTACATTGAGACTTTTATAGTAACCAGGAGACAACACAGGCCACTCATAACAGTGACTTAAACAGAAAGAGCTTATCACACAGTCTCTGAAGATTTCCTACATTCTAATGCAGGTAGCTGGCTAAGAGAGCTCATCTATCTATACATACACACACAGCTGTTGCCCAAACCCAAGTGATTCATTTAGTTTGTAGGCAAATTCTGAAAGATTTGCTTTTAAAGTTTTACAAGAAATAAGAAGCAAATCAATTCTAATTCAATATAAATGGAAGTAGATGTAAGATGTCTGGAAAAAATAGTGCCAATGCCATTTCACGTTAGTATCCAGGTACTAACACCACATACCTCTCTTGGTGAAGAACGGTACCCATTTTAGTTCTAATGAATCAGTAAGAGATGGACACCTTGCAGCTCCAATGGATAATGGTCTACATGACTTGGAAATGTTAATCTCATTGATTATGTAATTTACTTCTCTCCCTACACTATCAGTTTGGGAAGGTGTATCCACCTACCATACAAGGCCCTAACAGCTAAGCATTTAGCCTTGCTGAGAACCATTCTCACTCACTGAGATGTTCTACGAATGCTGTCACTGCACCTACAGATTCCGCTGTGATTCTGTGTGTGCAGTAAAAAAATCCCATAGCTTCTTGCAGAATCACAAGTCTTGTTACACAATCTGAGCTAATTGCAGCACAGGTTACATGCAACTGGCATACACTGGCAGGGCAGTGCAGACGATAACTCCAATTCAGAGATGGATATAGGAGATCACATGCTGTTATAGCCAGACCTACAGTACTCCCATCACTGTCTGACTGATTTCTGAGTAAATCAAATGTATGTTTTACAAGCATCAAGTAACAAATGAGAAAATATTTTTCAGGGGGAAAAAAACCAAACCAAAACAAAACAAAAACACACCAAACTCCAAAACAGACCAAAAACATGATCAGAAATTTTACAACTGAATTTTCTATTTAGAAGTGTACAAAGAATATCTTCTGCCAGGCTACCAAGTACTCAGCCTCAGAGAGACTCAGCAAACTCTTGGCCTGCAACTACTTGCCACGTTATATCATAGCCTTGATCTAATAAGCAACTAGATTAATACCAGCTGTGAGGATAGAGGGAGGAAATATGAATATGTTCATTAAGCATTATGGCCCCACTTATCTCCCTCATGACTTCAGTGGAGATGTGCCAATTCGTGCACGACGCAATTACGGTCCCTTACATCAAACCTGAGGGAAAAGCAATGAGGGTGTCACTCAGTACGAATTCTTACAAATTTCCCTGTCAAGAAATCTCTCTTACACTTACTGC
Organism: Galbula dea; assembly: GCA_013399015.1. Taxonomy (NCBI): domain Eukaryota; kingdom Metazoa; phylum Chordata; class Aves; order Piciformes; family Galbulidae; genus Galbula; species Galbula dea. Next base: position 850,202 of record VWZX01001368.1, on the reverse strand, counting down.
TAGAGGACACATTCACTCATATTTGAATGATTAAAAGTGACATGCTTATTTCAAAGATTCTACCAAGTTGGAAAAGAATTTGCTTCCTGCACACATTTCACTGTGATCCTGTGTTGTCTCCTCACATTCAGTACTTGGTTCACAACTCTTATTCACAGATTCCCTTGCACACAGAGATTAAACAAAACACGCAGCCAATGCCCCAGTTCAACAGAGCACTTGCACATAAATGTCCCTAGAGGAATCAAGCTTTGGTTCATGTACATGTTTTCACGCTTCACCAAATCAAGGGCCAATTTAATAAAATATTAATAATCAAATGATCAAAACAGTTGCCTTAAACAAGAGATGACTAAATGCCTCTAAAACTTTGCATACATATGGAATAATAATTAAAGTATTTACAAAGGACTCAAATGGAGTTAAGCACTCATATCCGATGGAAAGTCAATGCGTTTGGACTACAGTCAGCTAACAACTGCCTGCCTCAGTGTCAGCAGTGACACAGCACTGCAGAAGTATGAGAACAAAACACAATCATTAGCTTATTGAAAAATAAGAAAATACCACAGCAAAATAAATGTTGCTTTCACACAGCTGTCTTTCCTACTTCCCTTTCCCTCCCAGAATGTGGGAGTTCACAAACTAAAAACAAACATTAGGAAACCAGGAAATCTCAGTGGTGATCTCCAAACATGCCACCCTAAGAGCAGTGGACTTGCAACAAAGCATGAACCACAAACTCAGGAAAACTCAGTTCAGCTAGAACCTCCCTAGAAAAAGACCACACCATGCAAGACCTACTCCCTAGAAAGTCTGTCCTTACAAGACACTTTGGAGAAGTTATGCTTCTGTCTTGCAGCAGTACTGGCAAAGCAGAGGAAAGCCACCATTTCCTACAGCAGTGTCCACAGGGTAGGGCACAGTTTCCTTCACACAGGACTCCCATTCCCTGTACCCTTTATGCCATTCATCTGATAATTCATTGCAATCCCCCTGGCCCAAGGATACTCCTTGCTAAAGGCAAATGACGAGGCAGATGCCACTCAAATGATGCCAAAAATGTCTGAAGAGGGTCCCAACTATAGATCATTTTTTTCACTGGCAAAACCCAGCACGATACAAAACTGACAGTCAGCTTCCTGGATCCACGGAACTGGCTCTGCAATGAAGCTGCACAAACTAACCAGACAGACAGATCTCCACCGACCACTTGGGCTAGTCAGATCCTACCTCCGCCGTGAGGCTGCTAAAGGCTGCCAGCTTGTGGCGTGTCTGCGATACAGGAGTTGTCTGTGTGTTCCATATAGAAACCTCCAAACTGCTGCCCAGGGCCACTCATTGGGCTTGCTGAGCTTTTACCATGGCTTCCCACGCCAGTTTCAATTAATCAGTTTGTAGGGTATGGATATTCTTTTAACTGACTTCTGATACTGCATCTCTGTGGCAGGTTTAAAGATTCCACAGCACAGAGCCATGGTTTTCAAATTCTCTGTTTGCAGGGCCCATTTCTTCCACACAGGAACTGGCAGCTTACTGTCCATTACTTACTTTTTTTTTTTGATAGCATGGCCTTTGGAATAGAAGCAGTCCACAAACCACCTGATGGAAAATTAGTTAACAAAACTGCTGACCTGTCAGCTAGATCTAACTTTAAAAACGAGGAAAAGCTTATGCATTCTTTCTACCCTTAGTTACTTTTATAGTACCCCAAAATAATTAAGTACAGCAGCATTTAGGTTTTCTTTCAAATGTTATTTCCCAAATACTTAAAAAATTTTTATAGACTACAAAATCCTCTAGATTATGTTATCATCACAGCTGGTAAACCAGATTGCATGCTCTCTCCCTCAGGAAAGGTTACACCTTTGAACAGAAACTGTAATAAATATTTTTCATCTGTGCAGTTTGGGGATCAGGCACTCCTCTAACCATGCAAAAACTCTGCACAGATACCTGTTTCACATGCTGTAACTCTCACACTTGCAGCACACCATTTAAGCTCTGTCTCTGTACCCTGTTTCAGATCTCCATGATTGCCCAGCTTTGGGTCTCATAAATCTCTTCTCACAATTTGCATTCTCAAATTTTCATTCCCTATATAGCAATTGTTTCCTAACCCCATCTCCAGAGTTTTCCTTTTGCAGCACTGAAGCAAGAGGCTTCAGTTATCCCCAAAATTTGACCATAAACTTTACATAGTGAAAACAAACCATTATTCACATAAAGAACTTCAGAAACATATTAACAGTTCTTTATTTTCTACTGGGTTAACAGCTCACTCCAAAAATACAGTCCACTTCCAAAAAGAAAGCAGGCTCCTCAGTTCTCAGTGCATGTTTTGAAATGTTCTGGAACTTGAGAAGAGTGAAATACACGACGACAATACTGTACTTCATCAGAAACTGAATTCACTATGACTAAACCATTCCATGATTCATCCTCTTATTCTCTCATCTTTTATAAACCTCTGGATGGTACATCCTCTTTAACATGGAGCTCTCTTTAAACTTGACTCTTTGCTTTCTTATCACTCACAAAATCTTAATTCACAGTACTTACCTGTGCTCAGAACCCAGGACCAAAACCCCCATTAAAGCTTCTAGGTTTTGCAGTAATACAAACCCTTTAGCAGTAACTTAAAATTCATAGTTCCAGCTTGGATTTGTATCCATGTAGCACTTCCCTCCACAAAAACTCTCCCAGCACTGTAGGGAACAGCTGCTAAATATGTAACATAGGATTTTTTCCTTACAGGTGGAGTTTCTCAATAGGGGATCCACTTCAGCAAAGTCCCAACATGTTGAATGCTATCAAAATATAGATCAAGAAAACTGCCTCTGCTTCACAAAGTTTAGAGAGCAAAAGTAAGCCTTAAAAGCACAAAAGTATAATGTTAGTTAGCATAAGAGAGTGGTCAGCAGAAGCCTATGCTGAGCTAGATTTCAGTAATCGAGAAAACAAATAATTACCTGTGTAGTTTTGTGTAAACTCTGTTAGTACAGAAAAGCCAGCATGGAAAAACCACACACAGCAACTTAAAAATGTGACAGCAGAGTCAGTACAAGGACAAGGGTGATGATACCAACAAGAGGCGAGCCGCTAACAGGCCTCATGAAGCAGCAACACGAAAGCCAATACACTTCTGAGGCCTCTTGTCCTTAGCCAGTTCAATAGACTGAAATAAAAGGAGCACTGATGACAAGACCCAGTTAAATGAGCAGGCAGTATGGTGATCTGAGAGATGAACTACATCCCCAAGAGAAGTGCACTCCACTAGCTTGTGGAGTCAGAATGACACACTGAAGGCAGAAATACATGCAATCAGTTGGGTCACCAGCATGGATGCTGAGGGATGAGTGTGGATAACTGAAAATGTGCCAAAAATAGCGCTGACAAAGACAAGCGATGACAAGAAGCTAGGAGGGTGAAGCAGGAGCACAGAAGAGAGAGAAAAACCAATGGTGGCAAGAAGTATTTTAGGCCTGGAAGTGGCAAACACCTGCACAGTCTGAAAGCAAAACAGGAAATAAAGGAAAGCCTCTGTAGGAAGGTTGCTGTGGCAAAAAACACAAGAGACATGCACATCTCTCTGAGATGCCAAAGTGAGTGAGGTATGCAGAAAGTGCCCTAGTGCACAGGGGGTATTTAGATGGTGTTACAAAAAGCAAGAGAAGGCAGTAGGATGCATGACACACAGCAGAAGCTGAACGCAGACACAGGCAGTGATATGTCATATCAAAGGGAAGGGGTGGTGCACAGATGCAGAATATGAATTTGCTTTAGTGACAGGAAATAAATCTGATGAGGAAAAGGGAAGAGCAGGCAGCTGTTGAGAAGCCAATGAACAATGAGAACAAGAAACCTGTAAAAGGAAAGGGTACAGGAAAGAGGCATCACAGATGACCTAGCCAAAAAGTACCACATATTAGCTCAGCAGCAGTTCCACCAGTCAAACTGCATTACCAGAGTACAGACTGTGCCACGGGGACTGCTTGGGAAAGCTTGTGGAGCACTTGGGAGAGACTAACTCCCTGCTAGTAAAGTGCTGTATGGAGTCAAGAAGTGGCAGACTTTCATCCCCCATTTCTAGATGATTCTCGTGCAGCTTTTTGAATGACTCACATCTGGAGCACCTTTGGTATTCCTGCAGGAACACGGACGCATCCACGGACAGCCTTTTGCACACACTGCTGCTGTAGCATCTTGGAAAACAGGCACTGACAGGCTCTACAAGGCATCTCTGAGGTTTGATTTTTAGAACTTGTACTATGCTTGGAATATCCCAGCCAACAGTGGAATATCACTGTGAAATACTTTCGGGTGTCTTCCTTAGCTTTCAAAATTCTTATTAAAAGGCAGAAAAATGTTATTGTAAAGAAGAAATTTTTTTATCTTTGAAGACTACGTAAAACTTCAAAACACACAGAACATTTTCTCCAAGAAAATGTAATGGTTGATCTCTTAATTTACAGACTATGAAAAAATAGCATTCCAGAGTATTAAATAAGTTTACAAAAATATGAAAAACACCAAGACAACTTTAATAAAAATATTCAAGTCTTCAGATTAACTTGATCTCTTGATGTGCTTTGCAGTAGTAACCAAAAACAAAATAGCAGAGTATCTTAAAGTTCAAACATAATTTGAGTCACAGAAGAACCTGACATTCTTACCTATTTACAACAAAGGGTAGAAAGTGTTATTTTAAGGTGCAGGCACAGAAACATGTTCTCAGGTGCCAAGAAGCTAACTTACAGCCTAACTATCACATATATATAGTAGCTGTCTAGGCATGTACATTCACCATATAGTAAAATCAAGATAATCCTAACTAGACAGATCATCTCACATTTATACAAGACAAGAGCTTTCCTACCCATGAGCACTTCACAGGCATCTCAGCTTACTTTATGGACATATGTGCTGATACCCTTTGCAAGAAATCACATCTCTGCTCAGAAGAGTTTCTCTTGTAGTTGACTCATCACAGCCTGCAAGTAGTGGTACCTGAAATCTGTGGGGCATTCCACAAGGATTAACTGCTCAGGAAACAGACCCCAAGTAACACTGGGGTTACCACTTTGAGATTCATATTGAACCCTTCCTATTGCTGTACTGTCAGAATTTTAAGAAAGAAAATGACTCGATCAAGCATCCTCAATATCCAGATTTGAGTTTTAAGAAGCACTGCGTAAAGATCAGTTATGTGGCTCATCCTCAGCCATCTCTTGAATTCAGTCCTCTGATGAAAAATAATCTTCATCTCTCACTTCTCTGTATTGCATTGAGGCCTCCCCCTCTGGTTCAAACCTGAGCATTTTTATATTCAATCTCTCTGCAAGCTTCTGTGCTGCAAGCCTGGCTTGCATTTCCTATATAAAAGAAATAAACAAAAAAAGACGGGTGTTAGAAGAAGCGTTCATTGGTCAGTCTTAGCCTCCACATGAAAATATTAATATGCTAAAGTATAACTGACATCATAATACTAGTAATTCCAGAGTGGGCTTCATTACAAATTTTAGTAAGTGAGAAAGAAATTTCAGGTTTCTTTTCACACTTATATGTAAGTATTAATATTTGATTCCTTCTGATATTTTAATTAATATTAATTCCTTTTGTAAGAGTTGGAATTCCCCATGTGGCAGTCCTCGCCTGTGGTGCACTAATGGCAGCTTTAACAGAACAAAATCAGTTCACATAAGAGAGCAGCTGTGCACAGTAATCATGTAGCAATAGCAATGCTTGTCGCTCAGCAAAAAAATCTGTCTCCATTTTCCAAATAAATTGCCTCCCATAAAGTGCCAAGATTACTAAATTAGCAAGTGCTTTAAAACAATAAGCAGCAAAACCACTTTTACAACAAAATCTAATTTAAATGTTAGCTTGTCAGTGCCTGGAAAGTCAAAGCCAAAATCCACTACAATAGAATTTGAAAAGCCTCAGAACTCAGATTCTTCAGGCATAGCATAAATAAAGTCAAATGCAGACACTTGCATATTCTAAGAATAAGAAATACTGCTAGGCCTTCATTTATGCAATGGACAAAAGCTCTTTAAAGACTACTAGTCAAGGTAAACATTTAAATCTCTAATCAGAGGTGAAAAGAAAGCAAATAGGTTAGCATATCAACACATGAAGAATAACACCAGGTTGTTTTTAATGTAGAAATAACAGAAGGAATTAATACACTATACCAAATAGAAGAAAATGCACCTTTCCTTAAAGTCTGTTCATCTCAATTTCATCATAAAACTCATCAGTAAGAATAGATCCCTTTATGCTTTCTTTTTTAGGAGTGATCCCAGTAATATAATTACTTTTCAGACCAAATTGTGAATTTGTACCTCATAAGCTTCTTTTTGCTGTATCTGAATTGCTATGGATTCCTCTATGGACAATAGCTTAGCAGGGGAATGGTGAAGTGGTGGCAGCCGAGCTGCTGTGATGTCATTCAAATGTTTCTTATCTCTAAGTCGTCTTTCTTCAGTAGTAATTGGAGAGCCAAACCCCCCAGGAGACTGACCGGACGAGGAACCACGCGACGAGCCACTTTGCTCTCCTGATAACCTGGAAGAGATAAAAGTTGCCATCCAAGTTTAGAGCACAAGTTTGAAAAACTTCTGTTCCAAAACTTGTTATTTTCAACATCTAAGAGTTCAAAAGAAATTTGAAGTGTTATGGCATCATAAACACCATAATCACGTAAAAAATAAGAGTGCCAATTAATTAACAAACATGAAATAACAATGTTTTGGGAGTCACACAAATCACAAACTGCTACTGCTACCAGTACAATGTGAATTGTAGTTTCTCTACAGGTGCAGGAAAAGCAGGCAGCTACCTGCTATTAAAGTACTACAAGTTCCAGAACCAATACACAAGAAAATTCTTCCAATTGTTTAATAGTTTTGTAGCTTCCACTATGAAGCTCTATGAAGATTCATGACAATTGTTTCAAATGGGCAGAATTAGACCACTGCCAAATACTGAGATTCTTACATTGTGGCACTCAATACAAAAGAGCCAACACATTAACACTGCATATCATTTGACTTTAAATCTTTCTAATCACAAGAAAATAAATCCACAGTCCTTGTTCTGTAACGTTTCCTATTTTATACAAGTAAATTATTTCACAAAAGGTTTTCTGTTCCAAAATACTTACACATTTGTTTTAAATTTGCCTTTTTTTATGACTGGGTTCTTGGCTCTAGATTCTAGAACTTCAATATAATGGGGTGTCTTAGGGTACAGGCTTCCAATGACATTGCCCTTATGTTTAGCCACAGGCTGATCTTTCTCCAATAATTTTTCACTATCATCCCCGTCTACAATTGTAACTTTTTGAAAGGCATCCACCAACGCATCTTTACTGTTGTCCAAAGCACCTGTACCTTCTGTACCATCCTCAGCATTGCTCTGAGATACTGGATCATCTTTCAGATGACTGCTTGTGGCTGACCTGGAGACAACTTCACAGAAAAGATTCTGATCTTTTGGAAGAGTCTTCTCTTTATCGGTTTTCCTCTGAGTCCTTTCATTTTCCAGAGCTGTATTTGGGGCATCTTGCTCAATGCATTCTGCCTCCTGCTTCTGGGAAGAAATCTCAGAAACTTCTTTAATATTAGAGTTTGCATTAAAAAGAGAGGAATCTTCATGGTTTAGTGTGTCCTCATTTAGGAACACTTGCTGTTTCCTTGTATTAATCTCCTCCTGTTTCACCTGAAACTCCAATCTGACAGCAGATAACAGCTCAGCCGTCCTTGCTACTTCTTCCTCTTGTAAAATGGCAAGTTTCAGCTTTTCAGCAAAGTCAGAGATCTTCTTACCCTTATCTGGAAGCTTTGCAATGAATTTCCTAAGACAAAAAACACAGATTATTTAACAGGCTATAAAGAATCCTATTCCAATCAGAGATACAGAACTGTTTTATTCGAAAAGTCAACGTTGCAAGTTTCTCATTTACATACTAGAGTCTAGAAAAGCAGTAAGCTACAAAGCACTGGCAGCCTCTGATGTATACTGTCATAAAGCAACTATTACATTTTTGTCTGCTGACAGAGATAACTGCTGCTCTGCAAAGTGCAGTATGCACATATCATTTGGTATGTTCATTGAAGCAGAGTTTACATTTTTTCCTGTCCATATTCCCAGAAATAACGAGACAGTTGTTACTGTGACGGCCCACAGACTGCAAAACCACATAGGCGTTTAATGTGAACGATATCCCCCGGCTGTGACCTTGACAGCCCGCACAGAAGGCGCTGTGCGGTTCCACAGCCCAAGGCAGCGACAGAGAAGCGAGGCTGGGTGGGCACAGGACCCGAAGGGGAGAGCCGCGGGACGGCAGCCCGCGCCCTGCCCCACATCTCCAGAGAGCGCCGCTGCTGCTGCGGCAGAACCTGGAAGTTCCTGCGAGGTACATACGGCTTCAACAGCCCCTAAAAGGAATTAAACAAGAGGAAGAAGTTTGTCGTTTGCCGCCTACGTCGGGACGGGCGAAGCCGGCGGGAGGCCTGACCCGCTCCTCAGCACCCGCCCTCCCCCTCTCCTCACCGGTCCGCCAGCAGCCGCTCCTGCCGCCTCAGCATCTCCCGCAGCTCAGGGAGGCTCCGGCCGCGCAGGCCAAGGCCGGCGCCGCCGCCCGCCGCTGCCATGAAGTCCCGCGCAGCTTGTCACAAGGACAGCCACCCAGGACCGGCGCCACAGGCGCCGCTTCCGCAGCATCCCGCAGGCCGCCATCTTACCGGAAGCGACGGCAGAGCGGCAGGGTCGGAATGCGTCGGAACGCGACCGCTGCGCGAGGTGGATCGTACCACCTCCTCTCGGCGTTTCCTGTGGGAGGCCCGCAAGCGGGAAAGGCAGCGAAGAGGTCTGGGTAGGGGTAGGGGCAGAAGTTGGTATGGGCTTTCACCCTCAGCACGAGGGATTCGGTTTGATACATTCACGTTCATTTCTGTCAGCTCGAGCAGTTGGTGTGCAGGGAGCCCCCGGCAGCGTGGTCCAGGGTCTGGTCGCGGCACTCAGAGCACACCTCAGTCAGCTCCGAATCTGCCTTTGAGTCACAAAATCTTAACCACAGACACTGGCATAGTGTAAGAAATACATTTATTACATTTCACGTTAGGCTGGGTGGGAGCAGTCATGCAGAACCGAGGCAGACCACTGTTCCTGAACTCAGCAATCTTAGTACGCTCGATAATCTGCAAAAGCTTAAATGTTTCTTACATTCATTGTATTGCATTTTCATTGACAAAAGCTGTGCCATTTCCATGTGTTCGAGCAGCTTTTAGCAGAGTATTGAGGTTTAATTTTCAGAGATCTGTTAAATTTTTCTTCATATTTTTTCTTCATTTAGTTTTGGCATGTTTATGTATGATACAGAGACAGAATATAGAAATTCAGACTGCAGTGTAACATTGGCTTGCTTACCCCAAACATTCCTAAATGAGACAAGTGCCATGAGCTTTAGTTAAAGTCTACTCCATCTGGTAGGAATAAGGTCACTAGCTGAATGGTAGATGGCAGGTGTCAGCCCTTTAAGCTGATCCCAGTGGAAATTTCTTGATCCAAGTAATAGAAAAGAGGCACATTTCTCAGAGACTGTCAAAACAGTTATATGAACAGGATGAACAGAAGGCCTACCCCGGCGGGACTGGAGGAGGAAGTGTTTTAAAATGGCTGCCTGCCCCTTTGTTTGCTCAGCTGGACAGTGAATAGAAAAGCTGAGGGCCAGGGGAAATGAGATTAATTGGGTAGGCAGCTACCCATTACACCATGGAAAAAAATACTACAATCAGGATCAGAAAAGCCAAGTTAAGTGACTAGTTGAAGTGACTGTTTCACTGTCTGTTACATCTAACCTGGATCATCTCCTGTGGAAATTCCCTCAGGGAGTTTTCCCTAAGAATTCAGGGAAATCACTGTTGAGTTTTTCTCACCAGGAGATCACCCCCTGATCTCCTGTCCTCTCTGTCGCAAGTTCTCTGAATTGCTGCCTCTGTAATGCAGCCTTACGTTATGCTAAATACCTAACGTTTCTGCATCTTGCAAGAAGGAACACTATCTTGCTTTTTAGCCTCTTTTTTTCCTGTGCAGGTTGGAGAAGGTGGGAGGGCTGGGCATAGAGACTAGACTGCTACTTCTGCCTGCAGTGAAGTGAGAGTCTTGAAGGGCAATGAGGCTAGTGAGGGGTCTGGAGCAAAAGTCTTATGAGAAGCAGCTAAGGAAACCGGGGTTGTTCAGTCTGGAGAAGAGGAGACTCAGGGAAGACCTTATCACTCTCTGCAACTACCTGAAGGGGGTAGGCCTCTTCTCCAGGGTTAACAGTGAGCGGACAAGAGGAGATGGCTTCAAGTTGAAGCAGGGGAAGTTTAGATTAGATATAAGGAGAAATTTCTTTACTGAAAGGGTTGTAAAGTCTTGGAATAGGCTGCCTAGGAAGGTGGTGGAGTCACCATCCCTGGAGGTGTTTAAGAAACATTTAGACATGGTACTTAGGGACATGGTTTAATGCTATGTTAGTGATAGGTATGGTTGGACTTGATGGTCTTAGAGGTCTCTTCCAACCTTTGTGATTCTGTGAAGGAATGATTTCATTAGACCACTGTTCTGCCACTTACATGATGATGGTTCATTGCAGTTCAACTGCTGCTATTACATGTACAGAAAAATAATGCCAGTATTTACAGTGGGTTTCAGCTTATGTGATTCTGTGTGATTCTGTGATTATGTGCTAAACTGCATAAAGACAGAAAAATAGAGAAAAAATTACAATAATAAAGTCCAAATAACATGGCATGACAACTGATCATTCTGCAGCCTCAATTGGAGTATCTTTCACCAAGTTTGTATTTGTGCAAGGTCATTGGGAAGGAATATTGCTCATCTTTGCTGTTTGGGAATGTTAAGCTTTGGACTACCATAGTCTGTTTACAGGTAACACATGAACAAATAGTTGACATCTGAAAGGTCCTGAAACAAATACATTCTTGTTTCTGGAGAGCTGGGCAGCTTCTCAATACAATGCAATAGAGGTAGGATCAAATTAAATACAAAGGTGAAGAAGGAAACATAGCTTTAAGCTTTCTCAGTCAAGGGGCAATAGTATGGAGCACTTGTGGGACTGAGAAAAATTATATACTTAAGTTAAAGAAGGGAACTCCTCCCTTAACCTTGTTTCTCTAAAAAGCCTCAAACACTTTTTAAAGCCATTCTATATATGCTGATAGCTATCAACATACTGTTTACATATGGGAAGCAACTGTTAGGTTTTTGTAGTATGCCTACACACCCTACATACCTTTACAGAATATAGTAACCTCACAGATACTCACTTCTATGTATTTTCTCTTGAATCCACCAGCTCCCTTTTTCTTTTGAAAATTTCCACATACCTTAAGTTGCAGATGGTTCCTATCACCTTGCTTTCCTACGTTTCTTCCATGTTCCAGTGCTTGAGGTAGGGCTGGGAGGGCCCTAATTCATCAGGTCTCTAAGCACTTTTCTTCTTTTACACATGCAAATAGCCCCATGTGCTGAGTGGGAATGAAACAAAATGTAAGTGGAATGAAACTCTGCATGTACATCTCTGTTCTGTGGAGCAGGGACTTCCTATCCAGAATTACAGACTTAACAACATGGAGAGAATTTACTTCTTACCTATTTGCTCATCCGGCTATGTCTAAAAGTCTTCAATGTCAAAACAAGGATTTAAAGCCTCTCCAAAATGCATTAGTAGCCAGAATGTCAGCATCCTATCGTGTAGGTTCAGCACTGAGCATTGCTGATCTTGACAAGATTTCATGAGGTCCTTTTGGCAATCTGTGCTGAATACGTGGGCACAGGAAAGCCTTAAGTGAAAAGCTTCACATTCTTCAGCTGAGCATTGCAAACCAGTAACACTCTAATTGTCGTTTGCACGACCTCTTCGTATTTAGTTGACATATAGATTGTTTCACTGTGTGACATTCTTAAAGATAAATCTCTATTATGATTGAACACATATCAACTGTAAAAAAAGATGGGCCAGTCACCCAATCTCATCATGCTGAAACCTGGAGAGCATCATCCCAGATGTATTCAGATGTTATCTGTGCGATCTGAAGTTGTTGGGCTTTTTTTTGTGAGAGCTGCCCTGCTCAGTTGTTTATCCTGTGCAAGTCAATAGTTCTTTATTTCGTAAGAGTTCATCTACTTTTGTTACGTGGCTTTGAAAGGAGTCTTTAGTCTTCAGCAAGGGAGTGTCTTCCTGTTTTCAAGAGCCCATCTGCCAAAGGAAACACCGACAAGAACATCAAGGCTCCAGAGGAACTGCTTCTGCACTCATACATGTTTTGAACAAACAAGACTGCGTAGAGCAAGTGTTTGCAAGGTTTTACGGTAAGCTATTTCCTAAATGAATGTTGGCACAACAGAACAGAAAGTTTAAATACAGCATTTATTGCAATTTATCCTTTTCATGTCCTACATACAGGATATATTAAAAGCATACAATGTAACTGCATTATTTATACAGCATATAGGAAAACTGTCCCAAAATACTTTTTTAGAGTATCTGGAAGAAATCACAAAACAATACTTAATCAGGGTACAAATGTAGTCATACAATTGACTTATATTTAATGCACTTTCTGGGACCTATCTATATGGCTTTTATTGATATTTACAGAATTTGTACTAGCTTCTGATACAGTACTAATTAACCCAATCTCAAATTGACAAAATTTATACTGAGGTGTTGCAGTCTTTTTGTTCAGATTTGTTATTATCTATGCTAATTTACATTGCTGCTGATTTGTCTGGAAAGCTCTACATTTTCATGTAACACAAGTATATACATACTGTTCCTCTCCTGTTCTTCACAAGTACCAAATTTAGACCACTAGTCCAATCAAATGATGGTCATCCATCTCACTGCATGCCAAAATGCTCTTAATCTATAGCATAAACTGCAATCCTTATTTAGTTTTTTAAAAAAATCATATTTCATCAAATAGTCAAAATAGAATGTAGACAGAAAGCTTTTACAGGAAAAAAAATCAAAACCTTGTTGCAATCTTGGTAAAGTCTTGAGTGGATTATCATAACTTTGCAAGCCTCAGAGTAAAAGCAGCTTGCAATATTTTCAGAGGAGATCCTCAACAGTGCGTTGTAAGTAGAAAGAAATTCCTTTTGAAGTCTGTGTCAAAACAGCATTTTGATACTTCATCCTCCCCTCTCCTACCATTCACTGAGCACCTCACAGTTACCAGGTTCTGTTTTCTGAATCCTGGTAAAAACACAGAGGGATACAGTATGTTTACTTTTTTTAACTTTTCACTTAATGTCTTTTGCAATAGCATGCATTTCCTTTTATATACAAATACCATCTTCATCCATCATCTTAAGTTTGAAGGCAACTTGCACAAACCATTGTTCAGAATTAAATTCCTGAAACACAGAGGGACAATTTGGGCATAAAAAATGCTAACAGTCATTATGTAATGAACTAAAGCTGCATCCCTAATAGACATTAATATGGGCACTTGCAATTAGTTTTCAGTATCTTTCTCTTTAGAATCATCTACTGTCCAAATATTTGCTGTTATCAGTCACTAGAGGGAGATCTGATTACACAAGTACAAAGCATATCCCTGCAAGTTGAGTTGGGTCATTACCTATCATCATCTGGGTTCATTGACATACACTTCCAATTTAAATGTGTTCTCTTTCAGAGTTTCACTTCATGACCTTAGATGTTCATAGCCATAATGCCTTTAGTTATTGACCAAATTAACTGTTATTCAGGAACTTGGTTCAGCAAACTCAGTCTCCCAAATTCACTGAAGCACCAAAATTACCCTGTACTTTGTTGAGACTACAGCTTCTCCACGTGTCAGCTGTTTCCATGTCTTTGGTATTCAGGTACAAGACAATTCCTTTGTTTTGCATAATGAGAGGGTGCTTTGTCCAAGGAGGACTGAGCAGACTGGAGGGAGCAGACTTTATTCTCAGGGACACCTCTGCAAGCCCTTTCCCACTGTAGAGATTTTGCATCTCTTCTCTGGAAGCAGCTATTTAAGCAAATGTGTGGTATTATGGCCCTTTACTAATGTGACAGCTGGAAGGTTTTCTTTGCCCTTTTTGTACCTGTGAGATCTTTTGCACTCCCTCATCACATGCAATGTAAATAGAGTTTCCTTTTAGAGCTATTAAACCCAACAACGTATTTTTTAAATCATAGTTTATAAAAGAAATATTGAGCAGCTGTTAATGGTTGTGACTTCTCTATCAGTGCAGATTATAGCCTTCCTTCACACAGTAGATAACCTACCTTTTTGTTAATGACTTTGATTGCAATTATTTCTTGAATTTTGTGCATAATATTGTGTTTGACTTCAGAAAGAATGACCATTTTAAGTTCTCAGGAGTTGAACAGGTATAAAACAAACAAACAGGATAAAAACAAACAAACAAACAGCTTATTTGCAAACAGGATGATCTGAGCATAAAAGCTGGAGTGGTTTGAGCTTCTCATTTTGTATATGCTTTGATTACATCAAGCAGTTCATGTTCCTGTAAGATACTTGTACCACATCAAAACATCCATCAATACATCCTCCAGCACAGGCTTCTTTATTTAGTAGTTAAACAGCACAGCCACAGAATAAACAAAGTTCTCTAACAAATTCAGAAACTCATGAAATAACGCAGGAATAAGAGTTGGATTATGAGGTCAATATTATTATTTTAAATACAACTTCACTGAATATACTTGCTTTGAACAGGTAGTACTGAGTTTAATAAGTTACATTAGACTGGAGATAAAAGCAGTCACTTTGTGAAGCCCTGTGGCAAGGTGAGTGCCTCCTGGGATCAATATTCAATGAAAGAACAATATTAATCATACAAAATGTAAGTTGTTTGTTTTCTATAGCGGTTACTGTAATTAAAAAAATACCCTTCATTCACATTAACAGAACTAAATGAAAATATTCATCATTCACTTTAGTTCACTGAGACTGTGAGATCAAAACAAGATGTAAAAAAATACCTTACTTTTTTTTTTTAAATAAGTTCACTACTAGATGCAGTCATTCCTGCTGGTACTTTGAAGTCAAGGATCAGATTTTTAAGTGCTTCATAAAGAAAGAAATAAAAATTCTAATTCAGGATTGCTATTGCTGTAGGAATTGCAAGGACTGCTGCAGGTTGCTGTAGGCAAAATTCTGTTTAATGAAAATTCCTTCCTCTAATAGAAAAGTAAATAAAAAAGCGACAGGGATTTTCCTACACAGTTGTAACTGAATGCATCACCAACAGGCATTCTATCCCATGACTGAGGAAATGCAAAGCAGTGCCTCAGTCCAACAAAGCAAAATCCATTATAATCTGCTCTATTGCTTACTGTTTTAAGCAACAAACACAACATTCATCTGCATGCGTTGAGGGAATTGTTTGGAACAGCCCAGCTGCATCTCTCCCTCACAGCAGGACCGTGCCAGTTATGAGTGAACTTGCTCCAGGTGAACAGAGCTCTCAACTATACCAGGTCTCTATGATGGGCATGAACAGCCCTCACACTTTGTACATGGACAGAGGGGCAGCTTTTAGATAACTCTGCCAGCATAGTTTCAGATACTGCTTCTAATAGTACTGAAAATATATTAGAGCTTCATTACACAAACAGAATTACAACACAATGGAACAAAAAAAACTGTACAGCTATACAACTCCTTCCTTACAGGCATCTGAAATGACACATTGCACTAGACAGCTTCTAAAGAAGCAATATTGACTGCTGTTTGACTTATCCTGCTTCTTCCATATCCCCCTCACAGTTAATGCCAGCAGTAACTTCAGATAAGAAATTACTAAAAAGTTGCTTTCAGGGTAAATTTAGCAAGAGTCCATGCTGCTGTTCTTTTCTATGACTTGATAAAAATGTATCTAATCAAGCTGCAAAGGCGCAAGATATTTGCTCGAATTTAGAAAGCACGCTGACATGGATGCTCAAGAGGTACTGTTCTTTGTGCTGAACTCCAACACTCTCTTGAACGGTGTATATGTCCTCACTGGCCTTGCACTTTCAGGAGATCTTCTGTTCTCAGTACCTGTACTGTTAAGGAGACAAGAAAAAGCTTACAGAGTTCATGTCAGACTGTCAAGACAGCTGGCCTGGAAATGCCATGGCAATGAGCTTGCACCTTGTTATTGACATTGACAGGCTAGAATGAAATGATTCCATGTATTTGATATGTTCCACATTTCTTCTCTATAATGCCACAAAGAATATTTGATAAAAACCGTGGCAGATACTGAGAAGTTTACATGCAAGCATCTGCTGGAGCTCCCTTTGGAATGTCCAGCAATACAGACAGAAGGACTAAGGATCCTGTAACAATTAAAGATAGCAATATTACATTTAAAAACACAATTGTGACGAGTGAATTCATAAAACCTAAACTGTATCAAGGTGCATTTTTGCAGAGATAAATCTCAAAAATACAAAAAAGAAATCAGGTAAGTAGGGGCTATGGTAATATAGCGGGGGCTGTGGGCCCCAGAGAGAACAATAAAGATAGCTTTCTATCAGCACCTTGAGTGAACAACACTGTTCTTGAGGTTTCAAAACTCATGCCATTAAAATATGGTCTAGGCTGAACACTGAAATGAGTGTATTTTTAAATTAGAATGGAAATTTTAATTTGTATTGCAGCTTGCTGATTTCATATGCTAATTTACATTCCTCAAACTAAATGACACAATTTACAGGGCAGTTAAGATGAACAAGTTTACTTCTTGTTAGTAGAAGTAACGGGCAATAGTCCTCCTTACCTTACTAGTTTGGTTTCTGTTTTGCCCTTCCCTGTGGTGACTTGCTGGGGGGAAGATTCAAGTGCAAGTCCATGGCCTCGCTCCCAGAGCTCAATGCAACCCTGCTGCAGTGTTTGGGGCAGAGAAAAGGGAGGAGGAAATGGGGAGGCACAATACCTGGATCTTTACAAAGCCAGGTTACAGAGCTACTGGCCACCACAGATTAGAGATAACCATTCCAGTGTAAAAGTGGTAATGCTACCCTGCTGTTTACCTGCAATCTTCCACCTAGGGCTACGATATCTCCAGAAATTGCTGCAGCTCTGAACTGTTACTGTTGGTGTTATCTGCCCTTTAAAATGGTCACAGAACGCCAAGAATAAAGCATGCAGGAAGCTGGCATTAACCAGCCTCAGGGTAGAGCTACCCATTGTGTTCTGCAGCACTGCCAACAGACACATTTAACCAGTATTTTCCGTATTTCATAAGGTCACATGTCGTGACTTCTAGCTTTACTCCATGCTTAAATCATATTACTGTAAAGTAGTACTCCCCAAGGGTTGCAGTATGTTGGCATCTTAGAAAAAATAAAACAAAAATCCTATTCCAGAAGCCACTGCTGTACACTACACTTAGTAGATGTGCTCTTCTCAACTTAGGAAACTCCACAATCCACTCCAACAATGGGTTACTAATACAGCCTCAATAAGGGACGTTATGAAGTTGTTTCCAATGCACAAGCAGAAAAAGTAAATACCTGTATGGAAGATCACATCCTACACCAGTATCTCTGGTTTCTATATTGGTCTTTGGTTGGTTTTCCATTAAGTAGTCCAATTTATCTTGTAATTCTTTATTCTGGAAAACAGTAATTTTCATCACAAGTTTCTATTATTTATGTTAATTGAAGAAGGAAATAAAGTTGCACTTTGGATGTCTCCACAAGAAGTACTGTAAAACTTTACTGAGAAAATAAAGGAATCTTTACTCTGGGCAAAAAATAAATTAAACCAAAAATTTTATTCAAAGGCTTCTGTTTTAAGTAATTACAATACTGTTATGAAATTGTATGTTGAGAAACTTAGCATGAATACTGAGACTTTGTATTACAAACATTCATCATGTGAGTGGTATCCTAAGTTTGATTTCTATATTGAAGAACAGCAAAGACACATACTAAATATGCATCCAGATAACATCAGGTGGCATCAGTTGAAAAGTTGAAATTTTATTTGGGTTCATGAAATAATCACAATAATATAAACTTAGAAAGTAAAGCCTTACCTCACATTCTAAGAAAGAGATTTTTTCTAAAAGCTGTATTATAAATAATTCCTTTTCTTTTACTTTCTTCCTTAGCATTTCAATCTGTGAAGAAAAATAAAACATGAAGATTTAGTCTAATGGAGATGGGAACAGGAGGAAGAAGACCTAGATACCACAGGAAGAAAATGTTTAATTTTATTGTTCAGCAACAAATGAATACCTATACATATTCACAAACTGTTTTAATCCACGGATTAGCTATCCTCCCATATAATTAGGATCATTTATACAGGTGATACATCTATACTAGAATGGCTTTTAAGAATTTGTATTTTACTGGAAAGGGAATGGAAACTTAAACATCAAGTAAGAAAGCAAAATAGGTAAACTCCATCTTTGATTCAAAAGCCTTTGCTCTTGTCAATTTTAACTACACCCAAAAATGTGGCACACTTGCTAGTTTGTTGAAGGTCTTATTTGTTCAGTTATTTCCTTGTGTACCAGACTCCTTGAAAAAAAAGTGCATTTCCATTTTATACCTAGGGAGTGAAAAGAAATTATTTATAAATGTTGATTAAAAACTGCACTACAAGCATTCCATCTTAACACTATTCCATATGGGACAGAAGACACTCTTCCTTATATTTTGGGATTTTGCTGGTCATAGAGCCATTTAACAAGAACTTTTGCATTAAATCTTTCCCTGCTACCTGCACAAGCACGAACAACCAGAGAAACTGGGTATGATTCAGATTTCATACCAGACCCTTGCAATTGGCTCAAAACTGTTTGGGTTGTGTGGAAATGGCTTTCTAAAGCTCCAAACCCCACAGTTTTTCAGTCTTCTGAGCCCTTTGCTTAAAGCAAGATTTGCTGTGTAAGTTTCATACCATTACCAGCAATAGTCTATGAGACTTGTTGACTGGCACAGAGGTCAGTTCCTGCTAGCTGACCGCATTTAGGAGACGACAGCATCTTGTGCAAACAAACTACATTTTCTCATTGGACCAAAGGAAAAATCACTTGTTAATCTCCCACAACCCCTGCTGACTAACAGAGCGGCTAGTAAATACAGCAAACCAAAACAATAGCTAAATAACAACTTCAATTGTTACTGCTTCCCCAGGAGGCAGTTCAGGTTGTTACTCATAGACAGCTGTAGACACAGACCATTTTAGAAGCACAGAAGACAAGGTGCTTCCTCTACTTCAGATATAAGAAGTAGCATTAAAATACTTCTGAAGTGCACTAAAGATCAGTTTGAGGGAGAAAAGGGATTCTGTATCATGTTTGCATGCAGGTAGGAACTGGGAGAAGACAGTTTTCCCACTGTGTTCTGTGCTCATGCAAGTCTTGTCCTATAGCAATGAAAGCCGATAGCAGTGGCTACTGGTTTTGCTCCTGGTGATAAGTGTCAGGTCACTAATTTTTCTTGAATGTGCCATTTCAGGTTAAGTGACATGAAAGCCAAACAGCCTATTTTTTCCCTGTTAAATCCACCATTAGCTAAACCGCTCTCCCTGCCCCATGCCAGCTCTCTTCAACTAGGCAGAGCCCAACCAACAACTTCTGCTATATAAAAGAGTGCATTATCTAAGGCAATTGTCTCCACAATTCATTAAAGTAAATTAAAGACATAAAAAGTTTCTAATCTTAAGCCTGAAAGCAGAATCAGAAGTAAACCAAGCTAGTGAACTGCTTTAAGCTATGTTAGATGAGGGAAGAAAGATACTCAAACTGCCAATGCAGCACTAGAAAAGTGTATATCCCACACATTCCTTCCATGTTTGGGCAATATGCGTACAGCAAAGAAAACCAGATCTATGCTTACAGCTTTTTTAACACAAGAAAACTATAAAAATACCTAAGCACAATAAAAATTATGTATTTTCTATAAAACTTTACATTAAGTGAGGTAGCTTTATTTTGTCAGGTTATTGACTGGCTCTGGGCTTCACTGATAGAATTTTAAGGAAAAAAGTATTTGTTAGTAAAAACTTTAGTCCACTTTTACTAAAGTGAATTAATTTTGTAGAACAGATGAACTGAAATCAATGAAAGCTCAGAATGCATTAATTTTTCGTGGCACTCGATATCTTACATTGTTGTGCAAGAAAGACCATTTCTAAACACCTAGGTCAAATTTTCCCCACACTCTCACCAGTCACTTTTTGAACTCTATATCTTAAAAACAGTTTTGTGAAATACTATCAATAAAGCCCTTCCAAACCACCAGTGTAAAACTTTTCAGCACGCCTGGAAACAATGATCGGTAGAAATATTCTCCTCCTGCTAAAAGAGAATGATCAAGTATTCAAAGGTACAGTAATCAAAACAACAGTAGTACTATTACCCTCCCAAAAACGTACTGCAAGGTATCATAAAACATTTTAACCAAAATGTACAGAACTATGAAAAAAAATGAAGCAAAACAAATGTATAAGTTAAACAAAAAAAAAGTTATAAAATCAACTAAATTTTACTTTAGTCACCATGATCTTCAGTTATTACATCTCATTGACACAATGATCAATTATTCAGAAAAGCTAAAATGTAAACTCCATACAGTAACTTTTTTCAGGTGAACAGTCACAGAATGTGTGAGTGCTATCATCCATCTTGCTTAAAATCAGGCATCTCCTTTTTCCTTCTTTTAAAGCGCATGTAAAAATCATCCATGTCATGTAAAGCTATTATCATTTTAGTTTCCAAATCACAGAAACAATAAGCTCGTGGCACTTTCAGAAAATTACAGAAAATATTTTGATCTTCAAATTTAATTACAATTTTGTTTAATAGTATGACAGAACTAAGGCAGCCATATCTTCACTGGTTCAATAGCTTCAGCCCTGCCACTTCAGAAAAGACAAACTCATAAATGAATGCCACTCCAGAAAGGATAAACTGTTCTTTCAGCCCTTTCAAGTGGGTCTTCTCTATTAATATTCTCATTCTGTTCTCCTACTGTGCATACAAGGAAATAATTTTAATAGCAGTAATCAGCACGACACAAAGATGACAGAAGCCAAGCACAGCTGTGTGATCAGGGAAGAGTTTTGCTCTGAAAGATACCTATTTTTGTCACTGAAGATAATATACCTATTAGCTGAAACCACAAATAATTATGTTTCCAAATAAGTTATCAAATTATTATCCTAAAGCAAGACTAAACTTTTGTGTTTCATAGCCATTAACCTTAAGCTATATTCAAAGGCTCTAAGGCATGATATAAACTGTGACACTAACCATTATGTTTACCAGTATTATGCACAAATAGATTTACTGTTAAGTTAGAATTAAACTTACATTTGTTTATTCTTCACATTGACTACAGACACACAAACTCTCTAAGGATGTTTCTGAGTTATTTTAACTAGAATAGCCTGAAGGCAAAAATGAGCATGGACACTTTAAAATCCAACCAAGAACACAAAGAGGAAGACCTTGACATCCTTGACTAACAGCTTCCTCCTCTTCCCAAGCACAAACCTGAACTCCAAGAAGGCATTTTGGAATTTGTCAGGAATGTTACTGCTGTTACCTCCTTTTTTTTTTTGGCTTTTTTTTGTGTGCATGTGTGTGAGTGAGAGAACCCTCTAGGGACTGGCAGACTTAACCATACCCAACAGTACTGCCTGCCTCATTTGAACTTGTTTTCAGAGCACCAGTCAGAACCATTCTGTCAATCTACTTTGCCCCTCTGAAGAATTACTCCAGAAATTTAAAACAAGCCTTCTGTTCTACAGTATGGAGAAGAAACAATGTGGTACTGCATCATCACGTGCACAAAGTACCAGTCCAGCAGTAAACCAGAATGGAATGATTAGACCATGAACATTACAGATATCATAAGGCTGTGAAATGGGAAACTTACATAAACCTTTTGGTGGATCTTTAGAACATTATGAACTCAAAGACACAGCCACACAGATCAAATACATTCCAGAAGACATAAATTCAGCAGTGGCTAAAATGAGAGGTTGTTTCAGCACCAAGAGAAGTCCTGCAGTCCCTGCTGCTCAGGGGCAGCAGAGCTATGCTTTCAGGCTGCTGCAGAAGGAAAGTTGGTCCAGAATGTAGCAGGGCATCCACTCTACTTCATGCGGGCATGCTGCACCCCCAGACACACGACACAACTAGTTGTCTCAGCAGCAGCAGCAGTCCAAGGGCTGAAACAACCTCCAAAGTTATGACACACCTTTAAACCTGCCCACAGGCCTGACACAGATGACACATCCCACCAGAGTAATTTACTATAAAAAAAGTTTATTTACTGAGTAAGGACTTGAGTACACATCATCTTATGCCATTAGCACCAGAAATGGGCAAACTTCACTTGATAACCTTTGAGGGGATAGGTCACAGGAAACCAGGAAAAACAGGAATAACTTTAGGGGTTTATATTAATATATTACTATATTAAATAAAATGCAAACTTAATTCAATACTGTTATATAAGTCATTGCATAAAGTAAAAGTGAAGGTTTCCTTTGAGTAACTGTAACAAGAACACTGCATCACAATGCTGACATTGGGTAAAAGCACTTCAGAAATAAAATTCTTGCCTTGCTACTTAATGTCATTTTGATTTTTCCATACAAATGTTAGTTATGGTAAACAAAAATAAGATGGTAACACTTTTCAGCACCATAAACCTGCACTGCACGACCCAAGTCTTGACAGTGTCTTTGTTTCAAGGAGTTGCATAAAGAGAAAAACTAGCAGTGCAACAGATTTTGACTTGGTTAAATATAAGGTAAGGAGAAGGAGAGGAGAAGAAAGGTAGGTCAAACACAATACTAAACTGAGGGCCCAAGTGGTGTCCAGAATAGTCTAGGGTCAGAAGGCCAAAGACTCTCAACTTCCATGGACTGACTCTTGGATCCAAGTCACTTCTTGACAGACTCCAGAACAAAATTATCATAGAATCACAGAATTATCACGAAAATATTCCCACATTTTCTTCACCCAATGCTCAAGGCCTATAATCCACCTCATCCTTGCTATGTCTGCAGACTCACTGCCAGTTCAGTAACTTGCTCCCAAATCTGGTTTCTGCACAACTCTCAGATTTCTCCATTTTCTACAAGCACTATTCAGGTACACCCTTCAGCACCTCCTCTTTCAAACTTCTCTAGAAGTGCCCAGACAGACTTTCCCTAGCACTTACCTCTTGACCTGACTTACATTGTTAGACTGACCACCTGTTCATTTCCCTCCAAGTTTCTAGCAACAGTTCTGCAACCCTCAAATCTACATTAAGCAAACAAAATTGGCAACCTACTTAGCAATATCATTTCACATTAATGACCCACTCATTCCTTTCAAAACCATTCTGCTAACAGTAAAAATGTGAATTTAGCAAACCAGGGCCACACCACCACCCTTTTTTCTATCACTTAATTCTCTCTTCCCTCTCTCACCCCACTGTATTCACTGCCCCTGCTTTCCCTTCTCCTGTTGGGAGACATCTGACTATTCCAAAACTGGGAAGGGAAGAGCTATAAGGCCCAAGTGACAGCTTGTAATTTACCTGGTCTGCCAGCAACTGAGGGGCATCACGTGCTCTTAGACCATCCCAGGGGCTGGGAAACTTCCCCCCCAGTGCTGCAACAAGAGTAACTCCCTGGCTCAGTCACTCAGTAGACAGATACTGCTCAGGATCTCTGCACCTGGTGGCATGTCAGTGCAGCATAGAGCATGCGAGCTCAGCCCTTTGGCCACCCCACTTCAGTCCCTGCCATGTGGCTGTCAGGCAGAGGAAGGGCACCTGGTCTCTCCCCATCATGCAGGACCAAGAAGTTCCCTGCAGATTGCATTGAGTGCATAGCTTGCATTTCACATACCTACTTCAAATTCTAATGACCTGAATCTGCACATAAGGCCCCACACGCAATGTGAATCATCCCGAGTTTATCCACTGGCTCAGGATTAATATTGCCACAGCACTTCTTGATTCAGTCCTATTGCAGTTACCACCTCTATGCTTTGGCATCCTTTTCAAAACCCTGAGGTCACTTCTCTCAACTCTCCAGACTGTCACCCTCTCTTGCAGCAGCTCCCAGAAAATTCATAGTTCATCTTATCCACCCCATCAATGAAGGTGTTTCTTTCTCATTGCTGCATCTTATAGAGTTTCCAATACAACTCCTCAAATAGCAAACAAAACTGTCATGTTACTTGAATGGAC
This sequence comes from Galbula dea, assembly GCA_013399015.1. NCBI lineage: Eukaryota > Metazoa > Chordata > Aves > Piciformes > Galbulidae > Galbula > Galbula dea. The sequence goes on along the minus strand of VWZX01001368.1, from coordinate 825,946 downwards.
CTTCTAGGAGAAGCTGCACTTCTGATTTTCTCTTCTTTCACCAAGCAACTAAACTTTGCTTCAGTAAGATGGAAAGCTAGATGTATGGATCAAGAGCATTCACTTGATCTCATGGATAGAACATCAAAGAACAGTCAAGAGGAGAACTGCGAGATGTACAGGACAGAACCCCTGAAGAAATGCTGGAGATGCAAGTACTGGTATTAGAACTGAAGTCAAATTACAGAGGACAGAAGTCAGAATTACAAAGCAATTAAAGCAGAAGGAAAAACCATCTTAAGAGAAAATCTAAAGTTGTATCCAATTGTTAAGCCTTTAAAAAGACAGTCTGAAATAAACTATTTTAGTCTGTACTTGGACACAGTTCTGGAGGCTTGACATCTATAGTGATGTACTGAATTAGAACAGATCCAGCTGTTAGGTAAACTTGACTAGTCAACATTTACCACTTCATATTATCATCCATTGGTTTAAAAAATTTATCACAACATGATAGTGTTAATATATTATTTAAGTATAATATACTATTCAAGTATAATGTATTTTCCTTATTCATCTACCATTAATGGATTGGGCATCTGTAACACTGATATAGAGACATGAACAAACTGGTCATAAATATGACTAAACACAGGACAAACACATACTATAGGATACAAAACAAGACAGACAAGACATTGCAACATCAGCCTGAACTCTCAGAGGTGATTGCTGTAGAAGGAGAACAAGATTCTGCTCAGTCCAATATTTCACTAGACCTTAAGTGGTATTTGTCAGAGGCTAGACAAGAGTGTTGAAATTTTTAGGGAACACAATACAGTAAACAGGAATGAGCACCTTTGCCTTTTATAGCTCCTTATATCACTTGAGCAATCCCTCAATACTTTTTGTATTTCAAACCCCGTACTATATTTAGAGAAAAAATAACAACTCACTGATTTAAGTTAATGCAACAGCTTGGGAGACCTTCCTAAACTAGTGAGCTATATGAACATGACACCAGTCTTTGACGTACATCTATTGCTAAAGCAAGCCCACAGGGCCTAGGTGTCCAAATGAGTTATAAACATTGGCACACACTGTCTAACATTTCAACCCACCTTATTAAGAACCACCTTAGTAACATGCAAATTTTCAGTTAATGACTTGGCCAGGCAATTCCCAGCTGAAAGAGCTGATGCTATGCATGTATAAAACACCAGCAGTGATTCTACTTTTGCCAACAGATAAGCAATGTACAGCATTGCTAAATTCCACTGAGGCATGCCAAACACTTGAATTGAGGGGGTGGTGAGTTATTTATGTTCTGCCATTTATCTTCTTCCTCCAAGCTCCCAAGGTGAGGTTCTCCTTTTGCCTTTGTTGTTGTTGTTTTGTTTTTATTGTAGGTACTATGCAATGCAGATTTTGGTTAATAGAACCTTGGCATCTGCCTGTTGCTGGTAATTCCATCTTCTCATCCTCTATGCTTCTGTGAGGCTTCTACTTGACTTAATTTGAAACTGTACTTCCATATTAAAACTGGGATATTTTGCTATATATCTGGAGTTGGAGAATCTTGATAGAGTATTTTTCAGCTGTTGGGAAGTTTTCAGTCTTTGTTGGGAAAAGTTCTTCTTTATTCCCCGTGTGTGCAATACAAAGTATCTTCTGTACTTGGGATATCATTTGCTCATTAGTACTTTGTCCTTGCATTCAAGTGTCTTCCAGAACAGAGCAGGATACCGCTTCTCTCTGGTGTTTGGTCACCATTTGTTATCCAACGAATCTGAGACTAAAGCTGGAGAACAGCTCATGGGCCATGACCTAGGGACAGTTCAATTTAGTAGTTAGGGGGATTTAATGTGAAACCTGAGATCTGCAGATAATTTCTTCGCATAGAATCATATACCCTTTTCTCAGTCCCCTTCACAACAGCTCCCTATATCTGCATCAACCCACTTGCCTTGCTTACAAAATGTTAAATCCTTCCCTCTCCTGCTTCCCAACAATGAAACAATATTATATATAAAATAAGCTTATTGTGCCACGAAACTGCAATACATTTCAACGCCAACAGCACAAATCTCAAAACTAAAGCTGGTACAGACAGGATAAACTAAGTGATGATATTGCATAGATAACTTAAAAGACACACTCTCAGCCTTTCTACAGAATAACTGCAATTTCAACCCTGAAACAAACAATGTCTTAGCAGCTTCCCATGTCCTCCCATAGCACCTTTGTGTCTGCCAAATTCCATCTCTGCATTGGAAACTCCTTAGCAGAAGCGCTTGAAGTTTACATGCTTCTACCTTTCACGCTGTGAGTCTGAGTCTCCCTGCAAAATTTTCCTCTGACAAAACTGGCTTTTTCCTGGATTGTCTCTGAAGGTCTCTCTCTGCCCACTGTTTTGTTGAAAGCCTGCTATGTACAGACAGCACGAGAAAAGGGCTGGGTTTCTACACACCTGCAAAATGCTTCCACTGCCAGCACTTCATATAAATGTTCTGCACTAAGCTGGGAACAAATGGATTTATTCAACAAATAAGTTCAACACAGGGATAAATCTGTCAGCCTTAAATCATTTGCAATCTCTCTTTAATGAGAACACGAGGCTTTAAGACTATGCAGGATAACTTTCTGCTCAGCTAGTACTCTAAGCTGTAATCTTGGCTTTCACAGCAGAGAATCCCTGCGAGGTTGAAAAATGGGGGTGCGTGGGATCTAACACACAGAGATGTTGAGGGTCAGTGACTCCAGCAAACTTCCATTTTATTTCTTCCAGTTATTTTCTTGTGAAAGTTGTTTTTTTTCTCCCATGCTTCTGTTTAATTTATGACTGATCTGACTAGGTCAAGCTGAAAAATGTTCTATCTGTGCCTGAGATGGAAGGATTTATTTTCAGAGAAAAAAATTAGAAGCAAATAATTTCTTCACTAGGGAGTATAAGCACACTGAACTGCAAGTGTCCTTCTCTGTCTGGGCTCAGTTCCACAGGTCACATATCTACTGCATTCAGTAGCATCAAGATAGGTCCTGTGAAAGGGAAGGCTTTAATACTCTTTTCCTCTATGGTCTCCCACGTTCGGTACTTCTCTGTCAGCACTGCCTCTCATGCATACTTAGATTAGGACTGGCCGCAGCCTCCTAACCTAAATGATGTATTTTTAAATGCCATTAAAACAGCACTGGAGATGTTAAGAGCTGCCTACTGCATCACAAAACTCCAGTGTAACACTTCTCTTCCACTTCCTCCTGACTGGTTACCAGTCTTTAACAAAATGCTCTGTATTTGTCACTTGCAAATGATCCATCATCTTTCCTTAAGAAAGCCTGAAGAACAATCTATTTTGTGATTTTTCAGCCATCAAATTCATTTCAGTACTTGCTCAATTTTGACAGTTCTCCATATGTTTGAAGCAACATATCTTGTTTGTTCAGCATCCCTTTGAAAAGATGTTCATTTCTGTAGGTGCACTTTGTCTAAATTGGAGACGATAACAGCATAAACCTGCTGTGGTTTACACTGAAAGAATAAACCCCTCATTTATACTTCAGATCTGTCCAAATATAACAAGATTAATACTAAATAAAACTCATCATTAAGTCAAGCAAGCATAGGCTTAGCCATCATTCTCACCTAGCTCTTACAGGAGCTTTGTTCCAACTTCTAACAAAAGCAATGCTGGTAATTTTGACTACTTATTTTCTTTCCAAGTCTTTTCCCAGCTTCCCAGGTTAGCCTGTTCTCAGTCTATTCTTATGCAACAGAGAAACTAAGCACTTCAGAAAACAGGCTTTCTAGCTGTTTTGATAATTCTTTCACAATTATATTATTTCAATGCGAGTTATTGATTGTTATAATATAACATATTACAGTATCCTCATAAACCCTAAGACACAATGTTATTTTACAGACACCAGCCATGAAATAATGAGTAACAAGGCAGGTTTTCATGACACTTTCCTAGACATTCCTAGCCTTTAGATTCTGCAGTTAAATTTAATGTAGAGAGGGTGTATGTTCAAACACACCCTGATGAAGATGTTTTCTGGGACTTAAATAGCAGCACAATTAATAAATCTTCCCTATTAACTCTAGGAAGTGTTTAGTGCTGCTGCTCACTAGTTTTTAACTTAACTGTGGCACAGACTCCTCAGATTGTGTTCCTTCTCAACAGCCAACCTTTCAAGAAGTACTTTTGTTGCCAATGTCTCAGCTTCTGTGGCATAAATAAGTGTTGCTTAAAGTGGGCCTAGAAATAGTTCTAGTATTTCCATAAAGAAGAACACACAATCACAAGAGATACCACATGCATGGATAGCTCAGGGCATGCACATCCACAGTGGTTTTTATCTTCCCCCATGACGGACAGCCGCTCTTTTCTGTACTACTAAAAAGCTGTTATTTTTAGGCCTTTAATTAAGATTCCAGTTTAAAACAGTGCATGCCAACTATATCATACATATCTTTTCAAACATGGTACAAAAACAAACCACAGATAGCACAACATTAAAAAAGCACAAAGTGCCCAATGTATTTGGTACCATTTGGTCTTTAGTTAGCTCACTAGGGAAAATACAGATGTAGCTACAGGTGTCCACATAGTTCTCAAGGAAACTGAATTAAAAAAAAAGTCTACAACACACAAGGACTAAAGGAGAGAGCAAAAATGTGTTCCCTATGGCTACATGGCAGTCAAGGATCTGTACAAAGGTTTACTTAATTTTGAAAAGCTGGTAGTCAGACAGCATTTAAAAGTAGACATACTCAACAGAGTGGTTACCTAACATTATACTTATTAAACAGGATAACCAAAAGATCTAGAAGGACTTTCTGTGCACGTGAAGGCACCAGCAGAGATACATTACATGTTTAGCAAGCTAAACTAATATTTATGGTATAATAATAATCATTGGCCCTAGATTTATACATTTGTTTGCCAAAGCACTCCATGAATTAAAAGTATTTGTTATACCAGTGCAGCCCACTAGAGGTCAAGTTACATCAAACAGTTTAAAGTATATGTAGCAATAAAGGGCAAAGTTTAGGCCATCATGCTAGAGCCATCTGGGTTGCCACATGTATCACAAAGTGACAAGTCCTCCAGAACTTTTGGTTACAACAAGAAAAGCTCATAGTATGATGAGCTTACAGACAACCTCTGTAAGGTTGTCTTACACACATACAAACAGATTAAAAAATTGCTCCCATAATCCATTAATTAGACGGATTGGATTATCAGATTGAAGACATCTTCCTTAATAGGTATCAAGATTGATTCCGTGGTATCAAGGTTGTTAGCTCAGTTTTAAACCTCTTGCTATGATGCTTGAAAGCAGTGAAAATGGCAAGCTGAACTACAAACATACCCTCAAGATTTTATGCCAGCCTTCTATACTAATGGTATGACAGAAGAAATTTAATGCGAAGAGACAGATAGTTCTGCAACCCTCCACGTAAAAGAGACTTAGTATCACACATCTGATTATACAGTAGGACTATATCAGAATCTTATGAAACTGTTATCAGATACAGGTAAAAATATATAGGTATATATATTATTGTATATTTTTATATATAAATACACCACCTTGATAGAAAAGGAAAACCTCCAAGTCTAATCAGAAATCCTATCTGTACACTGTGAATACAGAAAGAATGCCTCATGTTAGAATGGTTTCCAAACATTTGGTTTTGTGGATGTGTGATGTCCAAATACAAATAAGGTACTTCATGAATGCCTATCCTCTGTGCAACAGCAAAACTCAGTGTAACAGTGCTGTCAGTTTGCTGTGTAAAGCTCCAATTTAAACTTCATTTACCCATTTCCCATGGCACTCTTTCATCCGCTTGGAGATATCTGCAATTGCAGCCTTCTGACTGCTAAACAGTTTCTTGGTACCTAGGAAGTCTGTAACTCAAAACAACTTTCCAGCAGAAAGCCACTCAAAATTTTACAGGAAATTATATTCAGCTAAGATGATATTCCAAGACCAGGGCAAAAAAGATGACTGGTGAAAAACTGTGTCTGCCTGGCCATTTCTGTGAGGAACCACATCAATCAATCAATCAATAAATAAATAAATAGTTGCCTGCCACTTTTGTACAGGAAGGAGACCCTTAATGACTAATCTGCATTGTTTCTGCAGTTACTCTCTGAATGCTTCAAATGAAATTGCAAGTTGTACGTTTTATTTCCTGAACTACCCTGAAAAACTGCAGAATTGGTGTCAGCCTCAAGATCACAGTATATAACCCATAGCCACTGGATTAAACCGCTTTCACCTGATCTTTCTGCTTCACTAGCTCCAGATGCTTAACACATCTTACATTGTGTTTGTAACCCAGGTGGCATAAGGAAATTGCACACAGAAGAGAGCTGTCTTCAGATTTTGTATTAAAAGAATCAGTATTCCCAAAAGACTCCTATTTTTTCGGACTAGATCTCACCTCCTCAACCATGTGCTTGACTTTCTTCTGTTGGCAGTGGACCATATCATCCAGATGTTTGATTCGCTCTCTTAGGCTAGCTGCTACCTCCTCCAAATGCTGTGATCTAGCAAAACATGGAAGAATTAAGTACATAAGTGGAGAGCTATGCAGTGTAAGCAAAACAAGAACCCCCACAATCCCACCATAAATCAGAAAGACCAGGTCAAGAAGTAGGCAAGTCGAATTCCACTGACAGCTGTCAATTTGTCCAAAGTACATATTAATGACAGTCTTACAGTCAAGGTGGCTGTCTCCACCCAAGGTAATTCACCTTTGTGTCACATACTGGTGTGGTTACTCAGAGCCTGAAGTGCTGACAATTAAACAGTGTGACAAAGCTCGTCTCCTTAAGATGTCTGTTTTTCCTTGAAGTGAAAGGCATTTAGACAACTAGATCTTTATCATCAGAAAGACACATACATCCTGACTTATTACCACTCGAAAGCTCTTTGGAAACAGATACTAAATAAAAGCCAGGATGCAGATCTGCTGGCATCCTTTTAAAAAGCTCTCCTACTAAGGAGAAGCCTTGCGTCAAGGATTTGGCACAGTTGCCAACAGCAGCAGAATGCTAACTGGAGTAGTATTAACTCATCAACAGTCAGCAGGAATTGTTGTTGATGTTGTAAGTTTGTAAGTATGACTCTTTAAATAGATTCTGCATTTCTTCAAATCTGTTTAACACAGAAATTGAACACCCAAAGAACTCCTGCCACAAATTGGTTTGACAACTTGCCAAAAAGTGGGTTTAGAATATGCAAAGAAGCAGGATGGAAGCTTTTTAATAAGTTTTTGGCGTGTTGGCCACGGCAGCCTACTTTTATATCCGAATGCACAATTCTCAAAATTCTTCAAAGAAAGCAATCATTTGCTTACAAAATAAACACCTGTACTCCTAGGTTCAGGACTGGACAGAATTTGAGAATTGGAGGAGGGGAATCAAAACCAAAAAAAGCTTTTTTCATCGTGGTCTGTGCACAGCAGAAGAAACTGTTGAAACTGCAAATAGAACAACCTTTCTAAAGCAAAGCAGCAGATGGCAATCTGTACGACATGATTCCAGTGAATGACTGAATTGTATGCTGTTTCTCCCCAGAAAGAGACTCATTAACAGTGAAGTACTCTACAGAATTGTAACTGCAGCACTCACTTCGACAAGGACTCAAAAAATCAAGGCATTGCTGCAGGTTTTTCAATCCTGCATATTAAGGTCTCACATAACCACGATTTACATTTTGATTGCAACTGTAACACATAGTTGGTCTCTCATTGAAAGATTCAGAATTTTTAGCAGTGATAAAAATAGAGCAATGGAAAGAGGTCCTTCCTCAGGTGGAGCTCAGGCATCTGGTTGGGTACAGACAGGTAAAGAGAACTTTAGAACAAGACTTCCCCACCTGAACACAGATTCATTGGTTGTTTTGCATAGACTGCAACTGTGTGCTTGCTTGCATTGCACAAACTCCTGTCTGAACATTGTCTTTACCCTTTCTACTGCAGCATAACTTTTCATGCTGAGTGGACAGGGCAGGATTCACCGAAGTGAGAAGAGTATCTGTTATCCAGAGGTAAAGAAAGAAAGCAATTTCTTTCATCTGCATATTCTATGTTGTATGCAACATCTGTTCACTTTAAATTATTATTTCTACAGGCTGCTGTGAAAAGCTGTTATTACCCTGAAACCACAGAAGCTGCTCACAGATCGATACAGCTAGGCAGTGAGATGATTTTGGTGGTGACCTCCTTGTCTATTTATGCTTCCTACAGAAGAGCTGGATGCCAAAACCTTAAAACTGAATTTCTGGGTGCCACAGAAATGTAAGTAGTAAACAAGTAAGATTATTGAGTCTCTGCTTATAATCATCTTTACCTGCTCAAGTAGCATCATATATAAACCTTGGAGTGGCAGTTTTCACTGCAATGGCAGTTATGCTATTTCAGTGTTGGGTAGAGTTCTCTTGAAACTGCCTCTGGCTTAGCCTCAGGCTTTCTTTTGCCTGGTCATGGTGCTCTGTCAGTCTCAAAGAAGTACTAATGGAAACTTATGCCACCTGTGGGCAAAACCAGCACCTCCAGGTGCCACTACATCAGTGATATTTCTTCTAAGCCTCATGCTTTCAAGAACAACCATTAACAGAGGTCTCACTGCCAATAACATGACCCTCACTTTCCCCAAAAAGCTTTATAGCTTATTTCAGCACTGTGATGCTACATGACAATTTCTTGTACACCTTCATTTTGTTCATATGCATGTGTTAATATGCACCACATCTGATCTGCCTCTCCAAGCCTCAAATACATTCCCCAGTTTCTCTTTTTGTTTGCTTGTTTGTTTTGTTTACAAAAGACACCTGTGGCAGTTACATGCAAAACTCTTGCTCTGTTCAACAGCTCATCTCTTCAAAGGGGATATTCTACAGCTTTATACTGGATACAGAATGTCTTTTCTTTCAAAACTCTGTTGAGCAGTCTAGAAGGAGATAATGTAAGTTTTCAGTCAGGACCATTCTGTGCTGTACACAGGAATGCAGATTTAAGAAAAATGTAATCCACAAATAAGTCACAACTTGTTCCACCTAAAACTTTCTCTGCATCTTACAAACAACCTTTCAAGAAAGATGCATGGAAGTGGGTTTTGTTTCAAAATTAATCCTCTTGATATTTGGTGTTAATAAACTTACATTCAGATAGACAATTCTTACCAAACTGCAGTTTTAAAGACAGGAAAAGTAAAATTATGGCGTCTTCAAAAGCAAACAAGCCCCTAAAGTTCCCTAGCAATGCTAAAAGTTCCACAGACAAGACATATCTCACCTTTCACTGTCGGAGTTGTTCTCAGATTTTGCTCCAGATATTTGTATTTCATTAAGTTCAAGTTGTTTTTGCAGCTGGTGACGCTCCTAAACAAGAGATATTATCCTTCAGTTCTCCATGTGTCAAAATATAAAAGCAAATTTCATTGCAATTCAAAAGACCATTTGTGAAATTAAAATAGAAACCAATTAAACAAAATTCATGCATTTCCTATAGCGAAGGAGCACAGAATTCCCAACTACTTATAGAAATAAGCTCAGTTTTCAATTTCCTATTCAAAGACTCACAGTACTTGAAATGTTTTTTTTAATAAAAAGATGAGTCATCACAATCTTTAACTACATAAATGTAAAATTTTCCATGATTTCCATCCAATAAGATCTCTCTGTCCAAAGCTGAGACGAAAAGTATTCCTCTCTTCTCTTCTCCAGAATATTCCTGTTTATTTTCCAGGTGTCCACCAGCATAGTGCTTGTAAAGATCTCTGAGGACTTGGGGACTCAGTCAACACAAATTAACAGAGGAGTAAGCTATCCAGCTTAGTAAGAATTTAAGAAGCATCCAGTTTTATTCTGCAACTATCAGCCAGATAAGAGCAAATTAAATAACCAACACGAAGAAACTCATCTCTACTTAAGAACTATACTGCAATCCTTTCTTCACTGCATAATACAAGTTGTAGGCTGAAGCCTAGATGAAGTTAATGGAGCTACTAAAAGGGGCATATTAAGCTGAATGATTTCTCTGTAATCACTAATTCTACTAATAGATCTACAAACATTAGAAAAAGAAGCTCAATACAAATTCATATTAGACTAACCAGTGAAGCCAACAAGACTGGCTTACAAAAAAAAAATAAATCTGTTTCTCAGTAACAAATATTTACTATACTAAAGTTGGGGAAAAAACCCTTCACTTGTAAGAACAGGAGACAGTATTCCATCCACCTACTAGAAAGCTCTCTCCTTCTGTATTTTAGATAGCAAGGCATAGATATTTAAAGATAATGAGATGCCTGCTACTGAATGAAATAAAAAATGCTGAAGTACACCCAAGAACATCAGTCTTTTGGAAGGGCTGCTCTTTTACTATTTAGAGTGGCACTATTCAGTCTAAGGACTAAACAATAACATTCATTCTCAGTTAGGTGAATGATACCAGAAAATGAAGAGGAAATTTCACTGTAACTGTTTGAGGCAGAAGCTAAAAAGCTTTTTCAGGTATCTGAAAAGGTTCAACAAATGAGATTCAGATGCATTCCACTATTATTCAAGGAGATGTACTATGATACTCTTAGGCTTAACAATACATTAAGATAATAATCATCTGACTACTAGACTGAGTTTTGCCCAGGAAATATAAGAAGAAAAGCAGGAAATAAAAAGAAACAATGTGAAAACTGCAACAACTAGTTGTACAGTAGCACTGCCAGTGACACAAGAAGTGAACGTCTCAAAGCATTTCTACTTTCTGAATTTTAAAAGTAAACTGCCAAGAAAAAGCTTTCAATTAGAGTTTGGGAGGGAATATTTAGCAAGAGAGAGGAATTTTAGAGGAAGTTTTTAATGCTAGCAGGAAGGGAAAACCCTAAGTTTTGAATTAAAAAGCACTAAAAGCTATTTTTTCTTCTCTCCTCAAAATATCCTGAGCCCTAATCTAAGTAAGACAGATACCTGCATGAAGATGCATGTGGCTGCCTGTTAACGTGTCACATACCCACAAAAACCCCTCAAAACATTTTAGTCTGAAGCTCTCAGATTAGCATTTCGTCCACATTCGTGTATTTGGAGATAGAATTCCAATCAGGACTATAAATGGCTAAATAGTGAGATATATTGTTAACTAAAACACATGGTAATAGACCTACCAACAGCATTTCTAAGGGACTTTGCATCATTTGTGATGACTACTTCATTTGGCTTAGCAGATCTTGCACAATGGAAGAAAACTGAATGGTCTTTTCCATTACGTCTATTATGTCCTCTATGGTACTCCAGGTTCATTTACTTGTATGGATACAGTAACTAAGAAAGATGTAAACAGCAGTGGGATATCACTGGGCAGGACACTAGCAGCAGACAGAAAAAAAAAAGGGAAAAAAAAAACCACATACCCAATCCAAATCAAACTTTCCCCATGCATTTCTGCACTTCCTTTAAAGACCACAGAACCACAGAATGTTAGGAGTTGGAAGGGACCTCAAAAGATCATCTAGTTCAACTGCCCTGCCAGAGCAGGATTCCCTAGACCAGGTCATTTCTAGATGGGCTTTGAGTATCTCCAGAGCAGGAGACTTCACAACCTCTCTGGGCATGCCAAACAACTAACTGTCATACCTCTTCCATGCGCTCAATCAGCCGGTCCAGCTCACCAATTCTCTGGTCTTTTTCCTGTATGCTTGTTTCTGTAATCTGCATCTTCTTATTTGCCTCTTCAATAGCCTTCAGAAGCCGATTAGTTTCCTCCTTCAGATAAACCATTTACAGTCACATTAACTCCAATATATTAATGAGGAATTTAACATTTTGTTTAGGTGAAATTTTTTTAGGCCATCGAGACAGGCTAATAGCTTTTAAGCAGAGCTCAAATCTTTCCACTACACCTGCTCAGAAGGTTGGAAGAATTGTGACTTGTATAGAACAAAAGATTTGGGGCACTTTGAAGTGCATAGGTATTTGTAAAGCATCATTATGAAAATCTGAGAAAAGCTACTCCCCACTTCTTAGAAACTTGTTTTCTCTTCTGAAGATGCCATGAAATAACAGCATACGAAAAACATGTTCTTGACGAAGACATTATTTTAAATACCAAAGTTTGCCATGTTCAGCTTTGCACTTTCACCACATACAAAACAGTATGAATAGAAAGAGACTGAGGAATCTACCTTCAGCCTCAGTCATTATCTATCTTTATCAGTTGGAAAAATGCAGTAACTAGCTGCTCACAGAAAGGCTTTGCTTGGGGGTCAAGGTAAAACAGGGGACAGGAAGAGTTCTTGCTCCAGTAGCATCCAGTGAAATTGTTCCCTCTCCCCTTCTTAAACTATCACTAAAATTGGACATTGTATTTTCCTTATTTTTTAGAGAAGTTAAAAAGCTCAATTAAATTTCAAATTTGGAAATCTACATTATCATTGCTGTTGCTATCTTTGAACACACTCTTTTGTTAGCCCTATAAACCCAGAAGCTTAGAAAGCTTAGTAACTGCAGCATGACTAGTCAGAGAGAGAAGAGTGAAGCAGCATGTCATCTCTGGAGCACAAAGTGATTGAAAAATGACACCCAAGCTAAGTACCATCCTTCCATACTGGCTATACATACTAGGAGGATTTCTTTCTCAGCTTTATGTTTCTGCTCCTCTTCTCGCATTTTTTCCTCGTACTGACTATAGAGTTTTCTTGTCATCTCTCTCATGACTTCAGCATTGGCTTCCTGTGATGACTCCACCTGTGAGAGAGGAAAGCTAACACATCAGTCAGTGCAACACTGCTAGCAGCACAAGAAACAAGAGTTCACATGATGTGAGAACAATGCTTTGAACTCCAGCTCTACCTTGTTATAATTTCAACATTGCTGAAGCAGATTTTCATTTGCATCAAGATCATTTACAACACTCTGCCAGTAGACAAGTAATTCTCATTTGTACATGCTACCAGTTCATCAAGTTTCATGTTGTCTGAATTTAACTTGCCATTGCTTATCCAAGAACAAGGCTATGCCTCTTTATTGGAAGGCTATGCCCTTCCCTAACAGCCTCAAATCACTTGGTTTGTTTCCCCATTGAAAAGGCAGTCTTCCCCCATTTTACAGAAGCGTAGATTAGAAATGGTCTAGACTTAACTCCTGTTTCTAAATGACCATAAACACTCAAAAGAGTTGTTAACTAGAAGGTACAGCTCTTCTCTTGCTTTTTCACATGCTACTCTTTGTAAAGGTAGAATAACAGGGCTGACCATGGTGCAGATCAGGGAACAATCAGACTTAAAATTAATATATTCAGTGGTGTGGAAGGGTTAATTTTTAACCACAGGACCAGAAACTTTAATACTGCTACAGGGAAGAGGGCAGGAATGTTAATTCGGAGACAGGATTTCCTCCTTCTGTTGGCTCAAAACACTGGCTGAACCACACCCTTAGTGATTAAACACCATATAGGATATTCTCAGCTTAAACCCACCTACTCTGTAAACTGCAATAAAAGTGAAGTGAAATAGCTAGGCCAGGACTTAGGCCTCTTACCAGAGATGCTGCAAGCCAGATAAGTTACAGTAAAATGCTGTGAGTGGTACAAAAAAGTCAGGTGGAGGAGGAATATACTGTAATCTGGGAGAAGAATAAAGCGTTCCCTGGTGATCACTGCAGTTTACACAGCTACAAAATACCTGGTTCTGATGATTAAGGTTTTGGGGCTTGTTTTTATTTTTTTCATTTCAAGGACTGTAAGATTAAACCCTTGTATTTATCTTGCATGATGGAAACACAATGGTTTTTTACCCTCTAGGATAACAACAGTGTATTCCATCCTTTGAAAAATGACTGAGCTCTGAAGAACGCCAGTTGTTCTGAAATTGCCCCCTTTGGCATCTCACTTAGACCAATACTGGGGCAGGGCTAGTAACCTTCACTTTGTGAAAGGGAGTGGAGTTAAGTTTCAATACAGCATGAAACCTTCCACATTTCAGGAAGTCTGAAAGAATTGTATCATTCAGAAAAAGCCAACAATCAAAATCCAGAGTCCTTAAAATCCACTGAACTGGAATATGATCTCTAGCACTGTCTCTCCATCATTCCTTTGCTTATAGCTTGAGCAATGAAGACAGTAAAAACAAGCATAAAAAGGCAGAGAAGCATCAGGGCATCTGTTATAATATTCTTAAGCAATGTCTCCAGCCTCAGTTATTGTTACAATTATACAAATAAACCAAACCTCCTTCTCCTGTGTGTGTTCTCCTACCCAGAAAATAAGCATGACATGCAGTAGTTAATTCTGTTTAATGGCTAACCTCCCAGATTCCACAACATCCTCTTACATTCACCCTTGGAATTAAATCACAGATGTCCTGGCATCTTTGATACACAATTTTATGTTTAACTTTCAAAGACAGCAACAAGGTGTTTTATGCAGTATCTTTTCAATAAAACTGCAACTTTGAGGGCAAAATTTCAACTTTTCCCTCATCAAGGCAGGCCATGTATTCTGCAGACCTTGATAAATCCTTCAGCATTCAGTTGAACTGGGACTTAACCTGTGGTTCTCTGCCCTTGAAAGCAGACATACCTCCCCTTGATTTGTTGGTGCATGTCTTTAAGATTAAAAAAGTCCAAATTTCTGTTTTGAAATCTTAACTGCATCAGCTTTGCTCTCTCCTTTTAATTGGTTTTCCCCTCTTTTTACTTCCTGCTGACAACTGCAGGTACAAAATATAGCTACTTTTATAGCCCGTAAAGCTTCACTAGGAGGGGAAACTAGAACATGAATTTTAAGTTGAAATACACCTGTGTTAAAGTTTTCTCTTCTACCTATTCATCATTAAGCATGAATGCAAGTCATTACAGAGCCAAAAAGAAACACGTTCTCTGACAAAGTTAAACATGAATAAACCAGCAGGCACCTTAATTTCACAAGGACAAATTCTGATACTGTATTTTGAAATTAGTCTATTTAGAGCAATTTTCAGAGAGACAAAGGCTTCCAGAAGAAGGGGTTTGGGGTTGGTTTGGTGGGCTTTTTTGTGGGATTGTGTTCTTTTTGGTTTGGTTTGGTTTTTCGTGTGGGTGGTAGTGTTTAATGAGATCAAAGGAATGCATTTGGTAGATGAGGAGAGAACACGGTCAGGCTTTCTGGCATATAAAAACTTCCAATTTGTGTTTTATTCACTGGTATTGGACTGAAAGAAATGGTTTAATTCTCTTTCCACAACACTTAATATTACATCACATATCTGCTGACCATATGCTCACAAGACTTAACAGATTATCTATTAAAAATTGAGCAGGACCAACTAAACAAGTTCAACATCAAGAAATTACATAGCACCATGTAGAGTTATAAAATTCCTTTATGTACAGCAATGGACACTAATAACCATTTGATTGTTTGAATCTTCCCCTGCCAACACCACTGAATGGTAATCCCATGTTATGGAAAGACTGACTGCTGCCAGCTGAGATTCTTTGTTTTTAAAACGGTATTGATTCACAGGAATATGTCTCTAGGACATGTTCCTATAGCTCTAGGGAACGATGAAGGCATGAAAAATGAAGGACACTTTACAAATAAGGCCAAGGAATTTAGTTAACATACTCCTACTGCCCTTACTGGGCAATATTTTTAGGGGAGTTTATATACTGCACCTTTAATTTCAGTAACTGATTTTCAATTTGTGCTGTTTCCAGTTGCTTTTGCTTCTCTCTCAGCTTTTCCATAGATTGCTCATGTGTATGTTTTAAATTCCTTATTTGTTCCCTTATGTCAGTGTTCTCCAATGTAACATCCACCAGAGTTTTCTAGAACAAAGAAGCAAACCACATATTAAAAATAACAAATAATTTGAGGGATTGATATAGTCATGAGACAATGAAACTCAGACAGAATATTTAAGAGTTTCCTGATGTATCAATGCAGTGTGAACAGTTTTGCAAGTTTTAGCGTTTAAAACTATGGCTTTTGTTGTATTTAATTTCCTAGAAGGCATTTCCATGATGAACATGCTCAGTGAAATGTCATGGAACACTACCAGAAAAAAAAAAAGAAAAAGAAATCACATGGATAAATTTCAATATGAATGCTACTCCCAACAATCTTGCTTTCTGCTTTCCAAAGGCCATGCTTTACATATTAAATGCACTAGACTGGGAAAAACTGTGACATACAAGAAAGCAGGAACATTAAGTTGTTCAGCTCAGATACAGGGGAACGTGGAAGTCTTAAAATTGATTCCCATGTTCTCCTTCCCCCCACATTTCACAGGCATGTAAAGTCTCACAAATGTTCAGCATCCAAACATGCCACTTCCATTTCTGTTAACCAGTGAAGGCAGGAATAAGTCAGGAGATAAATGGTTTTGCACAATAGAGAACAAATCATATTTTTACCCTAGATACTTTGTAGAGAAACAACCAGTGGCATTAGCCTGCTGCAGATCAATATCTCTTTATTATACACTTTTTTTCACAGGTGTTGGCATTTTTTTGTTTCCTAATTAATTGCCTTAGATATCCAAGACAGCAGTTTATTGGTTTCTTCAGTGTTAGAATCTATACTTGTCATCCATGTTTTATGTATGCATTTAAATCCATGTCAGAAAAGGCAGTTGTCAGCTGTGAAACAGCTAGTAAAATGTACCTGCAAGTCTATTGATGCTGATGTCAAGGAGCTGTTCATTTCACTAAAGCTATCTAAGGCTGCAGCCTGCACTCGCACATGATTCTCTAAGGATTCCTGATGAGCATTTGTCACCTGAGCAGAAAAAAAAATAACATTATAAAGAATAATGACCAAGTTTACCTATTCTTTCAAAGGGAGCTACAGAAGAGAATGGTTAATTTTCACACGACTAGGATGCTTAATATATATAGGCCTCAAACCATATTATTGGATCTCAGAAACAAACAAAACTTGGAAACCAAATATACTAACAGAAATAAGGCACAAATATCTGTGTTTATCGCTAGTAATCTGTAATCACTGCAAAAGCTGTTCTTTTTGAAAGGACAAGAGGACACTTTGTAGATGTCCATTCAGAAAGTTTATGCCTTCAGAGTGGGGAGATTGTGAAGTCAGAGAATGAAAAGAGGAAGAATGCAAGAAATGAGGAAATCTAGAAAGGTTTGGGTGAACTGTAGAATAGACTTAATTAAGAAGAAACTAACTAATCAAGTGCTTAAAGAAGCGACACCAAGAAGATTTAAGGAAAAAACAATACAAAGCAGGCAGAAGTCAGCAGAGAGAGCTTTGCTGTGTGAAAATCAGTCACTTTTTCTAAGGTACACACACTTTTAAAAACTGGAGAGGGCTGGGAGGAAAGGCACAAAATGACAATTTAAGAAGAGACCAAAACCTAAACAGTGTAAATAATTATGAACTATCCAATAATAAAGAGGAAAAACACTACTAGCAAAGGCCAGCCAAACCCCCATTCTTGGACGGACTAGATTTGTTTCTTGACAAAAACATAAGAACACTAGGCACTGATACGGAGAACAATGAGTGTTTAGTAACCAAGTCATACACAGATCAGGTCAGCAAAGGGAGCAGAAGCCAAGTGGTTACTGTTAACCCTCTATAAACATGTGCTCATGTAAAAACAAACAAATGAACAAACAAAAGCAGAAATGCTTTGGAGGGATTAAGCAAATTACAAGACGTGTGAAGAAGCATACTGACCAGGGCAAGATATCTGAAGTATAAATTTCAAACACACTGTATGAACAAAAAGTAGTCCTGGAACTCGATGGGGAAAAACCATAGTGATTCAAAGCTTAAGCAAAGAGGATATAAAGGATTTTAAACAGGATCCCTAAATAGCACAAAAGATGGCAGTAATGTAAAACTAAACTCAAAACCGAACCAATCAACCAAAAAAATCATATACTACTGGGTAGAATCACACTTGTGCTTTCTTTTGGGCAGTCTGAAGTATTAAAAAGGAAGGAAGGTGTCTCATAATGTGTCATGTATGTCAGAAGTAGTTTGCTACAGAAACAGAGATTCTGTCAGAGCTGCTCAGAAACCCTTAATTAAGAGAGCTATTGAGACTTGTGCAGGATTTCTACTGGTCTGACAGAAGATCTGGAAGGGCAGGATATCACCACCGCTATTCATTAGGATCAGCAGCAAAGATGACAAAACTGCATCTGAATCAGCATTTGGCTACAAGCAAATGGTGAGCATCTCACCTCCTTGGCACCATTAAGACTATTTAACACAGTTTACAGAAATACTCTTTTGTCTCCCTCCTCTCAAGTCAGGGAGATTTTTTGGTGCTGTTGGGGGTTGGTTGTTCGTTTGTTTGGTGCTTTTTTGAGACTAGATGCCAGAGAGTAAAAGTACCAGTTTAACAGCAAGTTTTGATCTTTATACATAACACAGCATGCAGGGAACAGATAGCCTTCAAATGAGGATGGCAAAAGGGCACAAGTCAGGGTCTCACTCCCTTGAAGTTAAAATATGTTTTGAGACGAATTGTCAAAGCTTCATCTGAAGCAGGGCTGTGAAAACCAGTGCTGAATACAAAATTCACAGCAAGTTTTCAGGGAGATTTTTTTGGACCAAAAAACAGCAGTTTAATATGAAGGATACTTCTACAGACTGCAGCAGCTTTTATTGGTAAAGTAGTATGCCAGAACAGAGGTCAATGACCATTGAAAGGTTCAGTTATGAAGCGAGATAAGTAATTTTTAGAATGTCTAGCACTTTAACACTAAAGAACAGTGCTACTTCTTTTACTATAGTGTTTAAACAGTAAAGTCAGTAAAACAGAGCAACATCAGTTGAAATGACACTAGTTAAGTGAGTTGAACGTTACTGCTAATTATGTAAGTTACCCGATTCACCTGGTCCTTTACTGGTGAAAACATGCTCTACTAATTACCAACACACACAGACAATGCTATAAGGATCATTATTTCCAAGAAGCAGGCAATTATATGCAAAAGCATCCCTGTCCTATTTTACCTTCCTGGAGGGAAAACAAAAATTTAAAGTATAGATATCACATAAAAAAATGAACTGGAATGGTCTGAGAAATTATTTCTGGTTCGTTGAAGCAAAATCCCCAAAGTTCCTAGATTACAGTGGGACAGATATTCCCATATGCTTTCCCTACAAATAAAAACTATACTTACTTTCAGTTCATTCGTAAGCTGCTGTATTTTTCTTTTCATTTCATCATATTCACCATACATTTTCTTTCTTACTTTTTCCAGAGTTGCTCTCACCTGGTGTCAGAAAAAAAACAAATGCCTTTATTAAACTTACTGATGATACTGCTTATACTAGGATATATTTTGTCTCTGTCCCTCATTGTTACTTTCAGTAATTTCCATTATTAATCTACCTTTCCATCAACAACAATTTACTCTTAAGAACAAGACAAAAACTTAACTCTCAAGACTGGTCTACACAGGGACGACAAGAGCAATTCTAAACTTCTCTATGCACACTTAAATATTTGTGAATTAATAACTGATGAGTTTCAATTCAAGTATCCGTAACTCATCCTAACCTGATCACTAAGGGAATTAATTTGAGCATACAGTATTTTCTTTATGAAAAAAAAGCATCCACATACAGTTTTAATACACCCTCATACTTCTAAAGTGGTTATTTAGCTTTCCCTGAGTATCCTTTGAAGGTAAATCCATTAATTTAGGACTTTTAGGCCCATATGTAGCTAAACAATGAATAAATTTACCAATGCAATCTCAAATCTGAAAAACAGAGCATTCAATATAATTTTATTTAGGAATTATGGACATCAATTATAGCTTGCCTTTCAAAAAAAAAAAAAAGCATGCTGGAAGCTAGTTTGTGTTCACATGTCACTGCAATCATGCACAGAACCAACCTTCTCAAGAGCACACACTGTAAGCACTAGTTAAATGTTTGCCTGCAGTCTACCTTCCAGCTATGTAATTGAAACTTCCTTTCCCTCTCCACCCCCATCAAACACAGACTGACTGCTGATAATCTAGGGCAGTGAGCTTACCTTGTCTCTGCACAGCAGACATTAGTAAACATTAGTAGGGAATACAAGAGGGGATGTTTCTAGCCACTCTGCAGTATAGCCACTCCCTCCCAGAAAGAGGGGCACTGGCCACCAAATCTATGCAAGGAGTATGCACAAGCCTACCCCAAACTATGTGCTCCCATTAGGATAAGAAACACGGAAGGAAGTATGCCTTGCCTACACTGCAATAACGATGTACTCTAACTGTGAGTGCAGGAACTTGACAGTGGTGAACCCTGGGAGCCAACAATCTGTGAGTAATAAAGAAGAGAAGCAAGCACTGACAGCTAGAGACCAGCCAGATGTTAGGAGCACACCTAATTGCAGTCTCTTACACTGCTAGCTTGACTCATTGTTCCTCCCTTTTGAATCGACTCAGTTTGCACTTGAATCAGAGTAACACAATAACCATTGACCAATAGCATCCTGGGTGGTGAGGATGGATAGAAAGAGAAGGTCAAATTATTTGCCCTAGGCTAATTACAGGGTTATTGCCAAAGCCTGAGAGCCAAGAACTGACAGGAATAGAGATGATGAGTTTCAAGGACAGAAAGAGCAGCATCAGAAATGCCTTTTTTTCTTTCAGGAGAGCTTCTTCCAATTATGAAAAATGAGCATGCACTGAGAAAGTAGTACAAAGTCATCCTTATTAGGCTGATTATTTTAAGGCTGCCACAGAATACACCCAAGTGATTTTACTATGTCACCTCATTTAGGATCCTTTTCAAACTGGAGGGTTTGGGGATGGGGGAAGCATAAGAAGAGAGAGTTTATCCTTTTAGGTGTCTGCTTACATAGTTTCTTTTGTATCACAACTGAAATTACAAAGGCTTCAGGACAGGAACCCCAAGATCTGTTTGGTAGTTTGCTTGCCTAGCTGTAGTCCAGTCAACAAGCACTAACAAATAATTGCTTGGCTCAGAGGTCTTGGGTCTGGACTGCACAGTTCCCAGGTATATAGCATGCTATTTTTTCCCAATTTAAATACTAATAGAGCAAGCCATTAGCTTCAGAGTAGGCTCCCAATTCAGATTCAGCTGTCATCCCGTACACACTTGCAGCTCTACATTAATATATGGAAAGGATAAGAGACAAATTCTGAAGCTGAAAGTGTAACTCACTTCTTTAATGTAATTCATTTCCTCTTTCAGTTGATCAGCTGACCACCCATACACCACCATTTCTCTCTTATGGTTGTTGTCAGTTCGGTGCACGACGCCATACACCATCCCATGAGAGAGCTTCCCTGGAGACATGCCATTCGGTATGTGGTAGAGCTCCTGAAAAGTAAAAAGTTACTTTAAAATCAGTACTAGAATTAAAAAAAAAAAACAACAAACAAACAAAAAACCCCACAGTAACATAGGTCCAGAAGAGAGAGCCAACTATAGTGAAAGCACAACAGTACCTAAGAACACCAGTAACCAAATGTTTTGGGGCCAAACTGTCAACCTTCATGTTTTTGGGAAGATCAATGCCCAGTTTACAATTGATAGAAATGAAATTACAGGGATGTCCAATTTCCACCAGCTTTCATGGATGTAATATAGATACAGCTAGAGACAAGGAGAGGCAGGGGCACATGAGAGAAAAAGTTATCCTGGCTTATTTTTATTCACCAACATCTGCTATTTTTCTGCATTTGAGCAGAGTATTGTCAGTTCCCATAGTTCCCTTTCAACTCTTGCATCTACAGAACTGCCTCTCATTTCCCAAACTCCCTGCTGCAGGAAATAAAATTCACAAATTTATTTAAAAATTTAGAAACTTCTCAGAAGAAACTGAAATTAAAATATTTTAGGCAAGGTTCCTTAAACAGAGTTCAGAAAATATCTGTTTATCTTGGAGATAAACAAAGTAAAATTCCAGTTTGCACTCAAAGCTAACTAAGGACCTCCAAGGCAATCATTCATCTCAGGGCTGTATTTCTCTTACAGAAGCTGTAGAACTGACCTTGTAAGAGCCAAAGCAAAGCTGTGAAACAGAATTCATGTGCTGTTACAGTGTTATTAACTATTGTAGGAGGACAAAACTTTGAAATCAGGTTTTGATAGGTAAATAGGCTGTTTAAAAGTGCCTGCATTTGTTATTTTAATTGTCTGCAGAAATGCATAAAACATACTTCTAATAACTGTATATCTTCCTTTAAGGCACTTTTTGCAACAGAGTTCTCATATTCAACTCATCAACACTCTTAGTAAGAAAAATATTCGTGCAAACAGTAGGAATCATTTCCTTCAGTGTGTAAATAAATATCTGCAAGGTCAAATGTAACCATGTGACCTAACTACTCACCTATCCTCCCTCCTAATCAACCCAGAGAAACACCCTTCTGAAGCATCTGAAATGAGTCAGTCTCCAGAAGTAGTAATTTCTCTTCTTGATTACAAAGAATTTAAACAGCTGGCTTAGATGAAGACATCCACATTATTACATTTTAAAAAGAAAGGGGAGAAATATTCTTACCTAACTCTGAAGAGCTGCAAACTAGGATAAAATTAGTAGTTATTTTGGAATAGAAATTTAGAAAGACAATTTTGGAAACAGCTATTACTGCTTAGCTTGGCACATTGATTTTTAAAGGCCAATGCTGAGAGCAAATCAGTTATAGTTAATCTTACTGAACTTACTCTCTCATACTAGATATATGAGAATATGGGTAAATTTGAGACTATTTGCTATATTTACTATTTAGAATGATTTTTATTTTGCTGTTCAGTAATGACATTGGATGAAAAATCAACAAACTCTAAGATTCTTTACTAAATTAAAGAGTCTAAGCAGGAGCTAAATACTCTCTTTGACACCAAACAGAGGCTGGAAGAGATGAAACAGCATCTTATGTCCATCTGCAGCTGCATCCTAGAGAGTCTCCTGTTCTTATCATGACAAGACAGCGATGATAACATCTGCAGTCTAAAGCAGCAGCACTTTCAGTTTTTAGCAGCCAAGCTAATACAACTATGGCAGCAATGTAAGAATAAATACTTCTTTGGGTAAGGGAAAAATAAAGAGGAAAATCTATTTGCATTAAGATAGACATTTGTTTTATATTGTGTCCCTCCTGCATGGCACTGACAGATTTTCTCAACATTGTAAATCCTACACATTTGCCTTTACCATATCATTAACAGCTTAACCATTTTGCTGAAGCTCTGGGTGTGTGTGTGCAGGGCTGGGAGGGAAACAATCACAGGGCAGACACCTGACAAAGAACGTTTCAGGCAAAGAACAACAAAGCCATAAGCAATCATTTAAAAAGAAAGCCTTAAAACCACTCAGTGGAAAAACACTGGGCAACCAGCCCTACCTATACATGATATAATTTTGCACTTTGAAAACATTATATGCAAAAATTTATATCCTGATAATTGGAAGTTTCCCAATTCTGTATTACTGGGGGGTTTGTTTTGCTGTTTGGATGTGTACAAAAACCTGCAACTATGTTTTTTAAGAGCAAACACAGCAACTAGATGGGGACATGACTAAACTTTGTGTTTATTTGCTTCCTGGGTTGTACAGTTTCTTTTGACAGCTTCATTGCAGCTCCTCCCCTGTATCTGGATAAAGGGATTACATACAAGCTTCCATCTTCCTGTTAACCAAATGAATAATCACTTTGATAGTTTAGAGGTTACTAAGGCGCCAGACACTGAATTCATAAATCCATGCCCTTTACTCATGACAATTCATTTTTTATGAAGTGAACAGCTGAGGATCTGCAACTATCAAGATCTTTTGTGCCTCTGAAACATTAGTAGAATTGTTTAAAGTACTATTTTCAGAGTTCTGTATGAAAACTACGAGCAAGTTCCTTGGTTTTAAAATATTATAAACAAATTCCATGCTTTAAATTATTTTTTTCCCTTCTAAGGCAGGCCTACAAATTCAGACCAATGTGTTTGAAGCTGGAGAGTCACCAATGGCACTTACAAATTTCACAGCCTGTGAACAGACAAATTTACATCATAATGGGCTGTACATGCAGTATTAAGTATGCACTAAGCAAGACTGGCTGCATGTCTCTTGCAACAATGCTCAATTTGCCTGTTGTCTCTATTTGCACAAGCCTCCCAAGAAGCCTTTGTCACTTTTGTTTCAGAAGATAAAAAGAATCTGTTGAGTGTTCCAGTTCTACTATGTGCTACTTAAAATACAGGATATTGCTTTTACCTCTTTAGTCCTCCTTCATATCACTATCCCCTGACAAGCACCTGTTAAAATTTCAGTGCAGCTCTTGCTTGACTTAAAGCTGTGTGAACCAACAGCTATATAAATAACTGCTCTCATGTGTCTTTTTTTTTTCCTTGCTGTTCTATTCCAGCTTTGCTTACCTTCTTTATTTTAATCCCTTCAGTGTTTTTTCTCTTTTCTGCCTTGTTCTCTGTCTTTCCTCCGGCACATCCTCCTTCTCCCATGTTTTCTCTTCCACAAATCCTGGATTTTCCACATTCCCATGGGCTCCATAATGGTTTTTAAGACAAATACTTTTCAGTGTTTTCCTCTATGTCCCATACATACCCACTCTCAGGACTCAAATATTTTTCTGACAAGGACTTTGCCCATCTCCACTCCAAACTGCACTGAGGTATCTCAGTGATGATAACAGAGTAAGTTGTTACATGCAAGTACTTAGTAAAGTTAACCAGAAAAGTGCTTTAAGATGAATGGTTTCATCAAAGTAGTTAACCACTGCTGTTTAAGGTCAAAATACTAGCCAGATCCAGAGCATAGGGAAGTTCTCACTCCCCACCTGCCTTTGCACTTCCTGCACTGGAACAAGTGCAGTTGCTGCCCCAATTGTGCTCAAAATTCCTTCCAATGTCAGCTGCTGATCTGAAAAGGCAGACTTAGCTTAAGCAATTTGTGAATATTTTTTTGTATCTATGAGAGTCCAAGGTAACAGGAAGAACACATCTTGTTGATGCACATGAATACTACAGCAGCTTCCAGGAAAATGCTTTGTCGATGTTGCAGCAACAGTCATATTGCACTTGGTGTGATCACACAGTATGTACTAAAGAAACACAGACTCTGTTTACTTAACTAATAAATATTTAAAACAGAAGCCTACATCTGAAGGTTGCAAAAGTTTATAATTGCCATGCATCCTGTTTATGCCTCTGCTCAAGGAAGTAGTAGAACTAGCATGAAACAGGTGAAGCAAAGATTCTGTAATAACAAACCTGAAACAGGAGTCGTTAGCTGCTTTTTGCATTGTCCATGGTTTTATTTCATCATGTAAATAACATTGAGGGATAGTTTGCTTCCTAATCTATCTCCATCAGTTTTTGAAACGAAAGTCAGATACCTGCATACTTCATACTTTCTCCCTGCCCCACAATTGGAAGCAGAAGCACAGAAGTATCTTATTTTGAAGGAAAAGGACATCTAATGTAACCATTACCACAATTCTGGGTTTAGTATTCATATGGCCTTAAAATTTTGCTAAACCATGATCTACTGTTTACCTACACCATGTAAAAAAAAACTCCTCTTTCAATCAGAACTATATCAGTAAACCAAAACTTTATCTTTTTCTCAACTGGGAGATTCCAGGGGTTTCTGAAACACCCAGTTATCTTTTGCATGTTCACTAGTTATACAACGAACAAGAACATTCACATTGCTACTTATTAGGTGATGTATTTTCTGTTCAGTAAAATAACAAATCTATAGTATTGAGCTCACCAAGTAAAGTTACTGTACTCTGACAAAAGGTCTCTATGTTTTTCTATATTCTACAGCCTATGAAACTCATGTTACATTTAGGGATTTTTCACATATAAATATTATTAAAATATGGAAAATATGCAAAGACCTAGACATAAGTGTTCTTAAATTCACAATGCTAAATAAGAAGCATTGCTTAACACATTCCAACTCCCAAGCTCCTTGAAATGTAGAATCTAGATACCTATCTCAAAAAATAGAATTGAGAGGTATTACACAAAGTCGTATCTAGTGAAAGAAATCTGTACACAGAACACCAATGGTCATACACACATAAGAACATAAGATACAATTAAAACAGCAGTAACCACAGAAGTCAGCAGAATTCTTTCTGTGGGTTTCGTGTAGTGTCATTTTTAGTGACGGTGTCACTTAATCATATGCACCAAAACCTTGTGCTGGAGAGGCTGAGAAATAGTAACATCAGCCACATGTACAACATTTGTTATGACACAACTTCTGCTGTGCTGATGGGAGTGGGCTGGCAGCAGCAGATCAGCAAAAAAAAAAAATAGGCACTGTCCTAGATTCAATGTACACAACAGCCCCACGTTCATTGCAGTCATATTCCTTGATCCTAGCCTGACAGGAGCTTCTGCTCGATTCTGTCCATCACATACAGGAGCAAATTCCCCTTCTGGCTCCTTTACAGCCTAGTTTTTTCTGGGGAAAAAAAATGTTTCCTATGCTTTTCTATTTCCTGCTTGGGAAGCAAAAAGATTTTTACTTTTTGGTTGTGATGCTTTAAAAAATATGAAAATTAAAGAGTTTGAGGATATGTACAGCCAAAGAACCAGAATTAAGACTAAACACTGGGCAAACTTTGTTGAAAGCCACAAAGATGTGAAAGTGACACAAAATTCTAGAGTGTTATCTCATTCACTTTCTTGTCCATGTGTCCAAAGGAAAAACAAAAATCTGTCTATACATATCTCCATATTCTGCCCTCAAATGCCTAGCTGCAGCTTCCAATGACATTTCCAAATTTAGCCATGACAGTGAAAAATGGGACTGATGGATAAAAGCAATCCCATTCCCAAACAGGGACAATAGTCTCCTAGTCCTTCATTATGCAAGGCAAGACAGGCTTCAGGACATGCAGATTTTGAATACAATCTGACAAGCACAATATTCCTTTGTACCTCATGGTGAAGTAAACATCCTCACACTACTGTCATCCATTGTCTAGAATTAACAGAATTAATGAAACAAAATCCAGATAGTTTCAGATTCTACTGACAATTCGCAGATATTTAGCAGTAGGCTTTTAGCTTGTAAAAGCAGACCAACTAGCCTCTACTTGTGACTTCAGTTCTCACGTGTTTCTTTCAAGGTATCATAGCCTAAACATGAATATAAAAATCCAACCTGACACACTGGAGCACAACCTCACTCCCCCTTTGGTTTCTGAGATCAGCTCCTAAAAGGTACCATCTGCTAGCCTTTCACAATAGCACAGTAATGCCTGCAGCAGTTTTGTTGCAACAAAACTGCCCAGATTCATCACTTTGTTTTAATCTCTTACAGAGTTAATTTTTATTTTATGGATGTTTAGCAATAAAAAAGTCAATCTAGAAACTGAATGCACCCATACAGATTTAAGGAAATTCAACATACATTTTCTGCTACACTTGGACCACAGTGAAAAAGGCTAAGCTAACAGCTACCAATAAAGAATCATTTCTGATCTGACACCAAGCTCCAAAACAAGGTATTGGGAGGATAAGCATTAGCAAGAGCTTCTGTGCAGTTCACTAGCTGATTCTGCAACTGAAACATCTCTTAATAGTACTGAGCCCCAGAAAGCTACAGAGAAGTAACAAATAGTAAGCCATCACTACAGCACATTAGGGCAGCTCAAAATCACCTCTTTCTAATGAAAGATTTGAAAGAGGAGATTACAACCAAATGTCACGCCATGGGGTATTTATAGCTCTCTGGCATTCCCTTTGACGCAGCAAGGTCTCTGCTCTCTTCCCTCACCAGCAGCAGGCAGAGGCCAGGAAGACTCTATCTCTCTCCAGCACTTGTCCTGCCCAAAGGGGAGAGTGCCTGACAGCCAGGCTCAGACTGCCTGATCTGCCTATGCACTCCAGCAAAAACTGTACAATCCCTCAGATTACCCCTGCAGTTCATTTCCCTAAGTCACGCTAATAGATTTTAAATACCAAAAATGTTTTCCATGCTCCCATTTTCTTAACAAT
Source organism: Galbula dea (assembly GCA_013399015.1). NCBI lineage: Eukaryota > Metazoa > Chordata > Aves > Piciformes > Galbulidae > Galbula > Galbula dea. The sequence goes on along the minus strand of VWZX01001368.1, from coordinate 797,988 downwards.
TTGAAGACAGCACAGGACTCTAGATCTTAAAAACAGACCTGCTGTTAAATTTGATTCTTGGTGAAACTGTATTTTTACCCTAAATTGTAAAGTGCAAGGCAGAAAACTGAGCAGTTCCCTAATTTCTCTCTATTATCCCTACTTCCAAGAAGGGCGTACAGTTCTCATAGGACTGTGAAAGGATTATCTAACATCTGCAAAGCCTGTTATTTTCAAAGTGCTTTAATCAATTTCATTAACACTGAGTCATTTGAACATAGGTGGATCAGCAGAGATTCCTAATCACTGCTTTTAGGAATTTTTTTTTTTTAAGTGAGAAAAGTATCACAGCATTACTAGTCAAGAGTCCTGTGTGCACTGTAAGTTACTGTGTAACTAATTCAAATACATAAAGCAATATATTACACTGACAACAAGAATCTACAGGTAATACATTGCTGTCCTGTTTTAGACACATGAGGAAAAAAACCAGATCATGATCAGTGATTTTGTTATAGCTACTTCTACACACTGACTATAAAATCATTAGGACCATTTTTTTAATTACGCAAGACTGTAAAACACTAGTAGATGGCACAATTGCCCTGAGTTTTTTAACTGCTATGAAACTAACTAATTAGATTCCATCTAGCTCTGAAGGCTATGTATGCTTTCTGAAAGTCTTTAAATTGTGCAAAGGTACTGAACTTTAGAAAACTACAAATACAGCATAATAAAATTACATACCATTTTTTTGGTCTCAACTAAAAAGTATCCATCTCTTAAAAATCACTGTGCATTACACTGGAGTGTAAAATTGAGCCCAATAACCTATTTAATATCTTTCATATCCTTTCCTTAACATTCTCTGATATAAACCCCACTTGCCTTTACTTATATTATGGGGGAATAGAGGTCTCATTAAGGGCCCACGGAGAAGAAAATTGGTCACATAAGAAAATCACTACAAATTGTCCAAGTCCTCAACATTCACAGTTCTTTTTTATCATTACACAACTCAGCACAGTAAAGCAAGTAAGCCATGAGTCAACATCTATCCTCCTCAAAAACAAACTCACATTACCCTTAGGGCAATGAGCCCAAATGCTTAGGCCACCAAAGACTTCTGCAATCGGATACAAACTGACAAGACACTGACAGAGTAAGTGGTGGGGGTAAGTGCTACAACTAAACACCTCTGTACAAAATAAAATATTACTGTTTAATGGTGCCCCAAATTTAGTTTGCATTAAGGCCTCTTTAATCCATTCTGGAAGTAACTTTTATAGATCCTCAAGGACCTTTTATTCTGCCAGAGCAGTGTGTGGAAAGCTGAGTGCGTTCGAGATTCCAGCACAGGCATTTATTTTTATTGTTTCAAAATGTTTGTATTCCTGAGTCATTTTACAGTTACTTTTGCTTCTGAGTACCACTAAGAAATTATTTCAAATAAATCCCATTGCTGTTTTGCTTCCTATTGTCATATTGCTATTCAGACATTGAGTCTGGTAAACTTAGCCAACTTCTTGTTTGATTTTGGTTTGTTAAAGTGTAAATGTGCTGAAGTTGTGGAGCCTGTCCAGCTTCCCTTTTTAGTCTTCATCCTTACAACAAATAAAACATCATCTATTGCTCTGAAATAGCTCTTAAAGAACAAGTTCTGCATCAAAAGAGATGCAAGATGATTTTTTGTGTGTACATGCTACTTGCTTCTACAAATTGTGACCTTCTGAATCCTTCCATGCACATGACCTTCAAATCACTTTTACTTCAGAACAATCTTGAATTCTTTACTTTGCATTTCTTATTAATACATTACCTGTTACCAAAATTAGCTGCCACAGCAAAACATTTAAGTCCAAGGCAAGACAGTTCCCATATGCATTAAGGCTGAAATCCTGCACACTGTCAAGCTTATATGAAACAAAATCCCCTTCAGGTGAGGATCAAGATCCTGTTTTAACACAAGACCCTGCTCTTGATAATAGTTTCTTACCCTTTCATACATAAATATTAAATAATCAAGTCTTAAAGACACCTCGGCCACAAATCATCTACAAGCTCTGTGCTGTTCCTCTACTACTGTCCTATTTTACATGCAGTTTTGTTACCCCCAACTCCAAGGCTCAGGCTCAAAGCTCACAACTGACTTGCTCAGCTTCCACATGTTCTTCAGTCTTCAAAGATGACTGGGGTTTGGGCTCTAATAATATTATTATTATTATAAAAATAAACATAAAAATATCTAATAAAAATAAACAACTAATACCAGCTTCTGTGGATGGCAATATTTACTCCTTGTTTATACAGAACTTAACTTTGATTCTTAAAACTTACATTCTTCTTTCTTTCAGGTTCCTTCACTCCCTGTTCAGGCTGTGAGTTTTCATCGGGAGGCACAGTTAAGCGTAACCGACAGACATTCATCTGAAAGAAAAGCAAAGGTTTGCTGTTAGATTTAAGTGCTACAAAAAATCACTTCAGTAACTTGCTTTACAGAATGAACTGCACTAACATTCAAGTTTTAATTCACTGTTTTCTACCTTCTGCTACATCGGTGACAAAAGATGATTTTTTAAAGGTTGGAGGAGGTTTTAGCTGGCAAGAAATAATTCAAGGGCATCCCCATAATTACATACCTGAAATAGCAAAAATCCATTTCAATCAACAACATGTTCTTATGTACTCATAAATGACATTGAGAGCTGAGATAACAGAACAATGAACGTAATTTCCTAGTTTCTCAGTTCTGTTTGCAGATTTGGCATACTTTAATCTTCAAAAGAGATTATTTAGAAACATAAAGTGAATTCTGGAGCGATTGCCTCTTTTCTGTTCTGTATATATCCAAGTATTTAATCCAAGGATACCTCAGTACTGCAATTCCACTGAACATCAATAGGAACATTATTGAAATATGATATATACAAGTTTTAAAAACTAAGTTTCAAAATGCTTCAGAGACTATTTCAGAGGTATTATTTCCTATCTGATTTCAGAAAAGGCATTCTCTTGCTGAGGAAACATGCTAATAGGGCTGACATGTTTCTATCCCCAACTACACTTTGCCTTGCTTTTGGCTGAGAGATCTTTGGTGTAATGATATTTTTAAAGCAATGCATTTCATACAAGAAACTTGGTTGAGATTTTCAGTCTCAGTCCTATGCACAAAACTTTTCATGGACAACAACTATAAGTTCTAAACAGACCATGACAAATGATGAAATGAGAAACCTGTCTAAATTTGAAACTGCACAGTATCTTCCCATGAAATCCTAGCTGTCTGTTGACAACATACAGGGCTCTTAAAGCTCTTTCTCCAAATGCCTAAAATTTCTCTTTCATGATTACTGTGGGGCATCACCACTGTTTTTCTATAGCCCAGCATCTCATCTGATCTAGACCTCTCTAGTTTTTCCTAACTACTCACCTCCAGTCATGCTGGATGTGTACCTTCTCTCTGAGACAAACCTTTCCATTGCACTTGCCCAACCACACAGTTCACATCTTGGTCATTACAGCGCTCCCTTTTGCCTTGAAAATAGCAATCATGTTCTGCTCACAGGTACTCAGAGCACAATAGCAAAGTCCTCTTCATAGACACCAAATTTTCTCATTTTATAATTCACTTCTTCCACCTGTCTCTCCTATCAATTAAGCTGACTTGACTTCACTTTCAAGGCTCTTTACACCACAACCTCCTCAGAGCACCACGACTCAGCATCACAGCAAGGATTTCCAAACAACGTACCTTTTTCAACTTTTCAAACAAGCTTTAACTTTTTCTTCTTCCCAACCAAAAACAACTGGAAAAAATATTGTAAATATCTAGAGCAGCTTTACTATTTTTCTTCCAGCCTTTCTTTAAATCTATTGAAACAACAAATCAACAGTATTTAGATGACTGATATGCTGTCAACTGTATTTAATACTGCTACTTCGTATTGCCTTCCATCTTGCGCTCTCAGTTTGGCCTTTTAGGTCTGCAAAGCCTTCTACCAGTAAGAAACTGTGTCCTGAGATATAGATAAAGTTCCTATAAAATAAGTGAGCTGCCTGTCTTATAAAGAATAAAAATAAATAAATAATTTAGCATTTGTCTATAATAAGATCAAGGTGAAATACTGAAATACAACCTAATATTTAGACTCATCTGTAGAGGCTGCTTTTTTGTGCAGTGGGCTCCTCACCATTAATTCATCATTCATCTGTATGCTAGGAAATACAGAACAAGAAGCCACAGAGCCAGTGACAACCTCCCCAGAACTTAGTATAAAAGCAAGTTATGCTTTCAAATTTGTTAAAGAATTCTGAAACAATTATATTGACTGACTGACTGCTATGGTTATTCTTCTGAGAACATCAGACTCTCTCCACATACTGCAGAAGCTGGGGGTGCTTCCTGCTTACAAATTAGATACCAAGACATATTAATAATAAACTCCTCAATTTTGGGCTCATTGATTCATAAGGTAATTAATACCATCTTTTTCTTACCTATTTAATTTCCATTTCCTCCTGCTCTTTCTTCCCATTACTCTTTCCTCCTAAAACATGCCTGTTTACAATACAAAGGGAAACAGTCTGGCATTCCTCCATGTAGACAAACAAAGACCAGACCCATTAATAGGAAACAGAACTGAATTTGTGCTGTGCAGGAAGTGATAGATGAGGCTAACTTTTTCTTACAGTGATTTCTAATGAGGCAAAACTGGACTAAAATAAATGAATGGATTGTTAGGAGAAAACACAAAAAATACCTTAAATAAATAGAAAGATAATAACTGGCAATTCAAAAGATAGGAGAAACAGAGTTGTGTATGATTCTCTGAGGCTGGCAAATGACTTGCCTGTTAGTCAGTATGGGACTAATTATAGCCAACATACTTATAGATTCATATTGCAGTGATTGTAAATAAGTAATTATCCCTGTACCTGTACACCAGTTAGTGAATCATGGCTGCCTGCCACATTACAGCAATAATGTGTTACGGGGTTACTATGAAGGAAATCACAGAAGCCCAGTACAGATGGGAGTCAAATTGTAACAACTAGGTTGGAAACTAATAACAGTAATTTATTGAGACTAAAACCACTGTACAATAAAAGGGTTGTTCCCATTTAAACTGTTTTTCTTGCCCTTTTCACACTGCCTTCTCTACCACTCCCTAGAATCACTTCATGCGCACCCCCACACTTCCTCATTTCCACACTAGTTCCTAACTTTCAAAACACCTCAAACCCATATATTTTTAGCACTATTTCTGACACAAAGTTTTAATGCTTTAGTTTGTGCCTGTTGCATGCAAATGCCAAACAGAGGGTGGCACTGGCAATCATCTAAGGAGGGATTTCAGCCTTGAAGTCATGCCATTGAGGCTTGTACAGCAGTGGCAAAGTACCACCCAATTCCTCGCTAGGACAAACTCATACAGGCTCTTGCTATTGTTTATTACAATAGGACTTCCTCAGCACCCCTGGGGAAATGGCTGCAAACTTACCAAGTAGCCATTCCTGGGCCACAGATGATGCACTTTAAGGACAGAACTACAGACCAATCTGTTCAAATTCCAGAATGCTACAGAGATTGGAAAGGAAAAACAACAGGCAGTGCTTTTTCCTCTAGACTCTAGAAGCAATTCTGAATAAGTACGTATGCTGTTCTTGCTATGCAGTACTTTCTGAAGAAACAACACACTGTACCATTTGTCTGCAAACTTGACTGAATGAATGAGCAGGCACACATGGAAATCGCAGCAAGCCCTCCTCCAACAGCAAAACACTGCTGCAGTGATGCCTTAAAATGGAAATGAAATTGTAACAGGAAGAGACTCGACTCAGTGCCAAACAGTGGCAGAATTATGTGCAACTGAGGATGAAGGAGTAATTTCCAGAAATAAATTGGGTTATGCAGACAAAGTGGGGAAGAGAATGAAAGAGAACTCGCCTAGCAGGGAAAAGGCTGATTCAACTTTCTTCAACTGCTGACTGACGGTAAGAAGAAGTAAGGAAAAGCAGGGGCAGACGTGGCTTCCATGCTAACTTTTATGTCATCAACACTGTAACTTTGTAAGCATAACTTTAAAAAAGAAATATTGAAGAACCCAGTATCAGGTTTTCTAGATTACCAGACTTTAGCTTGACTTGCAGCATCTGTAGCTTTGGCAAGCCAATAAAAAAGTAATCTTGACTGTGGCAACATTATATTATATGTTCAAGCCTGGATTTTTGACACCAACAACCCATGAGCGCTACTTCCAAAGCTCATTTGACATCATCTGTGAAACAAATATGCAGACAGGAAACCAAAGACTGACAGGTTCAGCCTGGCACATCACCAGACAGCAAAAGTTTGTGGAGTGCAATGGAAATTAACAGGTGAAGATGTGCTCTTCTACCAAATTACCAATAGGCTAGTGGGACACCACAGATGACGGCTACTGCAATATGGCAGTTAAGGAAAAAAGTCAGTCTAGGTTAGTTAAAAGTGTTAAGAATTCATGGCCCAGATCCACAATCCACATTCATGTTTACCATCCTACTCAAATCACTAGGGTGCCACTTAAAACAAATACAGACAACAGATTCAGTTTGAGAAATGTTCTCTAGCCTCTTCTTCCTCCCTTCTAAAAAACAAAGCATCCAAGCAAGCATTGACAACAATTAACTATGTACTGAGATAATTAGAGAGATATAATATAATAATGATCTTTTTTTTTTAATAGAATAACCAAAGGTACTAGTACAGCAATAGAAAAATACAAGCTGTTCTACTAACAACCAGTCCCATTCTATGATTTTTACAGTTCCCTTCCAGGGAAAACGTCCTCCAATATCGAACTAGTGTCCAATCAGCTTTACCAGAATTTAATGGTGTTGATTTTTCTAATGTCTGAGAATAAAACAGTTTGGGGATAACACATTTGTTGAGTAACTATCTGCTAACCTACCAGCTCAATGGCCAAAAAGCACTCCTTTTGCCTAAGACTCAATGTTACCTTTAGACTTTTGAAGGTGAAAGCAGAAAAGGAGCTAATGCTTAATTCCATTTCAGTCCTAAAAAGTAAAGAAGTACTTTCTTTGGTCATTTATCTGTTGATCAGCCTGCTCCATTTATGAAATCTCTGCTATGACATTCCCCATACAATTAAAGGACACTTTTCCTGTGACCACAAGCACAGAGGAATGTGACACACATCTTTCATTTATTCAGCAGTTATTCTAACTGTCTTCCTGTCTTCCTCCCCTCATGGTAAGGGGGAATCATATTCCAAAAAAAAAAACCAAACAAAAGGCCACAGCACCCTCCCATTGGGTTTTATGTGCAAATTAGGTTTTAACCAGTTTACTTAAGAGAATGTATCAAATACAGTCCTTTTTACCTTGTCTCTGGTAAATATATCATACTGGTGAAAATAAGAAAATTATTACTTAAATACAAATTCTCTTAGTTTTAACTTCTTTAAGAAATATTAAACACGTAAAACTCAAATGGAATACAGAAGTCATGTAGGGAACACAACTATTATTTCTAAATAATCTTAACTCTTACATATAAATAAGCAATTTCATTTTTATGAAGGCCAGGAATTTTTTCTGTGGAAGAGCCTGACCCTCATGTTATCATGTAAAAAACATGGCAACATGACATTCTTCACTATTTCAATTATGAACTCATAATTTTGGGGTTTCAAAACAATCACTATGTACTTCAAGAAGCATCATGATCACATGATTGCATATCTTTGTGAGGACAAGCTTATCACCTCTTTTGATTTATTTCTTCACACATGGAATGTGCACTCACAATGATAGCAGTGTGGTTACAGTAGAAAAAAAAAAGGGCTATTTAAAGCAGGGTGGCTATAGAGACATTCCTGTCATATCTGCCAGAGTTTTAACAACTTTTTAGAAGGATTTTCCAAAGATTAATGAATCATTATTATTTATCCCGTCTATGAAAGTACAGAAACTACATTAGTAAATCGAATTTCTGTATTTGAGGAACTGATTATAAAAATAAATTACTATTGCCATCTAAACCATCTAAACCATATCTTTCTCAAGATACGAGTCTGGATAGGCAAGCTCTCAGTTGTAAATATCAAGACGCATTTCAAGAAGGGGGAGGAAAAAAAAGTCTTCACCATAAGCACACCCTCCGTGAAGGTTTCCAGAAGAACAGCCAAGGACTAGCACTAACAAATACCTTGCAGGACACCCCAAAAACTCAAAAGCTCTTTATTTCCCAGCACCTACTACGAACGCGCAAAAAGATGTTCTCACGCTGCAAGCCTCACCTCAAAACACCAAAAACAGGCAAGAAAAACAAAACAAACCAACCAAACAAAACCCCCCAACACCCACTGCCGCCCCAAAATCCTAAAAAACCCAAACAAACAAAAAAAGAAACAAACCCCAACCCAAACAATAAGCTCCGGATCTGACCGATACGGGAGGGTGTCAAACCGCCGCCTCGCCCCACAACACCACCCACGGCCCCCCGCCCGTTGTCCCCCCGCGCTGCCCCGCGCACCTTCCGCCGGGCGCGGCCGCCGTCGCCGGCCGGCCTCCGGGGGGTGGTGGCGGTGACCGTCAGCCCCGAGCTGTAGCGCAGCATCCCCGCGGGCCGCCGGGCCGGCGCTAACTGCGGCTCCCCTCGGCCGGCGGCGCCGCTCCGCCCCCGCGCACATGGCCGCGGGCGGCCGCAGGGGCCGGTCTGCCCGGCGGGGGCGGGCCGGGAGCGAGACTCCGCTTCCCGCCCAGCTTGCATCCCCGCGCTGGCTCTTGAGAAACAAAAGTGCCAGATTTCCTGAGTGGGGCAAAAACGGGCAAAGCCGCTGCGGGACACCGCCTCACCACGAATCTGCCCTTGAGACGCTGAGGTCCTAGTGCAGGGTGGCATTCCCTCTACTCCTGGGAATTTTGGGTGTTGGGAGTGCAGGATGGGGAGAGGACGTTGAGAAGAGACCCAGACAGGTCCCTGTGTCACTCAGCCACCTCATGGACAGTGGAAAATAAGGATTAAGGCTCACAGGAGCCACTGGAGGCCACTCAGTCCCGTTCTCCGATACCCACCTCTGCATGCTCTTATCACAGAATGCCATATGAAAGGTGGACACTGTCCTCCCCTCCTTCCCACAGCTGCAATTCGTGAGCACCCCACGCCTGGTTTGTTAGCCGTGCTCCAGGAATGGATACCAGGCTGATGAGCCTTGGGTGGGAGGCACGAAGCCGGTACACTCAGCGCAAGAGTGACAGTATAAGCCTTAGTGCCAAAGGTCCAACAGGGAGGTGAGGTCTGGTGCACTGGAATCAGCTGGCCCTGAGCCAGATTGCAGGTGTGGACTTCAGCATTTCAGAGACTCAGCTGTTCCACAATCCCGGCTAAGGGAACACTGTAACCCTACACTGCTGTACGCAGGCCTAGGCTCACACCTACTCATCTGCAGCCTTGTTCACCTGTCATGAGCAGTAAATTTCTCAGTAATCAAAGGAGTTGAATTTAACGGAGATACCTTTGTTTGAAAGAAATTGCAGAACAAATACTTATAACAGCATTTTTAAAATACATTATCCTCTGTTTCCATGTAATTACCTTGAAATAAGGCCACAAGAAAACAGTTATGACTATGCAATGTCCTTGCCCATTATGATGTTAAGGATCATGCTGGTTCCTGATTTGAAGAATGCTGAAGGGAGAAGTAATTTGCATTGGAAAAATTAAAACTGCACTGAACTACCAGTGCCTCATCCTTCCAGTACAATTCACCTATTCCCTTCTGCCTCTCAGTTCCCTGTCCCCAGGGCAAGAAAATAAGCTATCAACACGACAAGAATCTGAGGAAGAAAGCATTGCCCAGGCCAGGAGGAATGAATGAAGGGTCTGCATTTAGTCTTCAGCATCTTTTCTGTTGTTTTCCCAGCTACTATTCTCTTCTCCACCCAAGGAAGGTAATATAGTCAAAGGCAAATGAGACAGACCAAGCAGTAGTATTTGGCTTTCTCTCAAGTCAAGGTTGGCTGCATGTTACACTTTTTTTGTTGTTGTTGGTTTTGAGTGAAGATGTCTTGTGCCTATGAACAATTCTCTCAGTTTTGTCTACATTACTAGCAGCTCTTCCCATTTTTTGGAAAATAGCAGCACAACATCTACCTGATTTACCAGTATCTGTTCGAATAGGAGCATCTTCTACTTTTGAGCACATCCTCAAATTAAAATCCTCCAAGAAAGAATAACCTGCGTGCTGTCTGTGGTTTGGACATGGCATAAGCTTACAGAGGCAGGATGGGCAAATGGAAAGTAAATCACTATTTGGGAATTAGTTTGACAAAAACAACACTATTCTACTGATTTTTACAGTTGGACAGACTACACAAAAGGCATACAGTCATACAGACTGCTCATAGACAATATACAGAACAATCTGACCAGGATGCTGAGCTTTCAGTTCAAAACCTGTCAGGCTTTGTGAATGCAATAATCCAAAAGCACAGCAGGTTAATTACAAGATGACACTATAGTATGAATATCTGGAGCAATAGCTGTTGTGAAACACAGAAACTGCAAGAAATTTAAAGTGTAGGCACCTTCTTAATTTTTTTGGCAGACTAGCTTGTTACCCACCACCAGCATTACTGAAATGTTTTTTCCCCAGGAGGCCCAAGGATCATTATGCTATGGGAAAAATGAAACAGGATGTCACAGAATCAACAGGCCTTTATATGAAAAGGTCTTGGTCACAAGATGGGCAACAGAGCTTACAATATATGGGACAGGAAGGAGGTCTGCCCTCAGAATAGCAGATCAGAAAACAACTCCTGCAGGAGTGGGTAGCCTGGTCTTACCTTAACAAATTGCCTAAACTTTGGCGTGATAAAAGGCAGGATTGATTTTTGTTGGGTTGGTTTGGTGGTTTTTGTTTGGTTTTGGTTTGGTTGTTTGTTTGTTTTGTTTTTTATCAAAATCTCCTCTCCATCTTCAAGCTAACTGCTGAGAGTAAAATGAAAAGTTCCAGTAACACTTGGATCAACTGGAATATTAATCCTGTGGGATTTGGGAATAATTGCAGAGTTACAAATTGAACAAGAACTGACACCTGTGGTCATTAAGGTTATACAGCTCCAATTCTATTGCTACAAAAATGAGGTGTTATAATTAACTTCTAATAGCCTTCACTTTCCAGGGGGATTAAAATCTATTCTGCCTTTATCATCCCTAAGGCATGAAACCCATTTATAGCAGAGATTATCAAACAGATAAAAGCATGTAAAATACTTCAGAATCAGACTCAGTAAGACCTGTGGGTTTGATCACCTATTTTTCCCCAGAGCTGTTTCTTTTTTCTGTGAGCTTTCACCCTTTCATTCTATATACACTTAGCATCATGTAACTCCCAAGCTGTCTCGTTTTAGGCATTACAGCTAGCATGAAAATTTCAGCCTGCTAATGGTCATGAAACAGTTTGTTTGGGGACACAATTCAGAAACTAAGTCCCCAATTTGAGTAGTCATATGCAATATAAAAACTAATATATAGTATTTGACAGTTATTGTATTGAGCATTATTTCATCTTCCACTGCATTTGGAGCAACTGTGGTTTACAGTTACCCTCTGAAGCAACGTTAACACATACAGCTAACTGAATGTCCAGCTTGGTTTAGCTGCAAGCATCGTATTACTTCTTAAACCTATCCATGTAACTACTTGCTGTCACTTAAGACTCTAGATACATAGCTAAGACAGAAACTCAGAGCCTCCCCTGCTGAACTCATATCTACTAATCTATAATGAGGAATTCCCACACCAGGAGTTTGAAATGCAGAATGCACATTTTATTTTGCAAAGCCTTCAATACTCATTTTATGTTATTATTTCAGTTACAGCTGAATTGAATAAAAAAAAACCTCCTGGAGTTACCTGCAATAACAGCTTGATTCCATCTTTACTGATAATGTAGAGTCACAGACTATAATTGCAATAAATGTTTATTTTAATGTTTTCGGCTTTTAATTGTTGCCCTACTTAAAAGTCCATCTTCCTGTTGATATTCTCAAAGTACTTATATAACAATAAAGTAAGAAAATGCTGTAGCTCAATAGATAATACAAAGCAAAGTACACTATCATTTCCTCCAGAAGAGCCAGAAGGGACGAAGAGATTGGGTTAGTCACCCAAAGAAATATCTGCTCAAGAACATAGAGCAAACCCATCAAAGCCAATGAGGTAATCCTAATTGTAACAGAATTCTGTCATGTACCTTTACGCATATATATGTATGTCACTGCATTTCACAGATTGGGCACCTAGCAGTTAGAAAAGTGAGGATTATACCTGGTAGTTATGATTTGCAGGCTCAGACCGTTAAAAAGCAATTTATAGTGAAATTAACATTACTTATAAGATTTTAAAGAATGCTGCAAAGCCCTAGAAGGGCACGTTTTTCAGGAAAAAGTGGTATTTTCAGTTTTATTTGGGAAGGTTTTTGATTGAGAGTGCCTACAAGTCATAATGCTTACACAGCTATAGTCATGACTTCTATTGTATTAAATAAAAAATTAAAAGCTTGTCTTTACCAAAATGAGCTCAGATAGAAAATATATTGAAACAAATCTAGGACAGTTTCATTTATGCTGAATATGTGGCCACATATGAATGAAAAAATAGCCCTGTCATTTTTCAATCACAAATTCTTAGGGACTTAGATAGCATCACTGCAGATTTTGCTGAAGCATATAAGGCAGCAATCCAGTTCTGATTCAGCAAAAAATGCACTACCCCTTGATTCATCTTCACTATTTCATCTTTCAAGTAGGTCTCCCATTCAGTTAACAACCGGGTCACAGCCCATAGCAATGTGGCCTGAGACACGCAATCCTAGAAGCTTGTCATTCGTTTTTCAGCAGCAGGTTTTGGTTTAGTCAGTCCACACAAGCAGGACAGTTCAGCATAAATGTCATGCAAAAATAATTCAGCACAGGAGCAGCAGCCTTGTTTCCATAGGGGTGTGACTTGGCCAGGTCATGTTATTGAACTGGTTAAGGTCGGTAGGAGAGTAGAAAACAGGCACGCCCCAACATTAGCACCACAGTTGTATTGTTAGGTAGCTGCATTTAAAATCATATTCCCCTCCCTGGAGCTAATACCAAAGGATATTTCTCTTCTAAAAGACTGACTTCACTATTGTCATTGTGGCAAGAAATACAAACATTTTAGAGGCAGAAATAAATTACGGCGTGCAAGTTCTTCTCTAAGTGTAAGGAATGGACATATTTCAGGGAGCTGGAGCATTAAGGACAGGAAATCACTACAGATATTTGACTGACTTCTGTTAACTTACAAAGGGGGAGATGAGACACGTTTCAGCTTTATAACTCCACAGGAAAGGAAATATAGAAGAGGAAGAAGGGGAAAAACCCTATATTCTGCTTCAGCTCTACTTTATGACAGAAGGTCAGAACAGCAAATGGTGGACTTCAGCCCTGCTCAGGGCAGAGGATGACAGAACACTTTTCTAACCAACAAAGCAACCAGGTATTTGTCTAGAACATCTGCACAGATTGTCTGGCTTCCCCCTTGTTTTAGATCCAGTTTAGGCTCTCCAAGTTCCCTACCTCAGAATTATACACATGGGAATTTAGCATTTCTTCATTACTCTCCCAGCCCATTGCCTGTCTGTACACATAGCTGGGACAGGGAGCTGTGCGTAGAAGTTGTGAAGTGGAAGATCTGGTCCTATTATTTATTTTCTTTCTACATATTAAAAAGAAGTTTATTATATAAAAATAAAACAAGGTGAAATGGGAGCTATTTTAACCATAATATATCACATCATACTGACTCTTGCTATCGGAGGACTTTCACCAGGAAAACTTCGGACCCTCCAGCTCCAAAACACATCCTAGTAGACCTATCTGTGTCTACAGTATAGTGAAATTATCTTATCCTATCACTAAGAATTATCTCATTTCCCCTGTGCAAAAGTCATTACAATAAACAAAGAAGTTATATACAGAATACAGAAGACACTGTTGAGCCTGACTGAAGTAAAGTTATTAGGAGGGAGTGGAGGAAGGACTAAATAGATAGGGCTTTTAGTAACAGCTCAACCATAATGACTAAATATTACTTAAGGAAATGCTCCTCTAACTATTAACAGACTCAGTCCTAGGAAGGAAATGGATTCACACACCTAACCACTTACATATTTGGTCACACACTGTATCTGTGAATCTGGGTGGCCCCTCCCCAGATTTCCCGTGTGTCATCCTTTAGTCTGCTTCAGCCCAGAAGGAGTATGTTCTTCCTTCACCTGCATATAGTGCATCATCCAGTTAGCAAGAATGCAGCTAAGAGTAGTATGGTTCTGGGTTCAAGAGATATGAACTGTTCAAGGAAGGCACTTTCAAGAAGTATTACAAGACTTTTTCTGAAAGAGATCAAACCAGCATCAATGACTTGGACCAGCAGAGCAGGATTTCCTGACATTCTGCCTGCTTGATGAAAATGTGATATCTAAATCAACCTGTGGCTTTTGACTGAAAAAGCTGATCTACAAAAGGAAATGAACCAGTTTGCAAGATCATTCAGAATTGAGAAATTAAAATTGTTACTATGAAGTTAAATTGTTTCTACAGTGGAACGATTCACATCAGGTTTCTCCAGAGAAAGCTACTACAAAATTGAGTACTTCATCAAAATACCTTAAAAGGTCTTAAAAGACCTATTCACTTCCATTGGGTTTTGACTTATTCCAGTCAGGAGACTTGGATGGCAGAAGTCAACATAAAATTCTCCTGCTTACCCTGCATCTCAGAATGTATCTAAAATTTAGTGGGCCTGACATATCACTTGAATCCATGGGAAACGCAGAAAAACATACACAGAAAGCCATGCATAGTGACTACATTATGTCAAACTCATTGCAGGTTCTGAGGAAGCCCAGTTCTGTTTCATATCACTCATAACTCCATTTTATCTTGCTTTTTCTATTCAGATGCCTGGCCTTGTCTCTAACGCTTCTGATGTGCCTTTGTAAAAGGATTTCAAATCATGCCTGTTGACAAAGTCTTTAGTTGTCCAAATTAATTTTTTATAATATATATCTTTGTAGCTATGCATTTCTAAAAGGTGAAATTAGCATGAACTTGAAAACTGTATTTCCCTTTGAACAATTAACTGCTGTTCTTTCTCATAACTTCAACATGCTAAGGCATTTTGCTGCACTTCTGGCCTACCCAGGTTACTTTTTCAATTATTTATTATAGGTTAATAGAGTACCATTCCCATCTCTGAAAATCTTTGAGAGGAGTTGCCTGAAAGCTTGAAAAGCTACCAGAATGGCTGGACCAAGCAACACATGGGATTCTACTAATTGCCTAATAGGGCACATATCCTATAGCTTCCTTGGGGGGAATCTCATTGCATCTGGCAGAGGAAAACAGAAATAACATATCTCAAGAAACATATTAAAATTCTTCCCAGTTTCATTTTTTGTGTGTAAGTATTTCAGCATGGAAAGTGAGCACTATAGGGCTGCTGTATTTATTCCAAAATGCAGCTTCTGCAAGGGGTGTTCTTTTCCCATTAGCTTTGTCTAAGCTTAACTCACAAAGCTTTTTTCAAATGTGTCCTGGTTTGGGTTAGAACAGAACTAATTCTGTTCAGAGATTTTACTTTTCAGTTAAAACTTCTCTGAGGAACTGCACTTTCTGAAACTAACAACGTGTTTTCATAGACACTGCCTGCTTCTAGCAGTGATAAGGCCTAATGTTTAGATTTACTACCAGGGATTGGTATGTAAAGCAAGGTCACTGCTAAATCTTGTGTCTCATGTTGGGTGGTGCAGGGCAAAGGCTGCACCTTCAGGGAGGAGCAGACAGGACAGGTGACCCCAAACTGACTGGGAGGTGGTGGAGTCACCATCCCTGGAGGTTTTTAAGAAGAGGATTGATGTGTTTCTTCAGGGGATGATTTAGGGATGAGAGTAGTGTAGGGCTATCGATTGGACTACATGATCTTAATGGTCCTTTCCAACCATAATGATTCTGCGAGTATTCCATCCCATACATGTTATATTCCATACATAAAGTAAGGGTCAGTCCCCCCCTTGCTAGATGATTATTCGGAAGATTATTCTGATGATTGTTCTCCCTTGTGAGATTATTCTTCGTTTTGTCTCCTTTTCTCCTTCTTCAGTGACCCCTAAGTTCCTGCATCCAGTACCAGGATCCAGTCCTTGAGCCTGACTCATCTGCTGCTGAGGCCTAGTTCTGCAGTATTAGTGGTGATGTAGTTACCATCAAGGGGTGTTTGGGTTTGGTATTGGATTTTGTACATATTTGTATATATTTCATTTATAATTTTTATTATTATTATTAAAGTAGTTTTAGTTTTATTTTCCGGTCCACAAGTCTCTCTGCCTCTCTCTTATCCCCTTTCCCTTCCTGTGGGGGTGTAGAGGGAATAACAGTTAAGTGTCTGTCATTGAGTTGGTGGTTGGCCCAGCCTTGAGCCTCAACAAAATGCATGCATATACAGTCCCACACACGACAACTGATTAACAATGTCTTCTAGTTAGTACAACTTTATCTTGAGGATTTAAGAACTGCAGTCCTCATGTAAGCAGAGAAAGCAAATATAAGAGGAGTATGGATAGTAATGAATACTTAGAACAGACCTGTCTGGAACACCTAGTCTCCCTGCTGCAGAACAAGAACAGAAAGACACAAAAAAATCACTGGAAGACAATTGCCCTACTTCTGCTCTCATTTTTACTACTATCTGTCTGATAATAACTGAGAAGTAAACGGAGGTGCTCTGGATATTAATGTGGGTTAATAGAATTAAAGTAGTACAAAGGAAGTATCTTATTGCTTTTTATAATTAACCTGGCGATCCACTGCTGCAGCAGGTCATTGGAGAAGTTACTAGCATTGAAGGAAGAGATACCTACAGATATGTATACAGGATCAGGTTTGGGTCAGACAAAATGGTGAGCTATCTAGCATGACATTAGCCAGAGCTATCAATCAGGTTTACCCCACATCTAACAATTATCAGAGAGAGACTGACAGTAGTCTCCTGTGACACAACTGATATTAGATATGTCTAATGGGAAGGAAAGGAAGGGATTTGCTTTCCTATGGAGCCCTGGAAAATTGCCACTGTTGAAAACAGGATGTTTTATCATCACTCTGCCCTTGGAAATTTCTATATTTTTAGAGAAATATTTAGCAAATGAATAATACAGTAATACAAGGCCCAACCCTCCTCCCTCTAAAATCAACAGAAGAATTCCCCATAATTTCTACTGATGTTGCACAAAGACTATAATATGTTAATACATTAATGGCATGCACTGGATACATTGAAAACACCTGCTGGTTGTTCATTAGCTACCTCATTTATTTTGAGTCAACCATTTGAGGGAGTAACAAACACTTCAGAAATCTTCAATCTGCTGTCCCATGACAAAGAGTGTACTTTTGCTAAAGCATTATAGTAAAAAGTACACCAAAATATTCTGACAGCAGACAGGGCAGCAAGCTCTTAAGGAGTTTTGGCACATTTCCCACTTCTCCTGACTGGAGTTATAGAGTTCTCTACGAATTTTGGGGTTCTCCTTTGTTAATACACACAGCTGGTATGTTATAAATTAACAAGAGAGAAAATATTTAGAGAAAAAGATCATATAGAATTAAACATTGGACAAAAATCATTGAAGTGCCCTTCAGAATTGTATTCCTGCTGAACATTTAAGGAGACAATGTTGAAGCAGATTTTTTTCAATAGAATATTGTTTTCCTTTCCTTGGCTAACGTGGGCCACTTGCCACCATTGCAACAGAAGATGAGTATAACTAGAACACTTTCTGAGTCCTACCCGGTTGGCCAAACCTCCCTGCTTAATGGTATGCCTTTTATGTATAAATCTGCTGTAACCATAAACAGGATCTCACCCTCAGATTTGGAATCATTTCAGTATAAAGGTGATTCTCTGATGCCAAGGGAAGGTTCTAGAAAATAAAGAGTTGAAACATATTTGGATATTCAGCTGAAGTTGTGACACTGACGGAAACTTGAAGTTAACTCCCACATCTCCAGGCTGGATTTTTGCAGTGCAGGTACCACCACAAACACACATACAGATGAACATCAGCACTAAATATATCTGACATAAGGTGGGGTTTGTTTTGCATGCTTGCTACTGGCCCACGCCCACAGATATCTTGAGTGCACATTATCTACCACATAGCTTTAAGACTGTTTGGAATCTATTTGTGTATTGCCAAAAGAGCACTGCTGGCATAGTTTAAATGTCTTTTGCAGTGTTTCCTTCACCTACAGAACCTATACAATTTCTTCAGTTTTTAATCTGTTGTGACTGATGTTCACTAGTTTCCTATTAATACCACAGCTGTTTTGCATAGTTTCAACAGAAAATTCTCTGGAAAGCTTTCAGCCTGTGCTTAGGTTGCTCTTTGTCTGACAGTACCAGAAGTAGCTGCAGTAAAGAGGTCAGATTTCTCTATTACCTTTAAGCTAGCATGTCTGGGTATCAGCAACCACTTTGCAACAGCAACACAAAGGCTGTAATCCACTGTTTTACCATGTTATGTCCCTATAACTTAAACTCCACTGTTTCTGTAGCTACATATGGTCCAGCCACTTGGAGTTGCTTCAGCTGAATTTTCAGCTTTCTTTTGGTAAACACTGTTGGATCATTTTAATGTAAAACTTCCCAAAATATAGGTTTTCCCTGTGTAGAAATTCTGAGGTTTCCCTTGGGCTAGAACAGCATGATTTTGTACAGAGCTTGGTGATAAAAAGTGGGGAATCTGTTCAAGTAGAAACTGTGGTCTTGTTAACCTATACAATTTTACAGGTTCCTGATGGCATGCCTAGTGTAGACCATCAATAAAGAAACCACATGCATTTCACCACAGTTCATTCTATCCTGCATGAATTCTGGAAAGGTGGAGGAACTCTTATGGTCCACACTGGGATATGGTGACTGCTCAAAGCTCACTAGTCTGCAGATGTCATATTCTGCACATCACAATCAGTACCTTTGCAACTGGGCTGGCCACTGGTGTTGAATGATATTCCAGTAAGCAAACATCAAACAGCATGTTTTCAGTGAAAGAGAGAGATACCAGGATCTTATTAATCCAGATTAAAAAAAAAGAATGCTTCTTAGAAAGATCACAAACAAGAAGTGTAAACACTTCAGTCCCCTAATGAAAGCTTGAACATACCTGCTTATACTTTTCTTACACTGCTGACATCTTCCTAGGTTAGTGCCTGAAGTTAGGTAGAATGAACCCAGGTATACAGTGGTATTGACGGAGAATACACTAAAATATTGAGGTAAAAGGCAACTTTGTATCTGATAAATTCTGTCTCTCAAGTCACAATTCAGCCATAGCCATATGCGTCCCATACTATCACTCAGTATTATGCATTGTACAAATGCCCAGACTACATCAGAGCTGCTGTCTATCTACTCTGCCAATGGCCAGAATTTCCTATTTCAGAAAGATATATAAGAACTTCAAAGGAGATAGATGTTAATTATCCTCCCACTCCTTCCAAGTATCTCCCTAGATTTCTAAATCATAAGAGGTTTAGTAACTCCTGCCAACAGATTCTCATGAATAATGGGTGTTCTTACCAGCTATGAACTTTTATTTCTTCTTAAATTACATCAGCACTAGTGTGTCTAATCATGCTGTATTAAAGCATACCAATTTTGATTCTCCTTGCCCCATTCTGCTGATTGTCTCCTTGTTACAGTGTTAAGAAATGGTAAAGAGTAATGTTATCTACCCTTTTTCTGTTCTTCATAAATTAATTTCTCCAGACTCAGTATCACTCAGCTTTCTGTCCTTTTAAAGTCATGTAATAGTATCTGAATACTTCTTACAGAACCAACACTTTTATAGGAAAGCATCATACCCATTCTGACATTAGTCACTTCATTCACTTTAACATCATGAATGCTATGTTGACTGTGATTCTATACTGAAAAGGACCTTTGTTGAGCAGCAGGCCACCTTCTGTACAGACTATTTCCTGAATGGCAACCTGGCTGTTCTGTATTATATTTTATCACTGAAAAACCGATATCCAAGGATTATTAAATAATTTGCAACAACTTCATATATAATATTATATTAAAATATATACTATAATAAATTAAATAACTTCCTCTACCTTGCAAGACACCTGTGCTCCAGTAGGAATTCAATTTCAAGACTCCAAAGCTTTGAGTTACCCTTTAGCTTGTCAATGTTCGTTGGTTATATATGAACCCTCTTTGCAAAGGGATGACTTTTGTATCCTCGTTATATTGAAGGATGCCAGCAAAAAAATAAGGCAGTACAGTAGGTGCCACTGATCAATTTACCACCCCTATGGGAAGTGGTCACCAGCTTCATGGATCTAAATGTGACATTCTTTGCAACAAACCCCTATATTTTGACAAAATCCATACAGTCATGGTATGCAGAGGGTACAATTCACTATGTATTAAAACATACCTGCAAAATGGGATTAAGATGCACAGCCGCAGGACGACTTTTGAGACCGGCAGAGGCAGCGCCACGGCTATGGCCAGCAGCTCTGCTCTGCTGCCACCTGCAGGGTGCGCTTCCCCAGGCACCCACTAAGAGAATGGAACTCCCTGAAGAATCTTGGTCATGACTGCAGCTTCCACGTTCAAGACTTTAAAATGTTTCCTGTGGAAAACTAGTCCTTGTCTCTCCAGAAAACTTGCACCAGCTTCCTCTTTTTGTGGCTTTTTTTTTTTTTCTCTTTTTCTCAAGAGCCAGAAACACCAAGATCTGCTAAGCACAGAAATCTTTCAGAGCAGCAGCAAAATTAATGGGTATCAATCTCCCTTTCCCCCTCCATATTGCCTCTAAATTAGTAAAAAATATAATGGTAATGAGAATTGCACGGATTAGATAAAGTGCCAATCAAAGTTAAAACTTTATCTGACTCTACCCTCAGCTGCAGAGCATCTTCAAAAGGCCTCACCACGGGTCTCTGGCAGCCGTGCACACTCAAGTTTGTGTCAGCAGCATGCCACTGCACGTATGCTTCAGGAAAGCGTCATTGCAGTTTCTGCAGTGGCTGTCATGTGTGAACATCATGACGTTCAACAACGCAGCCTGAATTTAACAAGAATTGTGAGATAATCAGAGGTTTCCTAGTCAAAGTATGCCAGGCAAACTGAAGAAATGGGATCTCTTGAGCTCTACAGAAGGCTCAGACTGCCCCTTGGACATCCTGACAAACATTTATACTTGTGCACCACCACCTACTGCACCATACAGATTGTGGTCTTTCATTGTGATTCTTAGTAATGCTTAAGAAATTCACAGTTGGGAGAGGCATTTTGTTCTGAATTGTGAATTTGATCTTATCTTTAAAATAGCTGGATACCACACACAATACATACTGAAATAGCAAGGTACAGTGAGCTGTGTTTCAAGCAAACAGTTTGACTTAGGAAGCTTCCTTTCTTTGGCTGGCTGATGTTTAAAAGAAAAATTAAGAGGCTTGTTGGGACTCTGTCAAAAAGCTCTTTAACGCCACTGATATCCAAGAAAATGCCAGAACTCAAATGAAGGTGGTCTGTGCTGGGAAGGATTTATAATAACCACAGTTTCATCACATCTGCTGAATTTGTGTATCAATTTTAAACAGCTAGGATTATGTTTTCATACAGACACCGATCAGCTAGCACAGCACTTGCAGCAATCCAAGGCCTTCAGCGTGTGTACACGCACGTGCGTTTGCTCTTTATCCTTAAATAGTATTTGCTGTAATGTAACCAAAAGACTTGAAGAACAAAGCTAAAAGTATACCAGTCTCAACCTCATCAGCAGCACACATGGTGAGAGTCTCATCCAAGGCAAGTTCCAGGTTTCAGTCATCTCCCAGGAAAATAAAAGGCCAGGCTGGGTTGAGAATAGCCAGCTCTGAGGGTGTGGGAAGTGAACTTCTAGTCAGCAGCTCAGCCCTCCTCTGCACTGTATAACTGCTTTCTACAAAAGTAAATGTCATTTCTGGCACAGACTGAGTTTTACCAGTGACGAACCCCAACCAATCTCATCTCTTTCCACTGCAAGGGCAGCAACGTTTTCCTTTTCTCCCACGAAAAACCACAGACATAAACACATCTTTGATAAAGAGAACACAAAACTATTCACACGATTTCTTTCTGGAAGAGAAGTAAGATAAAACGTGAATCACACAAAGTAGATGCTTCTGATACTGGCAGGCACTTGGGTATCCAAGGTTTGAAGACACTGAAAACATTTCTGCAAACCAGAACTACCCATGCTGCACAGGGGTATGCAGCTAATCAGTCTCCATTAACACTGCATCCACATAAATATCAGAAACATATCCTGCTCCTTTCTCAGCACCTATCATTTGTCTCAGTTGGACTCTCTTGAGAATCTTTGTTGCAAATGCATACAGCAAATAGATATTTCCTAGCATTACTTCAACATGCTCCTTACCATCCTGATCTTGAACCTTTCACAGTCCTTCTCAGGAAATAAAATCTTACATTTATCCCAGCACAAGTTCAGTATCTGTAGGTTTAAGATGGCTTAAGCAACATTTGGTACCAAGCTCTTTGGGAGGAATGAAGGGAAGGTCAAAAGCAAATTAATCAGAACTGGATTCTGTGTTTATCTTTTCTTACTATCTATATTTTGTCCCTTACTTCACTTTATGCCACTGACAATTACATCCTACCCAGACTGCATGTAACCAAAAAGGACTGCTTGAAACTAGTGAAAATACCTTTGCAACCTAATAGACAAAAGCACTGTTCAGAAAGCCCATTCTGCTGAAGAAGCAGTATACAGAAAAAAGCTCAAGTTACCAGTAGCGACTCCCTTCTCTGCACTCACAGAGAGGGGTTCCTATAGTTGTCCTCCTGGAAATTTGGAAAGCTTAAACATTCACCATCCACCTGTGCTCAGAATAAGTAATTTTTTATTGCCTGTTCTTCTACTAATGGCATGAAGCTTCAGGATCTGAATAAAACAGCAAATTGTTATTAGAAGTGTAGAAAAGATCAAACATTCCCCCTTACATAAAGTTTATAGCATCTGCTGACCTCACATGGGGCTCACTGATACTAACCATTAAAGGGCCGTCACACTTCAGTGAGGTAGATGAGCCCAATTAATTACTGCACTTGACCTTGTCTGTTGAATGTTGCTCCCCTCTTCATAAATCCATCCTCTCTTATATTAAAAGAAAAACCTGTAATCCAAAAATCCCTTGGTATTCATTTCTATACCTTTTTCTCAATAGCTCTGTGCTCACAAATAAATTCTGAAATAACCATGACATTTTCCCCATTATAACACTGTAGGGTCAGAGGGTTAAATGTGACCTAATCAGGACCTTATGCAAAATAAGAACAAACTAAATGTGTTATAAACTCTGGCAATCTCTAAAGAATGTTGCTCTTTCAGCAAAGTCTTTGAACATTTTGCAATGTTACTTGATAAGTGCAATTGGTCGAAATTATGCAGCTGAAACATGTAGCTCTACTAATAGGATAGGAACCTCCAGTAAGCTAAAAGCATTAATTACTGAAATATGCTGTGTGATCCAGAAAAGGCCCAAAAGCTGAAGCACTGTGTAGCTCACTCAGTAAAGCACAGATGGTCTGTTAAAAAAAAAAGGAATGCACATGGTTTCTCAAATAGTTTAGAAAATCAACTATAAATCAGAAAAAATTGTTTAATCAGGAAAAAGGAAAGAATTGAGAAGAATGAGGATAAATCAGAGCAATATGCAGACTAATCAACAAGTTACAGTATCATTACCAAGAGATGAGGAGGGGAGCCTGCCTAGTGACTGAACAAAACAAAGCAACGACAATGCTGAACTAAGAAAGTATTTGCATAATACAGGGTTTTCCTTAATAATGTGCAGTGCAGGAAGCAAATACAGGAGACAGCAAGATGATGACTTTTTCTTTCTCCATGCACTAAAAAGATATGATAGCTGAAAGACCTTAATGCTTTTATGAAAAGATATGCCCTCCTACCTCAAGGGCATTAAAATACATCATATGTGATGAATATTGGAGAGTGAGTGAGGAGTCCATGGGGTATAGAAGGATTTTGTTAGCTTGTTTGTTTTACATTTAGATATTTGGCAATGTGTAGCAATTGCCATTGAAGTATCTTGGAACACCTGACAAAAGTTAGTAATCTGAAATATCAAAACATTCTAGAACAAGTTAACTTGTATTCTCTATCTAGAGACGTAGGTTCAGAAAATTAAGAAAGTCTGCCAGAGTGTAACAAATCAGTGAAAATGCTCAAAATAGAACTTGGATTTGATTTCTAAAATGAGGAATTATAAATGACCATGTAAGTCCTTTTAAAGCACAAGTTGTCAGGAATTGAATACAGCAATAATTGATCCTACACAGCTGTTTGAAGAACATGTATATTTAGACGGAATAGAATTTTAACAGGAAGAAATATTGTTTCTACAGAAAATCTCTCACTACACTAAAATGGTCAAAAAGCTCACTGGGATATGAAAGGCCATTAACCCCCGCGAGGATAAAAAGCTCATTGTTCATCAAAGATTTCTTACACAGAGAGAACCATTCACTATGTAAAACATCAGGTTATGCTTATATCTAAAATGGTTTTGCTTGTGTTTGTTTGTTTGAGATATTACAGTATCATTGAAGAAAACTGAAGATCTCTACAGCTAAGAATTCAAGCTCTTTCTCTGTAACACCAGAAACTGCGATGTTTGTTACAAATGTCTAGGGACTGAACATCTCACAACCATGTTTCTTCATTTATTCTCCCTCTTGCTTCCTTTTATGAATAAGAGCATCTCCTGAAATTCATTTAAAAATATCCCTCCTTCATTGTAAGGTCAAATGAGAAAAGGTGTCTTCCAGACATTACAGTTGCCACCTGCTTTGTAAGTTCCAAAGAAAGTAACTATCCAAAAAGAAGAAAATACAGAAAATTGATTTACAGCATCAATATTTCCCAGGTAGATATTTTCTTGTTCTATTTTTAACACATCTTCTATATGAAATTCTATTTTCATATCAAGCCATGTGTACATACAAAGTAGGAACTGAAAGAGCTGATTGTTTATTTTAATTTTTCTTTTACAGTTTAGTGTAACTGGAGGTAGATGCAATATTAAGTGATCTTCTCTTCCAGTGGTTTGAAATAATAGTAAAATATTAGGACAAGAGTATTGGAGATTGGAATAAGTTGTTTAAAGTTAAGCCTACATAAACATGTAAATCAAACAACAAAAAATAAATCACAGCAGGATACACGATGATTGTCAGTAGAGTACAGTGCAGACCATCTTGGTGGAAAGGCTGGTTACAGGTTGTCAAAGTAGTAAAGCTAGTACTGCAAAAAATTATATGGTGTGTGCTACTTGAAAAGATAGACAAGATTCAGAGAGAGTATTACAACTATGCTGTTCATATTATTTCCCATGTATCTAAAAATCACCAAAATCAAGTTGAGGGGATTTACATGGCAAAAAGAGTCTGATGCACAACTGTATGTCTGGTCCCGCAGGCAGGAGCATCATTCCATATAATCACTGGAAAATGGATACTGCCATTGTCAGGACTTTTGCCTTAACCAAGTTCTATTCACTTCACTTTCAGAGCTATTGAATTAAATTTGTCCTCTTTAGTAAATGCTTGTGTAGGAGTAATGGAAGCTCCCAGAAATTTCAGTTTAAAGTATTTTTTACAGTGACATTACACTCTTTTTTGGTCCATTCAGTGAAGAAATTCTCCCTAATCTGCAGCTGGGGAGATGTACTAATAATCACAAAGGACTTAGCTATGGTTTATTAACAAAATGATGTGGTAGTGCCCTTAGAATTCCAGATTTGCAAAGGAGTGAAAACGGTCTGGTGTAACACAGATGGAAAAAAAATAGCAGTAAGATGAAAAATGTTTTTAAAATAAAATCTGCAATGCTTTTCTTCCTTCTAAATTTCCCACAAAGTTTGTTGAACAGATGGATCACCCAAAATGCAGATACTTCTGTAAAATGAAATACTAATAAATATCTGCATACATGACCACACACTGCACTACACGACAAATAGATGCTCAAGAACAGCTTAGAAAGAAAGAACATATTACATGCTTTTTGTTTCCTGGCTATATTTTCTTGCTAGGTGTGTTAAAATTTTGGGATCAATTAATGAACAGGTTTGAGTATGTATCTACTTCAAAGACCACCAGTAATTCTACTGGAACAAGTATAACTCCTTAGAGACTTAAAGGTAAGTCTGTTCTGATGCCCTCAGTTCAGCAGGCCTATAATAATGTCCTGGCTCTGGCAGTACAGAGTCCATTTCAGAAAGTGAAAGATGCCAAGTAATAACTGACCTTATTTGCACTCTTCCCTACTAAGAACAGAAACCTTTCCAAAACAGCTTACAAGACAGCTGTAGCTAAGCCCCACTCATCCTCTGATAGTCCTTTTGAAAACAACAGGGTAGGACTAACATTTGTTCTCCAATATACAGAATACATACAAAAAAACCCCAAACTTGCACTGGTTTTAAAATGGGAATGTACTTCCTGGCTCAGGAACTGAGAGTCTGCTCTGTAATGCACAAAATGTATTATTTCATTTGTTTTCTTCTCAGTTAAAACCTAAATATAGAGTTCAGTATAAATTTAGGCAATTTACATACGAAACTGATTTATATATTTGAAACTTTACAGACTAGTACTAAAGTAGTCAGTAACAAAAAAGATCAAGTTTAAAATATTTACATTTTATACATCATTTCTCCCTACTTAGAATTATTAAATAATCTTCTGTGGTTTCCTTAATTTAGGGAAAAGCTTTTAATAACTACAAACTAATTAAGAATTACTTTCAAATGGCTTTTTACTTAAACAGAATTTTAGCAAAATCACATTTCCAATTATTTTCAGTGTGATTTTCAGTAGCTGTTATATAATCAGTGTTTTATATCTGCTTTATAATGCAATCCTTTTTTCTATAATAAACAGCAGAAATATATATAAGAAAATGGCACAGTGTGGATGGAAACATTATATTTCCAACTCTTAAATCCCTTTATGTCATTTGGCTTCTAGAATATCCAGTTGCTTGACAATTTATGTTATTCTTCCAGTACTTTCAAGGAATCACAGATTCAATGCTTATTTAGATTTCTGTGTCATCATCTTTTGAAAAGTTATTTCCTGAAGGTACTTCACAGAGACTATCATCATCCGTGCTGAAATCATCGTCGTCATCATCATCAGAATCAGCCAACACTTTACTTGGTGACTTCTTCAGTCTACTAAAACAAAGATAACACGTCTTTGCTATTAAAAACGCACATCTACATGCAGAATATTTATGTAAAGCTTAGAATATTGACAGGTAGGGTTTACATTTTTAAAGGATGTTAAAGAAACTTGTGCTCCAATAGGGGTAGTTTATCACAGACTACATCTTGCATGGAAGAAGCATGCAAGAGAACAAAGATTCAGTCATATTTTTAAGCACCTCTAACTAAAGTCACAGAGAGGTGAAAATGTACGCTTTTCACACTTTGTCTGCTTATGATAAACTTGAAGTTTGTCAAGAGGAAGCCCTCTGTTTGTGGACTAAAGGAGTAAGATACCAATCTTGTGAGTGGTGATGTGATATGGAAGTGTAAGATATGACAAGTCACCCTACCTTAATTCCTTCTTCGCAGCGTTAAGCTGTCCTTGCAACTGTTCATTCATATCTAGTTGCTCTTCCAGTTCTCTCTGGAGTTTCTTTTTAGCACTTTCCAGTCTGTCTATTTCTTCTTCAGCTTCTTCAACTTGACGTTTCATTGCTTTCAAACGCAAACTCAACTGAAACATTTACATGTCAGCTGATTAGAGGACTATTTTAATAAAGGAATTTTATTCTTCCAGCATCTATGAGAGGAAGAATGGAGAGACAACTTTGCCAGTATAGTGACACTAATTCCTGTGCCTCAGAAATACGTGAAAAATCAGCATTAGGATTTAAGAAAAGTGATGGGATGCAATTTTTTAAGAAGAAAAACCAGCAACAAGCTAACATAGCTTTGGTAAAGCAAGACAGTATGAAGTGGTAGCAAGAGCCAGTTATCAGTAAGAGGAGAGCTACTAGTGTATCTATGTGACTTTACCAGACAGATACTATAAAGTGTGTTTTAAAAACCTCAAAGGATTTTTATAAGATTGCTGCAATTTGAAATACACTGTCCATTCTCTAGGCAGAATATTAACTATTTGAATCATGCATTGAAACAAAATACATTTTAAGCAAGGAATCAACAAGACCCCAGGAATTCTAGAGCACATTGCTATTAGAATATCAATGTATCCTTAATACTTACAGCCTGTATTTAACAATAAATAGCTTCTCTCTTCAAGCAAAATTTTATGGTGGCAAACTGGTATATATTATTTGTTGGTGTATGGATTTACAGGACCATACACTGTCCGTGTTTGGCTTTATTTCTTAATTATAGGATTGCTTCTGTAACTGCTTCCTTTCCTTAATTTCAGAAATGAGTAACAATTTAGTAGTAGACAGAAGAACATTATGACAATGGCAACTGTAAATCTCACTAAATGGGAGTTCATAAACCACAGAGTAATCAGCACCTACCTATATTCTTCTCACATGTTTTACAGATGATGATTTATGCTAGTAGAATTAATATATTTGAGTATTAGTCCCTCTACCTGGTCCTTTTGATCAGTCAGTGAGAGATGTTCATCATCTACTTGCAACATTAACTCCTTTACTTTTCTCTCAAGTCTTCTGTTACTTAGTTGGAAGTTAGCTCTATCCCTAGAAAAAAACAAAACAAATGAAAGACAAGCTTGTAAAAAAGAAACAGAAATACTTCCAATCCTGCTGACAAGAATTCCTTAGCAGTCTTCTAAGAATTAGATAAATACTAATGACTCCTGCTTTGATTTACTGACTCCATGCAAAATATTAAGAGATCTGTCCAAAACCATAAACCACTAAGGGGAATTTCATCTGCCTCCAGAGTAACGTTTAAAAAATAAAATGCATTTCTCCAAGACGAAACAATGAGGTGAACACTAAAATGGAAGTGTTAAACTACAGCTAACATTTCTGAGTGTACTACTGATATTAGATATGATTAGATATTACTGATATTAGATATGAAGTATGGAACCATGTTAGCACTGTGCCCAGTTTTAAATTTATAAGACAACTTCTAGAGTGCTTTTAGTCAAAAAGAAAATTTGCAATACTTGTATGAAACAAACAACAACCACTTTAATTTGGTGCTCTTGAGAAAAGTAAAGTTAATTGTATTAAAGACTTAATATTAACAAGAAGTCATATTAACAAAAAAAACATTAATGTTCTGATCTTAACATAACTAGTTTCACCTCTCTTCATTTTCAAGTCGTTCTTCCAGCTCTGTGATCCTTGCTTCCATCTGAGCAACAAGTCCCTCTTTACTGGATCGGTAAGAACCCTCCAAGTGAAGGATTCGGCTCCTCAAGTCTTTGTTCTAAAATTAGAACATCATTGATTACTACATACATGCTCATACTAGCAAACATCACCTTAAGACAAAATTCAATTCTCTAGGCAAACGTAAGGTGATCACTATATTTTTTTATTTAGTACATGTGGAAAAAGACAGTAATATCTTACAGTTCAACACAAACAAATTTATTAGGTATTACTAGTGCCCAATATTGCTTTAATCTAGCAAAGCTGCCACTGTAGGGTTCCCCCCCACCCTTAACTATCCAATGCTACTCCTACTACATAAATAGCATGAAAAACTTTGCAAGCTGCATGACTTGTAAAACCAGACTTTTTGCTCAGATTTATAGTTTAATCTTTATGAGGCTAGGTAATTTAGGTTTTCAACGGGGTCCTAATGATATAGTTCCCAGAGAGAGAAATTAAAACCAAATCTTTTCTACAGAACTTTATCATCATGGACCTCAGCATCTAAAAAAACTATGATAGCTTTATTCATAACTAAAGCATAAGGATGTACACCAGTAGGTGGCATTCTTTTCTTCTCAATTAGGATGGGATTAATTTTGCATAATTTAAGGTACTAAATTATGTGTCTGGTATAAACACATTCTCTAGATTCTCATTACAATCTGTTTAATGTTCTTGAGACTGTCAATAATCTATGACTTGCTAAGATAGCTTTCTCCTGGGTCTCAGCGAGGGGCTATGATAGTAATCATGCTTTCGAAGACCACTGAACTACAGAATAAAATGTTGCAAAAAGCCAACCATAATTACCTGTCTTTCCAATGAAATTTTGTCACACTCCAAATCTTGCTTTATAGCTCTTTCCTGAAGTAGCTCTGTCCTCATTTGTTCTATCTATTATATAAAGAAAAGACAGATATTTTAATAAAAGATTGAATTCACATTTATCTATATGACACTATGTGTATGTACATATACACACATATACATAAAACGTGTATCTATGCAATGAGAAAATATGTCTCTTTCTTAGAACTCAGGATATATGGATGATTTCACATGAAGTTTACAACTCCAATCTTGAACATAATTTTCCACTTCAAGCAGCCCACATTATTCCCAGTGCTTATTCTAGGCTTTTTCCAGCCACAACAGGTATTGCTGATGTTCAGTATTTATATGCAATAGTAGGGACCTGAACTCTAAAACACTGCATCAGAAATATATGTGGCAGGGAACTGAGTTGCAGAACATCACATCAGTCTTCAAACACTTTATACAGTTGTTTTCTTCATACTTAAGTCTGAAGCTCTGAAATACTAAAGCTCTTACCTTGAAGCTGCTGACTAGTCTGCTGCAAAGTTTCACTTTATTAGACACAAACTGGTAAAGTGCAGAGAAGTGCCTAGAACTCAGCAAGAGAAGACTACAAACAACTATATTCTTCTATGTCTCTGAGAATAGTAAAAGCTCTTTTTCAACAGATCCTGATGTACAGTGGATATAAAAATTGCTCCCCTCCTCCAATCAATTTTATGTCTGTCATACCAGGAAAACACAGGCTTCTGGAATTAGGGAGATGGGGTTTTGTTGTTTTGTTAAAACACAGCTTTTGCTACCATTTCTGTAAATCTTTCAGTTGCATATTCAATAACCAAGGAAAGTACATTTTCCATATGTAAGATATTAAAAAACTACTAGATCAATACAGAATCAAGACAGGAACACAGAACTAGTTTGGTTTATCTCACTATTGGACTTGGCTGGAAAAAACAACGTCTGAGGATCAGAGAGAAATTCTGAACTACCTAACAGTTGCTAACGAAAATTTGGACTAAAGGAAAAAGTTTGTAGTGCCTAAATACTTGCCTCTACCTCTCATTCCTGCTGAGACTGCCCTTTTCTAAAACCTTTGAAGGCACGGCTAATACCACAGCTTTTATGCCACTCCCTGCACAGTGTTTATCATGATCAATATCACCTCGAGAACACAGCAAACATCTATGTCAATTACTCTACCTGCAAAAGGACTGACAAAATTGCCGGTGGCAAGAGCTTTCTTCCTTGCTTTAGAACAGTTACACATGAACATGCATAAACACCACCACAGTTAAGCAGCTCTAAGTTACAGACTTACCTCACTAAAGGACTTTCAAAAGCCATTGGGAATTCTTGCATTAATAAATCCAAAAGCAATGCTCAGAATGTGAAGGTTAAACAAGCAAAGCATATGAAAGTTCACCTTGGGCCATTTTTTTAAAAACACATTATAATATTAAAAGGTATGTTTTCAGTTAAGCACATGTTTAAAAGAAGTCACACTGTTTCTGCAGCATGGTACCAACGCGTGCAGTTGCATATAACACTGGTTTCTGGACAGGGGAAGGCATTCCTCAAAACTAAGGTCATAACAGTTATGGACTACAAATGTTAGCATGTGGCTGTGGTTTTAACATCTGGGTAACTTCCTAAAAGCTCTCCTTGTCATTCAGATGTTTAATTAAAATAATGCTTTATACATTATATAGTAAAATAATATTTTAAATATTAACAATATTTTAAATATAAAAATTAGAATCAGTCATACATACAAGAGATGCACTAATTCATGGAATACAGGAAAAAAGTTACAATGTGAAGGATTACACGGAATTTACTTCACAATAATTGCTTTAGCCAAGAAGAAAGACAGAATAAAAATAAAGCAAAATTTGTAGTAAAATGAATGACTAATTAAAAATGCAACTGTTAACTGAAGAAAGGGGTTTTGTTTTATGTAGGAACTTGCTTTAGTGGACCATTCTAATGTTCTACTGTGTGCTTTCTGTGCTCAAAGGCTGTGACAAATTTGTGCAACCTTCCCAAAATCTCAAATTAAGGAATTATTTAGAGGACAATTATTACATTTCCAAGATGACTGCTACTGTTGTTGGACATCTCATGGTAAAAGAAGCCTCAAAGGAAAAGAGTAGGAGACAGAAAAAGCACCATAACTGATTAGGATCAGAAAGTTACAGGCAAATGTACACAAGAGCTTGTATAAAGAGAAGGGCAGCAGGACACAATTCTTGCTGGTGGGTGTGGAAACTCTTCCCTTACCTCCTTGCCTTTTTCATTACTACACACATCATTAACATCATTAACAAAGGGAAAAAAGCAGTTGCCTACCGAACTTTTCACTTATTTCACAGCAGTTCAGACAGGCTCTGGGTGTGTTCCATGCAGAACTTTGTGCTTCACATTCTACCTTTCCTATACTGAAATATATATTTTATATCTATATTGCATATATTCTAACTATGTTGAAAGAACAAACTATTTCTGCAGCTTAAGGCAACAGTTATCACAGTTGGATTTGAAGAATGCTAACAACAAAAAAACTGAGAAAAGCAACAGTATCAGATTTTACAAAGCTTTATTAGATGCAACAGCATTTTGTGCCAGCTTTAGGATTAGAAGCAGCTGTTGAGTTCATTATTAGTGAAGGCAATTTGATTTCTGATACTATTTTAGATGCTATCACCATTGTTTACTACCTTGCACTAGGTTCATGTCTATATTTCTTTTAATACCTAAGTAGGGAGAAGATATGTATATATGTATGTGCCTATATATATACGCACATATATATAGAGAGACCTACACATGCAATTCTCAAGTAGGTGACCAACAAACTGATGCTTAACAAACAAGCTAAAGCCAAAAAACCCCCTCTGATCCTTCATAATTGAAAAGCAACCTTCACATCCATATCTGATAGCTTCCCATATCAGACACCAGCTAAAGACCAGGTGTACAGTTATCCATTGGGAACACACTACCAACAGAAAGTGAATGATGCACTCAAAGCAATTTTACCCTTCTGTATTTATTCTAAAATTGTAATGGAAACTAAGTAGTCCATTTTTCACAATTACTGGGAACAATTCTGAAGTGAATAGACTCATGTTTGCATTTTTATAAAATACAAGAATTGATGAGGGTATCTTAAATATTTTTTAATTATGTTTCCAAAAGCAAGATAGTAGGAGATACTTCGTTTGACCTGTTTGTAGGAAAGAAACCATTGTGTATTAAAATTGCCCTGTCCCTCCTCATTTTAGACTCACAGGGTTATGTGTGTGCTTGTTGACTATTTTGTTCTTTCCAAAGTTGCTAACAACTTATCACACAGAATCACAGAATATTAGGAGTTGGAAGGGACCTCGAAAGATCATCTAGTCCAACCCCCCTGCCACAGCAGGATTCCCTAGACCAGGTCATACAGAAGCGTGTCCAGACAGATTTTGAATATCTCCATAGAAGGAGACTCCACAACCTCTCTGGGCAGTCTGTTCCAGGGCTCTGTCACCCTCACTGTGAAAAAATTCCTACGTGTATTCACACAGAATCTCCTATGCTTCAGCTTACAGCCTTGTCTCTTGTCCTGCCATTGGGCTTCACTGAGAAGTGCCTGACCCCATCCTCCCGACACACACCCTTCACATATTTAAAAGCATAGATGAGGTCACCCCTTAGCCTCCTCTTCTCCAAGCTAAAGAGACCCAGCTCCCTCAGAAGGAAGACTCTCCAGCCCCTTCGTCATCTTTGTGGCTCTGTGCTGGACTCTCTCCAGCAGTTCCCTATCCTTAAACTGAGGGGCCCAGAAGTGGACAAAATATTCCAGATGCGGCCTCACCAGAGTAGNTCATCAGCAAACTTGCTGAGAGCACACTTTGTTCCCTCATCCAGGTCGTTAATGAATAGATTGAAAAGTACCGGTCCCAGTACTGACCCCTGAGGGACTCCACTAGACACAGGCCTTCAACTAGACTCCTTCCCATTGACCATGACTCTCTTGACTTCTATCCTTAACCAGTTCACAATCCACCTCACTAATCGATCATCCAGACCACAGTTGCTCAGTTTAG
Source organism: Galbula dea (assembly GCA_013399015.1). Taxonomy (NCBI): domain Eukaryota; kingdom Metazoa; phylum Chordata; class Aves; order Piciformes; family Galbulidae; genus Galbula; species Galbula dea. The sequence continues at coordinate 763,547 of VWZX01001368.1, read as the reverse complement.
CTGCAAGGATGCTGTGGGAGACAGCGTCAAAGGATAAACCACATCCACTGCCCCACCCTCATCTATCCACCTGGTTATGTCATCATAAAAGGCTATCAGGTTGGTTAAACATGACTTCCCCTTAGTAATCCCATGCTGACTGCTCCTAATGACCCCCTTATCCTTGATATGCCTAGAAACAGAGTAAAGGATAAAGTGTTCCATCACCTTTCCAGGGATGGAGGTGACATTCATAAACTAATAGGAAATGATACGCCTTTCCCCAAAATTTTTTTACAGTTTCCACTTTGTTGTGGTACTTCCTGAGAATGAGGTAGGGAAGATGAGAACAGTGCCTCATGCAGCCATTCCCTGATTCAAATGGGTGTTTAAATTAAGAAAGGTAACATTTCACAGTAAATGAAATGCAAACTATCAGCCTTGCCAATGTTTAAGCAAACATATAGCTTTACGTAAAACAGAATCAGTTGTTTCAATTTATTCTTACTAGAAATTTGAGCATTATAGTTGATTGTCATATATAATTTCTTTTTTAAATCACCAACATATAGATATTACCAAAACAAATGCATCATAATTTCTCATGTCATTATAAATGCTTAGCAGACCCTGAAATACTCTTCAATAATTTGACTACTTAGTCATTCTGGCATAAAATCAAAACAAAGCAACCTTTGTAAGTCATGTGTGAAATGAGAAACTCCAGACCTCAAAATAAAAACGCCTTTTACCCATTATGTAACATTTTGGTCACCCGTTCTGTATTTTAGGTTTCCATTCAGTTAGCAAATTAACTTAACCATAGCACCTGCTAGTGAAGCTATGACTAAGGTTCTTTTATTCCAGGGTTACAACACAAGCATAGACTCTAGTATTAAAGGCTTCCTAATTTAACAATAGCATGAGCTCATATGATTATGAGCTCTCTACATTTGATTTCATCCACTGACTCAAGACTCTGTATAATATCAATAAAATAATAGCAAAAACACTAAGGCAATCAAATGGGATCTCAGTAACCTGAGTCCCAACAAAGTAGTAGTGATGCCTTGGTGTTCCAAGGATGCGTTAAAGAAAGCTGAGACAGAAATTAAGACTGTACTCTGTTCTCCCTCTGAAATTAAAGCTATTAAAAAGAATGTCAGCAATTCTTTTTCTGGAGAAAGAAAGAGAAATGAAAACAGAACAAACTATCATGTGTTGTACACCTTAGGGCAAATTGTCTCCTGAACTTCTAGGAAACTACGAGTGTGGTACAGTACTTAATGTAAAGCTACAATAGTACACATGCTATAATGAGTAATGCATCAGTTTCAGATCTTTCAGGATGTAAAACTAAGGCAAAGAGCATTATCCTGGCCATAATATTCCACCTGCACATTCACTGCCCTTACCAAAGACAGAAGCTTTAAAATATTCATTTACTTGACAAGACAAACCTTGATTATTTTTTGTCTTGACAGATACCTTATCATGCAGTTTCTACAACTTCTTTCTTCTACCTATACAGTCAAGAACCTTTCTGTCACTTGTTTGAATTACTATGATAAGTCTTACTTAGCTTGGCAACCTGGTTAATAAAGCCTTCTTTTCCTCTTTCTGGGCTATCTACTCATATAATATTCTGAAACTAACGACTGATGTTTTTATGTGGAAAATGGTTTTTAATTGTCTTACCTTTGATACACTTTAAGCAGTTTTTACAGGTGGTGGTGGTTTTTTTTTTGGTAATGGAAATAAAGCTTCCTCTCTGCTGACACTGGCTGGCATCTTCAGTAATTATTTCCACAACTTCCTAAGCTCCTCCTTCTTTGAAGTCAAGACTATTATGCTGGCCTACTTTTCAGTAAGGTTAGAAAATCGTGATCTTACTAAGGTATTTAAGGTACTTTCTACAACAAACTTTCTCTAATAGCCTCACCACCTAACCCTAAGCCTAAGCCAGCATCCCCTCTGCATGCATCGATGATTACTTGATGAAGCTCACTGCATCAAGAACATCAGAGGATGATACTGGTCCTCAGTTTTTATATCCAATCTGTGTCAGTTTCCCAGTTAGGAAAACAGGAAGAAACTGGTCTGTGATGACATGCAGGAGCATATTTAATCATGTCTGTGAACCTCATTTTTTTTGATTTACATACTCTTCTTAAATATAGTATATAAATCCTATTGCTAATCATTATTTAGTTAATCAATACTGTTTGTGATCCTAATAGTATTATTTTCTCATCACAATACAATAGTTAAAAACTTGTTGTAGTACCTGTTCTCTGCATCTGCTAATCCTCTCGGACAACAAATCCGAATTAGACTTTTCTTCATCAAGCTCAAGTTCCAGGTGAGATAACTTGTCCTAAGGGGGAACAAAGGCAGGTAATTTCAACATACTACTTTTCCATCCTCTTCAGATTGGCACCAGGGCATTCTTCCTTAAACTTCAAGGACTGAAACTATGTGAAAGTTTAGGCTTAAAAGTGAAATGCCTCTGAAAACATACAGAATTTAGAAAAAGAGATGGCAAGGAGATAAGCCTTAAAGTGAATTTGCTTTTCTGACAGAACTAAAATAGAAGTTTCATTTCCTCTCCCACCAGTTTCAAGAAAATAAGAGAAATTCTGTAATGTTTCAAGAGACTCTTTTTAGAATGCAGGAGTAATAACATGGATTTTCAACAACAAGAAGTTACTTTGGTTCTTCCCAGGCAGAATCCATAGGAAATACCAAAATACTTTTAATCAGTACTAGTAAGATACCAATGCTTAGAACTGTCTTTTACCTCCATTAGTTTGATTTGTCTTGCCCGATCATCTTTTAAGTGGTTTTTGGCTTCCAGTTCATATTCCAAACTTTTCACAGTCTGTTCTAGCAACTGAGTTTTTGTTATTGCTTCATCTTGAGCTCTCTGATGGTCTCTCAAGTTTTCTTCCATAAGACGCATCTGAAACAGTAAGATTATGACAATACACTTTATACTGTACTTTCTTTTAATAAGCAATGTCAGTAGAGGGGACTGACTGCCAACAATACACATCCAGAGGCACAACAGGAATTGCATTGACTTACATGCTTTTCACAGTAAGTTTTGTTTTCTCCACGAGATGGCACCAAGAAAATAAACTTGGACTACATACCATATCTGAAGAGAAGTTTCACAGTACAGGTTTTACAATGACAATTATATATAGTGTGAGGAGGAGTAGTAGTTATTTATTTATTTTTACCCAGTTACAGTGAGCCAAAATTTTTACAACTTTCCAAATGGTTATATGTTCAGAACTTTTGCATATATTTTTCCTTTCCTTTTCAGAGGCCAATAATTTACCATTTAAAAATTATGTAGTTTATGTCTGAGTCACTTTGATGACATTATTTTACCAATGACATAATTACTAACATATATATACATATATATGTATTAGTATAACTTTTAGCAAAGACAACGCAGAAAGAATCGTGCCTTGCAGAACACAACATCTAAGGAGTCTTTCTGCTGTTCCTTTTGCAACCGCTCATGCCTATCTCGTATTGGCCTTTTTAGCCACCAACACGCTTGCAACAAATGTGGGTAGAGCCCTTCCCAAATCTTCGTTCGCGAAGCCTAGCCATGATGATGATAACTTTTAGCTATACTAGAGCTATCTGCTGAGGATAAAAGTTTCTAACAATAGTGTGTACTCAATAAAATTATCTATGGCATGTATATAATATATGATGAGAGTTTTTTTAATTCAGCAGACTTTAGTCTTGCTATTTTTCCTCTGTTTAGTCAAATAGTGATGAAGGTTAAATAATGTATTGGTGACTGTTTACAGAGTTTGCTACCTATTGCTAAGTCCTGACAACAAAAGGTCATCTACAACTTGGTGAACAGATAGTTAACTGCAAAGATCCGTATATTAATAGTATTTCATATGCATATAACATTTCAGAATGACATTGGATTGACAGCTTTCAAGATTGGTCTCACTTATGTATCCACAGAGAACTTCAAACAGACACAGTAATTAAAAACTCCCATACTGCTGCCTTGCAAGACTATCATAATTTTTCTGTTAAAACAAGAAGATGATACTTATGTTGCCATGATCATTACAATCCTTGGCTTTTGATGAGACTCTCGAAAAGGATGTTTTACCCAAGAGGATTTTGACAGACAACAGACTCTTTCATGTTGAATGGAAGGACGATCTATCTGTACTCCTTGTTAAACACAAAACAGGGAGACATAATAAAGACTTCCAATTGGCCTGAATATTTGATCTCTCTAGAAAGTCTGCCGTCTAACCTGCCTATCCCTATATTTTCAGATTTTGTTTCCTCTTTTGCAGCTAGTTGTCCTACAACATTTTTAAAGCCCTAGGATTTTAAATGTTGCCTCATGTAGATGTAGAATTCTACAACTAGTAACAATTTGTCCTTTATATAGTGTCTGAATTACCCTTTTGTCAAATAATAAGGTTTATTTTGTTAGGAAATTTTTTTCTTTGTGTTTGTTTTGCAGTTGTAATAGATAGCATTAGGAGTATTTTTCATAACAACTGTAAACACTGTATACATGTTATACATATATATACACACATACACACACACATACTATTTAAGCTGTGTCTTCTCATTTATTCAACTTAATAGTTATGTTCTCAATACCCCATTTTTATCTTTCATATTTCATTATGAGTCTTCATGCCTTTAAAAATGCTCTCTATCCCTGAATGGAATAAATATGGAAGGAAAAGCATAACATAACCAACTATACTTACTTTCACTGCCGTTCTTTTAAGTTGAATTTAAACCAAGTTGGTTAAGAGCAAACATAAGAGAAGTTCTGAACTCGAGAAATGAAAGCATTAAAATATTCTAGCTACAGAAAATATCTGTGAACAGTATATTATAGTTTTTCCAATTCAGAACAAGCATATGCAGAACTTTAAAAAACTGGATGGCAAAATTTACATGTCAAGAGGCAGACACATCAAGACTATGTTTGATTCCTGGTTGCACAGACACCTTTGTCATTTAAATCTGCAGCTTGGCTCATATGAACGAAGAGAAGAAAGTCAACTCCTTTAGAGCCAGAACTGGGGGGGGAGAACTACAGTGTTGTTGCTGGTTTTAGGTTTTGTTTTTGTTTGGGTTTTTTTTCCTAAATAACTCTTGGTTTTTGCTTCCCCCTGCCCCATAATTCAAAAATATTTCTACACTCTCAAGTCCTTCAGTAGCAAGTATTAAGAGAAGTGGGTAATCAGTGGAATCCCTGTCATAGCCCTTCACTGAACTTACGAGTCATTACCTCATCTTGCAGTCTCATGGTTGTTAGGCGTGATTTCTCTACCTCCAGGTTTTTCTCTTTTAATTGTCTCTGCACATCTGCAAGTTCTCTGCGATTTTTCTCCCTGTACTCATCAAGCTGATTCTGAAGCTCCAGAGTTGATGTTCTTGAGACCTCTACCATTTCAGACATCTGAGAAAAAAGAACATACGAATTTCCCCTCAAATAGCGCTACAAAATCCTGCTTATAAGCTATCATGCTTAATACACCAAAAGGGAGGTTTTTTCCAAGCTTTAGTACTCAGCTCAGTTTTTTTCAAGTGGAAAAGATACCAAATGTTTCCAAACAAATGAATTTCTATGCAGAAGTGTGAAAACACAAAACAGTAATGCTGTTTTCTAATAGTATGTGTGGCAAGGCTATTCTCTTTTTGTCTGTCAGTGAACTGCACAGTTAAACTTCAGCGTATCAGCATTACGTTGTATGCTTTACACACAGATGATAAAGCAAGTCTAATGCAGTAGCATTTTGAGAATCAGCTGTAAAGCTCTGAAATATCACTGTAGCATACACTAGAACTGAACTCAAATTTGGGATCTTGTTTAAATAAAACAGGACTGGTTTACAAGAGTATTTTGAGATAGTGTTTCAACCACTGTTCCAGCCCTGAAAGCTTTTACTGATAGTCTCTAGGTTAAAGAGACTAATAGTAAAATTCCCATGTCACTTTCTTTTTACACAATTAAAAAACCCAACTTAATTATTTACAATTTGGCAGGTTATTTGCTTCGGTCTCTTAGATATTCAGATTCATGCAGCCTCTTTGGAGTGAACTCATACCTCCTCCTGTAACTTCTCAATAGTCTTGTTCAGTTGCCTTTGTTCATTCTCCATCTCATTCTTTATCTGCTTTAACTGTTCCTTCTGGTGAATTTCATCTTTTAACTGCTGAGTTAACTGTTGCTGCTCCTGGGAAATACAACAGATCTTCCCCTGCAGCAGGGTAAAAAATAAGCGTAATGAAATGTAGACTCTATTTTCTAATGCCTTAATGGAATGTTATGCAATACACTGTGCAGCAGTAATTTCACCAGCTTTGATAACATTAAGACAAACTTAAGTAAGGAAAAAAAGTTTATGGAGTTACAGTCTGCTAGCCAGTACAGGACAAATATTATTTTATCAAATGCAGCACTTCACGCTTCCTGTAAATTCCTAAATCACTGTTGCAACATTTGCAGGACCAAATGTAGATCCTTTTCATGATTCTTTTACATGCAAAGCATACATTACCCTGCAGTTACACATGTCAGCACATCCTACCTCCTGCACAAGGTTCAATATCCATTTCAGGTTTCACATTTTCCTATATGCTCTCTTTAATGCTTAAAAGTTTTTTCAGTAACAACCTTTTTTCCTAGGCAAAAAAATTAAAATAAGATAAAACACAAAACTGTTCCTACAATGAGTGAGAAATAACAAGCAAGGATCTTTTGTTCCCCCACTGTTGTGCCTCTGTAACACCTAGAAGACCTAATCAATGTAACCTCTTACTGTGACACGATGCTGCGCAAACAGAACTTAGCAGCTCCTAGCATAGACATAAATCTTCCCCCTTCCTGAAAAGACTTTTGCCATTAATGTTCTTCATTATCTGGAATAAATTTTGAACAAACTGCAGAGCTACGCTGCATGCTCATCTACCGAGAACTCCAAATGTGTCTGCTATCACATTCAGGATGTTTAAGAACTTCACAGAATCACAGAATATTAAGAGTTGGAAGGGACCTCGAAAGATCATCTAGTCCAACCCCTCTGCCACAGCAGGATTCCCTAGACCAGGTCACACAGAAGCACGTCCAGATGGGTTTTGAATACCTCCAAAAAAGGAGACTCCACAGCCTCTCTGGGCAGTCTGTTCCAGTGCTCTGGCACCTGAACTGGGAAAACATTTCTATGTGTATTCACATGGAATCTCCTATGCTTCAGCTTACAACCATTGCCTCTTAACTTGACACCCTCCAACTTCTAAATACTGTCCCATCAGCAGAGTAACTGACGTGATGGTCTCTAGCTCATTCCAGTACAAGAAAAGCAGGTTATCGTCCATCTGCATGTTGGGACTCTCACCTCTTTTCTTCTCCCTCACATAATAAAATTTCTTAATGGCCCTACTCTAAATAAATACTACAAAACTAGAAGAAGGGTTTGGTTTTATGAGGTTTGAAAGGCGCCATTAAATTGACTAAAACCAGACTATGGACAGTTTAAATTGTTCCAACAGATAAATGTAAATTATTAAAATCACCATAAATTGTAAAAAGCATTTCAAAACATTGTTTTACACTGTAATATTGGAAATACAAAGTTCTGCTGAGTATCTAATACCTACAATGCTTCCTTTATTACACTTCAGAAAATTCAAATGTGTAAACAGTAGTATCTCTGTAGGCAATATTGATCAGAATCCCCGAAAAATTGTTCTAATAGAAAAGAAAGAACATAATCAAATGTTAGAAGTTAGATTTCTTTAGATTTGTTTTTCTCTTATGTTACTGTATACCTGTCAACAAAAGATACCTCTTGGAGAAACAGGAGTTATGGTGGATGTCTAAGTGTACGTAACTCTAAAACATGCTGGGAGCTAACGTATGTTGTACTGCAAAGCCTAATTCTACACCAGAATTGCTTTAGCTGACACCAAAGGATTTTAAGAAGTTTGAAAAGGTTCAGCTTTAGTGCTTCAGTTCTAAAAGCTGATGAAATCGTAGGACCCTACAAACATGCCATATTTGAATAGGTTATAAAACCCTCATGTGCTCTCCCCTTCATCAGTCTTTCACAGATCATTAAACTTTACTGTTGGTTTACACATTTTTGAGAAACAACCTGTACACATACAGATGAGTGAAATACATTGGGCAGAATAATGGTGCCAGCAGTTCTGCATTTCCAGTGTGCTGAAAAGGGAAGTAAACATCAGAGCAAATCTGTTAAAACATCAGAGCAAATTCTCTGCTTTGGAGGTATCAACAACAAAAACAACCCAAAAAAACAACTAACTAAATAACAAAAAAAATATCAATCACCAATTTAAGAAGAAATTTCATCTTCTAATTAGGGCAACTGACCCAGTACCAATAGGTATGAATAATTACAATATTGGAAAAAAAGTAATAGTCTTGATTCAAGCAATGGATCACCTTGATTTTCAGCAGGTCATGTTAGATTTTGCCTGATTTTCATATATGTAGCAGACTGCAATGCCTGAGACTGAAATTTAGATTTTTCTCCTTTGAGTTCTAGTCTGACAACCAGAAAAGAAAATCTTTGCTTTTAATGTATTGCTCCTCTCCATTTTTATCAACATTTTTCTAGTTTGTAACTAAGGATAAAAATTAATAAAAATTAGGAAGTCTTGTGAAGCTATCATCATAATTATTTTGATAGAAAATGCAATTCCTAGATAACTGACTTGTTCCAAGAAGAAAATTCAGTTTGCTGAGTTTGTTTTCAATTGGTTCAACAAGAAACTGACAGTGGCAGTAGAACTTCTGAGTATCATGGAAAATGAAGTTCAAGGGTTTCATGCTCTCATTCCCCCACCTCTGTTATAATCTCTCATGTTCATGTTCCTCTTGTGATGCATCAGTACCTCTTGAGCTATCTGATGTGCCATAAGCATCACAGGACTAAGCATTTCCTGGACCCAGTAAAGGTGCCAATTTATTCTCCAAATAGTGGAATTACCACTAAAGCACAATAAGGTCCTTTTTGTTTTGCTAAATGTGACCAGTAGAAAAACTGATAACATAGATATAGGGTAAAGGCATTCCTCATGAAAACTGAGCATTGCAACTGAAATTATCTTTGTTTGAATAAATCTCTGCATTACAACAGATACCACTTCATTCTTGTAATATTTTTTGAGAAAATAACATGTAATGCACAGTGTCATCAACAATCACTTTCCTTGGGCAACACAAGTTAGGATATATTTCCCTTCTCTAGACCAGCTGATAAAGGAAAATCCCCTTTAAAAATCAGCATGCCTAGCTTAACATTAATATTTGAGAAAGACAACTATGACATGCTAGAAACAACTGAACTTCCATTTACATTACTTTTCTTAACTCAGCTAATAAAAACCATGATGCAATGGAAACGTTGTTACTGTCTATACAGATGCTGCAATTTCCTCAGCATCTAGCATTTCAAAACACTATCCTGAATTTCAATATTTATAATCTGAGATGCCCTATACAACAGCTTCAATAATCAACTTAAATATAACCTCTAATTTGAATTCCCTTCACATACAAAAATCCTTGAGTACTTTTCACTGGAATGGGCTGACCTGTCAGTTACAATGTAAGAGCAAGTAAAGAGCTTGTCAGTTGCCAATTTAATGCCAATCTGAAGTGACAATTACTTTGTGAAGAAGCTTAAGTGTTTTTCTGTGCAAGTGAAGCCAACTCCACAACAGTATCTCTCGATTTCAGGCTGGTTGACAGTGGTCCAGAAGACAGGAAGCCACAAAGTACCAACAGAACGCACTTCTCCACAAACACAGAGAAGAAATCAAAATGGCAAAAAAAAAAAAAGTAGTAAGTTGCCTTCACAGTGACTTAATATTATTCTTGTGTTTCTTCCTTATTTTTCTAAATAATATTAGTTGAAGTTCATCTTTACAAAAATAATAATTTACTTCAACTGCTAACTGAAAATGAAGAATACATGTCAACTTACAATGCTCTGCAACACTAACTCTATATGCCTACTGTTATTTACCACAATGAAAAGATAAGCTTCATACTCTTACATCCATAGAAAGGATACTGTATGCTGATTGTTTGATTTAAAAAGCACAGAATACTTGGTGCTACCATTCACAATGTTGGTATAATTGATATTTTTTATTATACTGCAATACCATATATGCTATGGTTCAGGTGCATAATAATTATATTAAATCATTTCCTTCCCCAAAAGAGTTCTTAAGAAACTTCAGACAGTCTTCTCAGTGTTGCAAAAATGTTAAGTTATAGTTCATGCCTTGAAACAGACAACTACATAGAAGAGGCTACCCTAAAACAGAGGATATAACACAGCATGGGACACCACAAAAAAATACCATTTGCTTGACCATCCATAAAACCAAATTTCAATATATACTGAGGTTGATTTTAGACAAAAGCATTAAAACAAATTTTCCCTAGTAATACAGTGTATTCCAGCTTTCACATTTCTGAGTAGAAATTTGGGATTGAAGATGAATAAGCTTGGTTACATTTACAGTAACTATTACAATTTTATTCATATTGTCATTGTCTTTCTTATGCTAGTCCGCCATTAAAAGTAATTCATATTATGTAAAAAGTGAGATGGGCCAGTTAGGAACTAATTTTCCACTGTGATAAGCTTTATTACTGAGCAAAAGTTTGTTGTCTAAATTGTCAGAGGTAACATAAGGCCAAATCAGCCTGTTGCACAACATTATTCATTAAAACAAGCAACAATCTAAAGAGAGAAAGGCTGAATTGTTTTTAAAAAAAAAACAAAAAAGCCTGCTGATTACATCCTGAAGTCTGTCTGTTAGTGCCCATATCCAGTAGACAAGAAGAGTGTGGAATCAGAAAAAGGATGAAATGTGGTGTGCTAGAAATTAGACATAACTTGTGAGTAAAATGAGAAGACAGACTCTTCTACCTGTCACCTTTCCTAGATTAATTTGGAGAGGCAGCCTGGAGGCAGCATTACTTTGTGCATACTTCAGGGCATCACACCAACAGAAAAGAAAAAAGAACATACTTCTCAAGCATCTTGACCTAAAGCTAATCAAAATGCAGGAGATGCATATGGTGCATTGATTCATGTTGCACAGGAAGGTCAAACCAGACTGTGATAGAAGGGAGTTCTTAGAGAACTGTGCTAAATGCAAGTCGATGGTGAGCAAAGGGCAATCTCCAGTGAATGTGTGACTATCAGCAACACATACAAGAAAATTCGGAGAATCAATGAGGCAGAATAGAAATATAGATTTTAAAAGAAAGAAAACAAAACACAGCACAACAACTGACCAAAAGCCTCAGATGAAACACTTATTCATGTAGTTACAAAGAACATCAGCTTGTAAACATAATTTTGTAGGAACAAATCTTCTTTACCCATGCTGTTAAAACCTTGTATTCTTAAAGTACATTCCATTTTAAAGACATAGTATTATTTTCTTCTTGTTATTTTTTTCTTTTTTACCATAACTAGCTGAACCATAAGAACATGCTCTTTGACACAATCTTCCCTTGGTTTATAATTCACTGATAGACTAGGTTCATTTTAGGATTTTCAGAACAGTTATGTAAAATTTGTATTGAAGACAAGGGAAACATCCATTCCCTTCCATCTGTTCCATTAAAAAGGTCACAAGCAATGTACAAGTACCTCATTTAAGACTGACTTGTTTGATAAGATCACTTTAAAACTTTGCTTTTAGAAGCAAAACTAAGAGAATTCTGAACTATCTGAAACTGTAGAAATAAATCACTAAATTATCAAGGTTGGAAGAGACCTCCAAGATCACAAAGTCCAACCACCAAACTATCACCGTCACTTAAAACCACGTCTCTAAGACTAAAACATGGTTCTTTGCTACACATAAAAGGTGAATTACAAGGAGGAAAAATCAGGTTTGCAGCTTTTTCAGATACAGAATATGATGTCAATAAGAAGAGGTTTAAGATTTATACACATTCATCTCTTTACTCAATAGATCTGAATTTTCATTCCATCTGAATCATTCCATTTTTATTTACAGTACTGCCCACATAACTCTGCACTGCTCTGAAGTAGACACATTCTCCACATGATCAATTTCTGGGCTAATCTGGGGACATGTCCTTTCCTTGATACTGAGTAGAAAAAGGAACAAGATAGAAAGAGGACTTCACACAGAGTTTAAAAGGCTGCAAGCCCTAGTGATATGTGTTAAATTTCCTTGGTTTTGAGATGAAATACAACAGTTCCATGCAACATTTGCAAGTAAGACAGGTTCATAAAAATTAAACCCAAACAAATTTCCTGGTATCTGTCTGCTACCAATATTTTTCTAAAAGGAAAAAAGACCACACCAAAACCAAACATTTAGCAAGTTTTAATGAGATGATGCTGTGCTATCAGGAAACATTTGAACACTGCAGTGAGGTCTGGACTTCAAAACAAAACATACTTCAAAAAGAATATGACGGTACTCTACAGAAAACAATGGTGACTCAGGTAAACAAACAGGAAAATTAAAATGTTAAAATACCAAATTGCTCTAGTTCTTACCTGCATATCTTCTAGTTGGCTTTCCAAAGATTTTTTTAACACTACCAATTCTTTTGCCTCCTTTTCAGCATGTTTCAAAGCTGCTTCTAATTGTTGCTTCTCCTCCTGCAATGATATGATTTGATACATTTAGAAATAGTGCCAAGGCCTTTAATCTGACAAGTAAATAGAGCTATAAATTATGTTCACTCTGGTCTACCACTGGTATCTCAGTTCCAAGCTGAGAGCTGCTTTTACACTGGTTTTCACTAAGGAAATCTTTCCTACACATGTCAGCAAACTGCATCCTACTTCTTGAGGGCTTGCTGGTTTTGTTTAGACTTCCCAACGATATTGCCCATCCTCCTCTTTGACAGCTTTTGCTCTACAATGGATCCTTTCCAGACAGGAAGGCTACTACTTAAGGGGCTTGCTTTCTTAACTTACCTCGTAACTTTTTATCTTTTCCTTCACTGAATTTTCTTCTCCTTTCATATTATCAATTTGTTTGTGCAGCTCTTCAACTTTACTCTGTAGCTCATCAACTGTTCTCTTCAACTGTTTATTTTCCTCAGTCAGCTCACTGACTTGATTTTCCATACTATTTCGCATCTCTTGTGCAGCATTTCTTTCACTGACAAGGACAGCAGCACTCTAGTGAAAATAAATTGTCATGTTTTTTTTAAAAAAAAAAAAGTTGTTTTTTTAATAGAAATTTCATATGGCACCACAGCAAATATAGCTAGGACATGACATTACAATGTCAACAAATTACCTAACTTAAAGTCTGTATGCATTACAAACATGCATTCTTCATATTATTGTGGGAGAACAAAAAAGAAGCTTTTTCCCCCGAGGCATATCTACATGCTAAAGTAACATGCAACACCTGAACAGTCTTATGCCTGCTGTCACATATTTTCACATTAACATCTTCCTCTTTATTGTCATAAAATATTTTCATTACCAAATCCCATTGTTAAGTAATTCCAAGTAATCAAAAAAAAAAAAATCTTAACAGCCATCAAAAGCCAAATGGAACATATTGATGAAGAGTGTCTTCCACAGAACACAAAACTCAGGCAGTTTCACCCCACTGCTTATTCCAAGCGCTAATGTAACACTCTACCCATGCAACTATTTGTGGTGCTGCAGAGTAAATGAACTTGGGCAACAGGATCAACTGTAATATATACACATACAGATAAAAAGATCATGATACTTAAAAAAAAAAAAAAAAGGCAGGGGGGGCAGAAAGGTATTACTGCAAAAAGTCCCAATGCATTTCAAAACATGGCCCCACAGTGCTGTGCCAGCACAGAAGCAGACAGTAAGCAGGCATAACAAGCAAGGACTAGAATTACCTTACAGTGGTATTGGTGCAGCTCTACCTGCACATTATACAGTCCAAACTTGGGGCTGTACTGATTCAGTAAGTACTGGCAGTACTTTTTTTTAAGGCTGTATTTATCTTGCTTGGTTTTCAGTTACTGCCTGAGGATGGAACGAGTTTACAGCTACTAAGTTTGACTTCCATTCAAAAAGGTGTATCATCTTTTTTCAGAAACTCAAATCAATGTACAGCACAAAGATAAATCACAATAAAAATACCCATCATGATTTATCACACTGGGTGATGGATTTATTTTGGCAGGGCAACTAGCCCCAGCATGTAACTTTTCAGAGCTAATCATTACGTTAGTCTCACCACTTACCCTCTCTGAAACACCCTACTGTTTATTTTGGAACCCATGAGTGGAAGTATGTGTCTATATTGTTATACCACCTATACTGTTACACTATAACACAGACCAGGTATGTACTTATAAACATTTAATTCTGTGGAGGAAAGAGCTGGAAGGATTTAACCATTACTCATCATAGACTTGTCAGGCAGAACCCCCTCCAAAGCACACAAAAGAAGCCAAGACATAATTTGTGGCTCTTGCTCATGGGCATGCAGGGTCTGATACAAAGCAATAAGCTGTACAAAGATCTTGTTCTCGTTTATAGGCCCACTGACCTTAAACAACAGTAAGAACATCAGAACAGCCATATGAGTTAATCTAGAACAGTGTTCTCTCCAGTAGTCATAGCTGTTTAAGGAAAAAAAGAGGAAGAAGGAACTATGGGCCGGTCATTTCCCCATTACACACTCCCAGCTCTCACTCACTGTTGTCCCTCCATGAACATATCATCCATTAATTTCTCTAATCCTTTTTGAATCCATTTATACCTTTGGCCTCTACATTATCTGATGACAATAGGTAATTGCACATTAATTACCGAAGCATAACACTTTTGTATGTGAAATTGTGTTTATGTGAGGGAAAACAAATTAAACCCTACAGAGTAGTTTGGAAAAAACTATTTTGTGAAATATTTTATGAGTATGAAAATCACTTTTCAGTTCTGTTGTTTTTGATTGTAGTCCTCAATTTCGCCTCCCCAACCCCAAAAGAAGTAAGCAAAGTTACATAAAAGGCTGTTTACGAAGTGTGCTCTCACTAGATTATTTTTTAGCAAGCAACAGCTTTAAAATCATGCAAATTAGTTTGATAAAGCAGGAACTCAGAAAACACTCAGACTGTCTGCAGGGTCAATGAACTTATTATACAAAAACTGGCAGCATAAGCAGGCTGACAAGTTCTGGTCTTTTCAAAATACTGAAAAAACTTGTTCTTCTAAGTACACAACTAGTTAAAAGCCCTGAAATAAATCTCTGTTGATTCTTTAAGTTCTCACATATTGAAATTTCAACAGCATTTATATATTCCTTTAATTTTTGCTTTTTGCATATAGCAAAGTTTTACTAATTAGCAAGCACTCCACCAATGGCTTCTTTTTGTCTCATTTCCCCTTTCTGGAGCTGAGTGAAAGCAGCTGAGGCATGCTGGGGAGTTCCAGGAAAGGAATGTTGATTTGTCTGTTCTTTTTCATCCAACCGCCTACACGGAGGCCACGCACTAAGAGAAGACTGCAGCAGACTCACACTGTACCTGAAGACACCACTACCTCATCTACCATCATTTGCTCTACTTTCCCAACACAGGAAGCATTACTTACTTAGAAGGACACATACAAAAGTAAACAAACAAACCCCTCAGATCTATATACACAAATACATATCACAGAATGACAGAAATATGTATTTCTGTGTATATTTACGTACTTAACCTAACAAGTTCAAAATTAAGTTCAGCCTACTCTTAATGCAGTAATATCAAGAGATTTGCTCCAGCTTGTCTTTTCCTGTATGAACTTTAGGATACTGTTCCAGCCACTAAAATGAAACTAAGCTTGTATTCTCTCCTTTTTCACTATGTGTTTCAGTAAGTTGGCAAGACAATTAGTAAATTAAAAGGTAGAGAAGTATAAAGGGCAAGTTGCAAGTATTATCTTTATCAACCTAATTTAAAATCTGTGAAATAAAATGGGTGTATGTAAAATCTGCCTGAAGTTCCAGCTGCTTGAGAGACCAGCACTTAACCAGCAGATCTCCACAGGTCTGTAATGACCTTGGAATGATTACAAGGGTTACATCTTCACATGAATTAATTGTTCCCAAACAAATTCTCCAACATGTTGAGTACAAAATTCCTTTCTTTCACCTGGAAGGGGTAAGTCTTAAGAAACACTAACACTAAATATATACACTCACACATACGTCTTCAAGATGGTAGGCAAACTCTTAGTATACAGTGGGAGCTTTACTGTATTTGGCATTTTTCTTACATATATTCTGACAAGAGTAGGAGAAATTTTCCTCACAATGTACATTTCGCTGTATACTATTTTTTCAACACCCTTTTAACTTATTTCAGGTAAGATTGAAAAGAAAACACAGGAGTATCCATTCTATCAGTTTATCTTACAGAACTGTATTATATACATATATATGGAGAGATCACCTTCAGGATAGTATCAGATAAAACAATAGCACTCCACATCACCTTCTACCTCCCATCCAGGTCTTTTCTTGGGAAGACAGGTGACCATGACAGAAAAGAGCCTAGGTATCATCAGAAAGGGTATGCAAATGAAAAAGCACTGAAACATACTTCTGACAGACCCCGTAGCAACACCATTACCATTACAGGAGAACTCAGTGGAGAGAGAGCCCTATCCATATATTGAACAGTTACATAAGGTTCAAGCCAGCAGCTATCAAATCATATAAGGACATCACTGCAGCAAAAATGGGCTGTTGTGTCCTTTGACTATGGAACCCTACCACATAGGCAGCGTACTCAGCCAGCCCCAAGCAAGTAGGAGGCAATACTATTCATGTAGAGACCATATGTTCAATTTACCACTGTCATTAAGAGAAAGCCCACTATATTCTGCATAAATTCCCCTAACAAAACATGCCAGTAGAAGATATGAAAACCCCTGCACTGAAATGACAAGAGAAATTACTATGTATGTTGATAGATTTTGAATGCCAATTTACTGCACTTCATAGGCTAAAACTGAAAGTGGCTGCAGCCTAGACAAGTTTAAACTGTACAACAAATGGTATTTGCTAACAGTCAGCAGTAATCCTATTCTCTTTGGTTCTGTCTACATGAGCAAGAAAGAACAACTTTTATTTAAAACTCAGTGACTGGCTCGCAAATTCAAAAAAGGAGTTTAAAGTTGCTTGCAAAAGCACTGAATTAGAGCAGGTTAAAGTGATGAGGATGAAAGCAGGATAACTGAACACTACAGGGCTAGTAAATACAAAATGAGAAAAAAAGCCAGAGAGTGAAAACACACATGTACAGACTGTGCTGTGGATCCACATGTGACTTATTTGTAACAGTGCTGTATGTAAACAGTGCGAGGTAACAAAATGTCATTAAGGCTTAATGATGCTATATCGATTAATGACTCCTCTTGGTGTCCATTCATAAATCTGTTACATTGCTACATTTAATATTTGGGGATGTTGGTAAAGTTTTGGCAATTATTTTAAAAATAAGTTTGTATCAATTTAAGCCATTATAACAGAACTGGGTAAAGGTCACAAAGTAATGATTTATGTTGCATTTGAAACATTAACAAACACATTAATATAACATGATCTTTAGTTCACAGAATTATGGGTCAGACTCTTCAGAGAGTTGAAATGAGATTAAGCACATATGTATATAAAGAGCACATAATAGACAAAACTGGTTAAACAAGATTCTGGAAGTCAAAAGCTGGAATCAAATACTGTATATTCAGACATATTTGCCATACAAAAAACCAAAAACCAAAACTAACTCAAAACTCAAAATCAAACCAGAAAACCAAACCAAACATAACAAAAAATCTCAACACTCCCCTAAAACAAAACAAAAAAGCTTTTATCAAGCACTTAAGTGGGTACTTCGGATCTTAAAATTAACATCTCAATTCCAATATTGTAATTTCTTCCCTATTATATATAAAACATGCTTATTTCTTTATACTCCCACTTGCTAGTTATGTCAGTATGTTTTAGTAAACCAACTTTTTACTATATTATGGGATTATATTTATGTAACTTAAAAACCCTATAGCATTTTCCTTGTTATATTAGTTTGGCTGCATTTGCTTTGTCTTTCCTTTCAATCTATCTGTCTTCACTCTATCTTCCAGCGCATGCACTGCCTTCTATTCCCTATGTTTAGCCTGTTTGACATTCAGATTTCCATCTCTTCAATCTCTGAAGAAATAATACCTTCCCTCTTAATATCCACGTCCTTGCAGACTTCTTAAACACAAACTCATATCATCTTTTCATTTATTATTTTGGAATACATGAAATATTTTATTATGCTTTCTCAAATTTTTATCATGTTTAAAAAACCTGAAAATAGAAAAAGAAGCCTGTCTAGCGAAAAGAAAACAAAGCTGTAATGACAAAATCCCACAATACACAGTCCTCTGTGGTTCCTTGAAGATAAGCTTCTACATTCTGACATTGTTATTGTGCCACAGTGCACATGCAGTATCTTTACTTATTAGCCCTGAAGTGGACTCAAGCCACCATGAATAAAGTAAGTTATCAAATCCTAAAAGAAAGGATGGTTTCTGACAACAAAAAATAGATAATATGGTAGTCAATAACTACTGAATTTTTTAATAGGTCTCACATTTTAATTCTGCAACTTAAAAGATTAGTCAATCAGCTTGAGAATAAGTCAAGAGTTTACACTGAAAGACTGTTGCTGCAGAAATAAAGGAATGCTGCAGAAATGAGTATGGCAGTAAGAGAAAGGACAGTTTCACAATTAAGTTAACCAAACACAGCCCTAGACAACCTGGAGTCTATTCTTGTCTCTGCCAAAGAGCTCCTGAGGCAAGTCACTCAACCAAAACTTTCCAGAGATGATCAATAATTGCATGCTCTTTGACTTGAGACACTAAGGTTCGGTTTCCAAAGTCTTGAGCTGCAATTGAAGTCAGAAAAAATTGTACCCTAAATATATCAAGGACTATATAATGGTTAACATCATGCACAACTAATGGATCCTTTTGACAGTAATCTCTACCTGATACTTCCCTAAACTTAATATGAGGAATAATATTACTCATGAGCTTGAAGCTATGCTAAGAAAATTAATTAGTTTGTGAAATAATCAATACAATTCTTTCTTCATAAGTTGTTTTTAATAGTATATACGGAATGCAGGAAGAGATCAAAATCTGGAAAACAATGATAAATGAAATATTCTAACATTGTGTTTCCGTGAGTCCAAAGCCAATTTTGTAACAGATGGATGAGAAGAAAGTGAGAGAATGCCTGCACATACATATGTGTACTCTTTGATTTGGTAAGTAAACCTGATTATTATAAAGTTTTACCTAGATAGGTCTGCTTATCTGAGCCCACACAGTCACAACTGTTGGAATTCACATGCATGTAGCATTTAGTTTTCAGCTTTGAGCCTAAAGAAGTTACCCTCCACAAGGGAGCTTTAGCATTCAATTCCCTCACTTCTCATCTTGCTCCTTTCAGATGTTTTGTCTAACAAGAGCTGAATCTAATAACATTTGGATTTGTGTCCTTGTACATAGTTAAACACATGTCCAGAAACATTTAAAAATATATACAAATTAGTCAATACCAAGTTTAAATAAAAGCAATAACTGTTTCAACTCCTTCAATGCAGAAATCTTGGTAAAGGATTTAGATATTACTCTACTCTCAACTTTGGTGCAAGCAATGAACAGATTTAAAGAATAGCCCAGTTAGTACAAAAGGCCTCAAAATCCTTTCCACCACTCATTATTGTGTAAACCCGTAGAAAGGAGACAGAACACGCAAACAGGGTCCTTGAGATGCAAATGAAATATTCTGTTTCAACCTGAATACAGCAAAAAATCTCCTAGGCAGGGATACAGAAAGTTTTGTGGTTCCACACCTTTTTGACTACACCCTCAACACTGGCAATGACATGAGAGTTGTTTTGCAACAGATCATTAAAAAATGGTTTGGGCTGACTTCAGTGTTTTAGCTGGTGAAATTCCCCTCTGGCAGTGACTGCACAGTACAGGCCCTTTAGAGTTCTTTTACAAAATACAGGAAGAGCTAAAGTTAGGGGAAGCAAAGTGTCTCATTCACAGCTGATTATTACAGCTGATTGTTACATTTTTGCTAGATTCAATGTTTATTAGGTACAATTCAGCCAATGTAAAAAAAAAAAAACTTTTACATTTTCTTTCAGAAGCAAGTTCAACTGAGTAAAACTGAATTCAACTAACCCTGTACTTGGAAGAACAAATCTGAAGAATAAATCTCCATTCAAAGTGAAATAGAGCACAGATGGAAGATTTTTCTAATGGAAGATACTTTCAAACATTCTTTCCACATTCATACTTGTGGAATCAAAGCAAATGACAAAATCTTCAAAAAACCTTCTGAAAAAAAATGGCAAGGCTGCTCATGTCATTCTGTTCCTGGTGCAGAACACTTAAGATATTCAAGGAAGATACTGTCTGCTGAAACCAGCTCTGAAGTCTCATAGGTCCCCTTTTTAGGTTGAAGCTGGACAACTTGTTTAGCTCCTTGAACTACATGTAAAAAGTTGTGTGGCTTCAGGTATTCAGACCCACCCAGCTCCCTCAGATGATCCTGTGGGGGTTATAGCAGTGATGGAGATACCGAATCCCTTTCTGCTGTCTTTTCCTCTCCTTTTTATACAAAAACAAAACAAGTTTAAATAAAACAACCAGACACTTATTTCCCTAGGTAACATGTGATTTCCAAGGAATGAAAAAACACAAAACAGAACTACACCCAGAGAAAAAAAAAGACAAATGCAGTCTCAGCGGAAGAAGAGCCCTTTAATTGCGATCCTCAGTAGCTCTTCAGTAAAAAAAATCCAAAAATCAGTACTATCCAGGAATAGTCATCTAGTTTTCAAAGCTGATGAATGCAAATAACAGGTGTTAGTTTCAGTGGTATTCTTCCCCACTGTGTACCATTAGGCGATTTTTCTAACCTTAGACACTTTCTTATAGCAGTTGAAAGCCCTGGGATGAATAACACAGTAACAATGGATAGCATGGATAACAAAATCTCATACTTATAAAAAAGGAATGAGAAAACTACTTAAAAGCAAAATGGAGTGTTAAGCTACCACTCCCACCCCCAAGCCCCACTCCAAACAAAGAAACAAACAAAACCCACCAAAACAATTTAAAAAAGAAAAAAAAAAAAAGAGCTTCTGGAAAAGAGACTAAATGGCCTGAACACTTTTCTGCCTCACACCGATCATATTAATTCTTCCCATCATCTCAAAATGAGGCCTAGTCTACTTTAACACATGGCTATGCCTTTGGAAGTTAACAATTATCAGTTACCCATTAAAAGGGTCAGTGTTTTTTTTTGTCTCTTAGGGAGGTATGCTACAACCAACTTGAATCCTCAGCTGTATTTCAAGAGATTATTCAGTAAGCAAGTGCACAAATTTACAAGCAAGTCAGACTGTTTTTCTTTCCATTTTAGCTAGAGCCATTCTATTAACTAGTTAAAAATTAATCACTTGTGACAGTTCAGAGACAAGAGTTGTTTTCCTGCAAGTACATTTTCAATGATCTAAACAGTATCACAGTATCATATTTCCAAAACTATTAGGCTTTTCATTTAGGAGATGTTATGAAAGATTAAAATGCCTTTATTTTAAAATCGAGAATGTACACCTCCTCCCTTCCCCCCCTGAGCATATTGAACAAAATTTCCTAATATAAGCATGACCTAACATTAACAGTTATAAAATCCATAGCCAGGAAAGTATTAACCTCTATCCACTAGCTGTATCAATGTCATATTATCCTCCTAGTTATGTATCATGACATACTTTGACTGGCTTATACTAACAGTTTTTTCAAGGTCAGAAGTTGCTGCAAAGACTAGAGTGAAATATTAACCAGTTCAGCATTCACATTCTACCATACTGAATGGACTTACATAGTGAAACACCACACAGAAGCAAACATATACTTTCACAGGACAAACCACCTGAACACACATACACTGTCTCCTGCTGATAAGGATTACAGATCCTCTTGACAGTATTAAGCAAGTATCTGACTGCACAGGCTCTTGCCAACAAGAAAAAGCCCAACTCACAATCAACCAACCCCTCCCCCC
>VWZX01001368.1:713874-741336 GCA_013399015.1 Galbula dea | reverse complement strand
TTCCAACTCTAACTGAAATAGTCCTGGCTGAGTGTCCTGGTTTGGGTTAGAACAGAACTAATACTGTTCAATAACTTTACTTTTTAGCTAAAGCTCCTCTAAGAAACTGCACTTTCTGAAACTAAAAACATGTTTTGCAGACACTGCCAGCTTCTAGCAGTGATAAGACAATGTTTAGATTTACTACCAGGGATTGGTATGCAAAGCAAGGTCACTGCTAAATCTTGTCTCTCACATTGGGGGTACAGAGTAAAAGCTTCACCTTCAGGAAGGAGCAGACAGGACAGGTGACACTAAACTGACCAGCTAAGTATTCCATCCCATACACGGCATATTCGATATAAAACTGGAGGTCAGTTCCCCCTTTTTCTTTCTCCTTCTCCTGTGCTTCAATGGTTAGCATCTGAGGAGAACTCTCTTTTGCCCTCAATCTTGAGCCGTAAGTTCCTGCATCCAGTACCAGGATCCAGCTCCTGAGCTTGACTCACCTGCTGCTGAGGCCTTCTGCCACAGTATCAGCGGTGATGGGGGCTTTCGGTTCAGTACTGGGTTTTGTACATATTTCTATATATTTCATTTATCATTATTATTATAAGGTAGTTTTAATTTTCTTTTCCAATCCACAAGCGTCTCTCTCTCTCTCTTATCCCCTCCCTTCCTGGAGGGGTGATGTGGGAAGAAGGGCTAATAGGGAGCATCTGTCATTGGGTTGGTGTTCAGCCCACACTTGACCCTTGACACTGAGTAAGGTTCACAATGATTAAATGACTTCACAGAGAACACAAATTATTGTTGTCTTGTTTAGATGCAGTTCCATTCAGCTCAAATAGAACTTTGCAAGATAGTTTTGCTCAGAGGCTTTCTTGACTCTACATACAGTATAAAATAGTTTCATGGTACTGTCTGCATTCAAACAGATGTCCCCAGCCAAATAAATGGAAGAGTAAATTGAATGGAAACAAAAGACCAAAAGAGCTGGAACTTAAAAATCCTGCCTGAGCACCAAACTCACCATGTTACGTCTTCAGTGAGCTTTAGAGGCATGTTTATTATTCTTGCTGACAACACAGCTAATATTCCATAATTTGCTTGGTATTTCATTTAATGGGTGCCTGAAAACATGCATGATGTTATTACCAGATAATTTCCTTTCCATTCACAGAACAGACACGTACAGCAAACCAAATCCAATCTGTCTCCCAGATTTTCCGTATACAGTTCTAAAATGCGTGTTTCCAATAACAATGCCTATTTAAAGGAGTGCCTGGAGCCTTCCTCCACCATCATGCTCTGTCTGTGCACCCTCCCTCTCTTTCCACCACTCCATCTGTGTTTGTAGGATCACACTAGAAATCAATCAAAAACGTACCAGGCTTTTAGAGGACTTGCAAAGGAGGGCAGAAAAAGAAAGGGGGAAGGGAGGTAGGGCATAAAAAAGGAAACGTTGACTTAGACCAGTCATGCCACTATTCCCTGACTCTGTATACAGTTTAGTTCAGTTCCTAAACAGCTTTTATCCTGAAACAAACAAACAAAAAAAACATGGCAAAGGCATATCAGGCAAACAGAGGCAAGAAAAATCCTATCAGTGGCATTTGAAATCCTGGTTCATCTTCTCTAAATCTTTTACCATTGTTGTGTATCTTGTTTGAGGTGAACAGACTAGACTCAGACACAGCATTCAGGATGCAGATCCAGATGAGTTATGGATGTGTGCATACAAGGGCATAATGATGTTGTTATGCACAATTAATTCTTAGCATACAACTTGTTTCTTTCACTGCTATCATGACAATGGTTTTATAAAGCTATTTATTATAATCCCAAAATTTTACCTTGGAGTGGCACAAGTTAGTTGGGACCCTACTGTGTTTTTCCATGTATATAATATTACAGTTATATACATTAAATTAGTCTATGATTTATGTACCAGAATGTCTCTGCAATGCTCTACAACCAGTTATGTCTTCACTTTACCGTGAGTAACTTGGGTAGTGGCTGTTTTGTGTGTGTAAAGCATTATTCAAAAATAGCTTCTCATAATATACTAAATATAACTGCTTCATTTTACTTTTAAAGGACAGATGCTGAGCCATTTCTACAAGAAAGGCATATGCCAAATGTAGCAGTATCATTTACAATGTTCAAGCTAGTTTTTGTTACACTTCTTTTATGTGGGAGATTTTTATTACCTTTGAAAAAGAAATCGTATAATCAGCTTAGGTAGAAAAGCATTCATTTTCACTTCAAAGTTTTTACAGCTCTGTGCTAGATTCACAATTCACAATCACTTCATACAGACAGGGAAAAAAACAAAACCATTCTTCTCAACGCTCAAAAATTTAAAGGAGTACCCTTTTAATTCATAACATGTATGCAAGGTAACCACTGTCTTTTGCTGTTCCTACCACTTGCTCTAGTAAAATTCCTTTTCTTTAATCACATGATGCATCTTAAAACATACATGTCAGCTAAAGCTCATGTGACCTAAAGCTTCAATGCATTCTTAAATGTGTTGATAAATTAATTGGCTGCTAAATTCCAAGTGTCTGTTTTATCAATTTGAAGACAAAACCAGAAGTATGATGAACTCTGAATGAATCAAAGTCAGGCTTAGATAAGCCTGATGTAATATGCAGTTGTGTAATGTGTACACAAATAATGTGATGATTACAGCTTTTTCTGACAGACTGCTTCTCAAAACAGACAAATTTGACAGTGCTGTGCAGTCTGAAACCACACTCCCGAACTAGTACAATTTCAGTGGAAATTGGACAGTACTAGTTGCAATTAGCTATAACTTTTTACCTAAGCATTACATTCCAAAAGCTATTTCCAAATGTTACTGAAACAATTTTACTGAAGTGGCACTTCATCTACAGTGACAGAGCACTCATGGTTAATTCTGCCCTGTTGTGTTTTGTGTTGTTGAGTCAGACTGAATCATATAGATTTTTGTACTACATTAAACCTTAAACATTAAAGGATTCATATTCATTTCTGCTCTAAATCTTGTGGTGATTGATAAATCCATTTTTAAGTAAAAATACATTAATTTTTAAATTTATTATTAAATTAAAGGCAATTACTACCCCACAAAAATATGTTATGAAAGAGTAAAACTTCTACTACTGTTAAATGGAAATAGTCTGGTGTCAGTCTTAATAAACAAGCAGTGAAGTTAAGAACAATCACAGTCATCGCAAGACCACAGCTAGCAAAAGACACAACAATTAGTTAAAAAGGTAAACTGTAACAAAGAAAATTAATAACTTATTACCCTATTGTCTGTGGCTTTACATCGAAATCTCAATTAAAAAAAACCCAAAAAACAAACAACAAAAAAAGCAAACCCCTAACCTACCACTATATCAGCGAGCATGACAACAAAATCACACATGACAAATACCCCGCTCTATTCTCTTATCAGATAACCTTGAGGATGTTTCTAAATGTGACTTCAAAACAGATCTACGTGGCATTCTAATCACACTAAATGCAATGTACATTACCTACCAGCAGCTGAAGAATTCTGTTGATTTAACGCTGGCAAAAAAATAACTTCCTTTCTCCCTGAAAAAAACCTCCTTTTTGGCTGAATATGTGTCACATTACCAGGTGAGCCCTTGACCTGGAAGTCTGCCTGAGCCAGCGATGCCACAACATATCACAAAATACCTTTATTCAGTGTACCTATTTAGATGATTATAGAAGCAACATAAGAACTAATGACCATGTACATACAGACTCTGATATATCCTGATCTATCAAACATCAGTATCTGTATTTTCTGTATGACAAACCACTATTACAGAATTCACACACCTGTTCTCATCATTAAATACAACAGAATGATCCTCGGTCCTTTCCACTAATCTTTGATGTAAATTTCTTGTACCACACTATTCAATATAAATCTTTCCAGCTTGCAATAATATTTAAAAAAAAAAATTAACAGCTTAAGCAGCTTTGATTGTATAGAACACGCTTTCCACACACACTGTTGGGTATTCCAGATTAACTATAAAACCAATAATTACCATCCTATGTAAGGAACAGTAGATCACTCA
Source organism: Galbula dea (assembly GCA_013399015.1). NCBI lineage: Eukaryota > Metazoa > Chordata > Aves > Piciformes > Galbulidae > Galbula > Galbula dea. The sequence continues at coordinate 737,266 of VWZX01001368.1, read as the reverse complement.
TCTAGCTACACCTGATAGATGGTATATCAAACTCAGTAACTAATCTTAGTCAGCAGGCATAGAAATAATGCTGTGCTTCAAAAAATTATTAAAAGCAATACTAATGAGATTTAAAAACAAAACAAAAAACACTAGAGCCTCCAACCAAGCATGATAGAAGTTTTACTTAAAATAAAAACAACAAAAAATACTTGAAGTAAAATCAGAAAAGCAGCACTGGTGCTTGGAGTAACATTAATTAATTAAATTTCACTTTTGAAAATCTTATTAAATTTACTATTAGATAGACTATGTCATGCAAGTAAATAAATGCTATTTATAACTCTCTACGCCACAGAAACTCAGTCAGAGCCATTTCCCAGACTGTCATTGTTATGCCAAACAGACTAGTCTTTCATTTCTTGTCAGTTGTAATTACAGTTCCATAATTGAAATAAGTAAATTACCATGCAGTAACTTCGAAAGATGGTTCACTGAGGTTAAGCTGTCACTACAATTACTGCATCATAAAAATTGATAATTTAAATGTTGCACTTTTCTCTCAAAGAAAAAAATGAATTAATTTCAAGCAGCTCAGATGAGTCAAATATCTTCACGATGATGTAAATAAAAAGAAACAACACATTTAGGCAATGCCAAACAATCTCAAGCAGGAGTCCTTGGTAACATAAGCAAATCAGTATATATAAACTTTTCTAACCAGTGAAGAAATTTTCACATTTAAAGCAATCCTTTAAAAAGAACAGTCTTTATGATAGACTTCAGTCACACAGCATCTATACAACATCTTCCATATGTGCTCCTGTATTTCTCATAAAGCATAGAAAGCTTTGGAAAATTCTTTGAAGTTTCAAGCTTAATTTTAATTCAATTCTACATTATGGCTTCAGCCACAACAGGTAGGGTAACTGCAACTCACCTAACACTAATAAAGTGTAGGTAAAAATATATAAATTAGCATTAAACTAGGCCTACAATTTTAACCTGCATTGGTGAAGCACAGTTTAGCAATTGTCTCAAATATTTGACAGAAACAAAGTGTGGGAAGGGGATACAGAAAAGACACAAATAACCGTCACTGTAAAATAACACTCAAAATTTTATGAGACCTGTCCCCTTACAAAAGAATTCTTTCAATAAATTACTAGCTGCTGTCTCTACAAAGATAACTTCACAAAGCACATTTTTTGGTAAAGAGTAACAGATGCACACATCTGAAAACTCTCCTACTCTCCCCCTCACGAAGACTTCCTCGGGATGCTGGAAGAGGCAATTCGTTCAGTTCTGTTTTCCTCCTGCCTGCTTCCAGACATCTAATCCTAGCTGTTTTGCTTGTGATGGCACTCATTTGACCATTTAATAAACAAGAGAAGCTCACTAAGTAAAAAGGACACAAAATAAAACAAAAAGGAAAGCAACAATAAGTAGCTGAAAGGGCAAGGTGGGATGGTGTAACCAGGGAACAGGACACAAGAGCTCAAAGTAGGAACAGCGGGCTGCAAAGAACTGCTAGAAGCTCCAAACCTCTAATATCAATGGGTACTCTTCACTTGCACTCTTCAGGGCATTCTCAACATGTCAGTGATTCCATTTAACCCAAGACAAGTAAATGGACCTCTGTACTATACGTCCATCTGTTTTCCTCAAAGTTTGCAATGAATCAAACATAGTAATTAACTGCTTGAAGAAAGGGCCACAACTTCAGCTGTGACGAACAATCAAAGCATTATGTAAGCGTATGAAAAAAACCTTATTCTCAGCAGCTAAGAATCATCTAGCGCAAATCTTTAATAACTTATTTTACCAAGTAAATAGGAGTATCCAAAAGCATCTAGCAAACAACATCTGTGAGAGGTGTACTTTTTCCCTGAGAGGTTAACTAATCACTTGTTACCTCTGTTGCTTTCTCTAGGCTCTGTTGTAGATCGAGCAATTCTTTATCATGTTGCTCTTTAAGTTTATCCATCTCCATGTCATGGCTAGATACTTCTTCTTTTAGTGCTCCTTTTAAAGCTGTAAGCTCTCTTTCTCTCTTTCTCAAAATCTCTTCTTGCTGATCTTTTGCTATTAATACTTCTTGCAGATCCTGCTTCATTTGCATCAGCTCCTAAAGAACAAAATGAAACACAGCTACATGACATTCTTCAAGGTCTCTTCCAGCTGTGACTATTCTATGATTCTATGACACATAGCTCCAATGTGCTATTTGTGTTTCAAAGAAGAAAAGTCCATAAGTTCCCCAAATTCACCTTTGTTTTGTATGAACAACATTTTTTTGTGGCTTTAGAGTAAGCTAAAAATTTACTAAACCCTAAGATTATGAGAAGTACAACATACGGTTGAAGTTTTATATAATTGGTCAACATATCTGATGCTGCAAAACTATAAAAAGATTTTGATGGTTTGTGTTATGCTATCTGCAAATAAAGCAGGAGTCAAACTAAGGTTGCAAATTAACTGCTCCCTCACTCTTACCTTCTGTAGCAAAGAGGTAAATAAGAACAAAGAAAATTTTTTCCTACGCTGCAAGAGAAGTGAGCTCAGTGATACAGTTTTTCATATTGCCTATGCTTTTGACCCAATTTTGCATTTTAACATTTATCTTCCATTTCTTAGTCTAGTTCTTTGCACAAGTATTAAGAGAACTTAAAGCTTTGTAGTACCAAACCAATTAAGATAATTCTGAATTCTAACCTTCCTTTTGAACAATTATGCATGGACACTCTTACACACCTTTATCAACAAATCTAATAAGCAGTGTTCTCTACTTTATCAACAGTACACTACTATAACCATGGCTACAGCCAATTCCTCTTCCATTCCAAGGTGACAGAAAACCTGTAACTCTTTTGTTCCTCTTCAGACTATCTCTTATCTTCCTGGTCCCATCAATAGAGAGCCAACAGTTTAGAGACTGCTTTGGTGAGTTCTTTTAATTTTCTTAGATGAATTTCATCACGCCTTGCTAATATGTACACCTTTGATCTTCCCTGTTCTAATGCAAAATCTTATCTAATTGTTAAAATTGACTGAGATAATTATCACAGAACCACAGAATATTAGGAGTTGGAAGGCACCTTGAAAGATCATCTAGTCCAACCCCACTGCCACAGCAGGATTCCCTAGATCAGGTCACACAGAAGCATGTCCAAATGGGTTTTGAATGTCTCCAGAGAAAGAGACTCCACAATCTCTCTAGGCAGTCTGTTCCACTGCTGCATCACCCTCACTGGGAAAAATTTTTTTCTTGTATTCACATGGAACCTCCTATGCTTCACCTTACAACCACTGCCCCTTGTCTTGTCACTGTTTAGTAATAGCAGGTAACTCAGTTGTCCCTCAACTACTAAGTTATTTGTTCTCCTATTCTATAAAACAATGGTACTTCATATTCCTTGTAGTGTCAATGTACTTATTATAATATACTTTTCTTAGGTCACCTAATAATCACATATTGGTTTGGATTGATAGAATGGAAAAAGCTAAGGGACATATTTCTTCTAGCTGTATCTTAGTTCCCAGTTTTTATGCAATTCTTCCCATTTTTTCATACTACTTCTGGTACTTTATAACTAACCTCAATCAGAACCTCTCTCTCCCCTTCATCAGTATGTTTTGCATTATCCAGTTCATCATGCATCTCGGACAGCTGGTCTTGAAGATCTCTGATCTCAGTCTGGTGTTGTTCCTGCTCCATCTTTACTTGAAAGAGCCTCATCAGGAAAAATCAGACAGGATTTTTTTAATTTGTAGAAATACTAATTTGTTTTTTAATCTACTAAAAAGATAATACAGATTCTCTCACAAGGGAATGGGATATAATGATGCAGAAAAATGAAACGTTGGAGGGGTAAAAAAGAGAAGTTTTAAGTAGATAAGCAAGTGGAAATTGTGTTGCATTTTACTGTAAATCTGGTGCTATGTTTCTGACAAAAGTATTTAAGTGTTTCCATATTATGAAGACTTCAACTCTACATTATGACCATTAAATATGAAAAGCAATTTGACTAGGAGGTAGACGATAAACTTTCAGATATCTTACACTTTTAAACAGTAGAAACATTTCCTACAATAAAGAACATGACTCTGATTCCATTAACATATTCTGAAGACACAGGTACTTTTAACCGAAAAAGTTTAAGACACAAATCTCAACTAAGAACTCAATTCTAGAATTAACTCACTCCTCTAGGTTTTGCCTGAGTTCCTTCTCGTTTTCTTCCAGCTGCTTTTTTAAGGCTTCTTTTTCACATATACTTTCATCAAGTTGCAACTGAAGATCTTTCAGGCTTGCTCGTGTAGCATCTCTCTCTTCTTTAGAATTCTGCTGGTTCTGAATTTTGTACATCGAAAGTTAAGCAAGATAATAGACTAAGTGTAAATAAATTAAAGGATCTTTTTTATTATATAAAAGAAGCCATTTCAAGATTTTGGTATTTTTCACTTGCCTAAGTGCTTAATAATTTATGAATATTAAAAGCTTGGAAAGTTCACTAAAACACAGAAAACAGTACTTTTTGGGTTTTATTAGAAATATCTCAGTACCACGTAATCAGTTTTAAGTATATTGATCCTTATCAAAGACTCAGAATACAAAGTGAAAGAAGCCAAGCTGTTCTCATGTATTCATAGCATGGCTGTACTTTATTACTTTGAATTCAGCACTGCAAAAATAATGCTGTGATTAATAAACACCAGCTAAATCAGTAATACAGTTTGTTTCTCACTCCGTGTCTGTCTCACCATAATCAACAGATTAACATTTTCCTCTGCAGATACCCAAGAAATTTTACATGCACATGTGCCTAATGTTCCTATTCTCTGCTCCAAACTCCTTCTAACGCTAAGGAAGATTTCTTTAAAAAGTAACTATGCTATGAACAACTACATCAAAAATAAAGTCTTCTGTAAAAGTACAGGTATACCTGAATTTAAAGGAGCATGAAGCAAAAAAGATTCAGCTGGGTGATCAGTCGTTGCTTACTTATAGTGTATTCAAAATAGTCTAAAGCTATGTAATAACAAAGTGCCATACCCGAATTTCTAGATCCAGTTTTTTCTCTAATTCTTCCACTTTCCTTTCAAGTTCTGCTTTTTGTTCCATCAATGCTTTTACTTCAGCTGAAGAATCCGAAACCTACCATTAAATAGAGATGTTTACTCCCACGAGGCCAGGATGTTCTTTAACAAATGTTTTTTAAAATCTGAGGTAAAGCTACAAGTAGGGCTAATAAAGGGTGGCCTCAACTGCCTGAGCTCACCAGGGACTTCCATATAGATCAAGTCAAGCAAATATTTTCAAAAGAACCATTAATTCGATTTTCATAAAACTTCTTGGTAATTGCTCAAGGCATGTTGCCAAAAATACAGAAAATAAGCAAACCTAAAAAAAATTAAAATTAGGCAACACATGAATTAAATCACGAGTAACTGGGGCCAAATTTGACTGAGGTATTACCAGTTACACAAAGTGGACACCAAAGGAATTCATGCTCATATGTCAAGACAGATTTTCAAACACTGTCCTTTGGTAATTTCTTAAAATGTGGGTTATATTTTCATTTTATCTAATTATAGCCCAGGATAAAATAATAATTAAAAGAAAGCATTTAATCCTTCTTATGCCATCACTGCTACAATTGGGCATTTCTTCACTTTGCTTTAGAACTGAAAACAGTGCACCATGTAACAGGAAACAAAAGCTTTCGGTAGGTAGATTACCAAACGCTATTATCATAATAGGGCTTTTAAACAATATCCTAGGTTACTGCTTTTTTTAATTATAAGTTAAAATACTCTCTGTACTTAGGTATCTATAGATATCTCAGATATATATTTATATCAACATAATGAGATGGTCCACAATTATTTTTTAAAACTTGTATGCGTTTTCTTCAATTCGACCACTTTCTGGTATTCACGTTAAGTTTGCATTTCTCTCCTAAAATGTAGGAGGAAAAGGTAGACACTCTCATAGCAGACTACTTCACATTATTTTTATTTATTATCAAATAGATTTCCCAGTCACCTCAGTGCACGATTAAAATTAACCTATATTACTGACTGAAGTCAGTCAGCAGATTAAAATTTTTAAAGCCCTGTTTAACACTCTATCACTATAAAACAAGGCAAAACCTAAAAACATTTCTACAAGTAAGTAATTGCTTACCTGTGTCTTTCCAGCAGCTCTTGACTTTAAAGTCTGAATTTTCTCAAAAACCAAGTTGACTTTCCTCTTTGTTGCATCATCATTATCAGCACTTCTAAAACACACACAGTATAAGTAGGCAACAGTATGATCAAACTACTGTTCTGTTAATATCAAAACAAATTCAGTCCAAACTACTGAAAATTACCACCATAAAAAAAAAATCTAATTAACAATTTAGAAATTATCTTAACTATGATTTCATAAAGCCCTTTAAAGAGAGGCTGTTAAAAATTTTTATTTCCAATGTTCTCTACAAAAGAAAAAAAGTTTAAGAAAAATCACTGAACTCTGCAATTTCAGCTCTCTTCTACATGACGATAGCTGGCCAAAGACAGGAATTCAGCATGGGTATTATTCACACTGAAATTAGAAATAATTAATACTACATTTTTCAAGTCCTGACTACTGCACCATAAAATAACACTTCAACAACTCCCAAAACCTGCTACATCAGGAATGCAAAGAAATTTAGGTGCACTGTGTGTATTTTATTTCTCCTTCCTCCATCTTTCAGTAAGTCATCACTAAAAAATACTAAGTAAAAGAACTACAGGTGAACAAAGCATTGAATGCACAAGAAGAAGAAAGCTTCTGTTAAATCTTAAGATGTAACACTTTTTCTGCTGTTTAAAAAAATCCACAAGCTTAAACTTCCATGAAGTACAATTTGAATTTTTCATGAACCTCTGCATCACATGAAGTTTAAATCCAGAAGTACTGAAAAGTCAAAGTATACACTGATTCACAAACTTCATGTACATTTATTCAAATCCTGTACAATACCTTGTGCAATTCCTGACTGCCTGGGTATTTTGAGACTCTAGAATGCCTTAAAAACACAGCTGAGATACAGAATTATGAAACAGACATTTCATTTAATTATAGCTTTGATTCCACATTTAAAAAAATACCACACTTCAAATGCAATACAAAAAATTTGAGAAAATATGGTCTCCTCTCCAAAACTCAACTGTGTTTACTAACCCTTCCTTAAGGTAATTGTAAAGTATCTGTTTAGCAGTCTCTTCATTTGTTTGCTGTGCAAGATCCTGCTGGCCTTTCAAGAGATCAGGAGTTGCCTAAGAGAACAAGATAAAATGTCAAAAAATAGAATCTTATGAGGGTTGTAAATACAACCTGTACAATTGAAGTTCTATTCTATTATGAAAACATTTATGTACTGTGGAGCTAAAGTTCACAGTGATCCACTGAAGTTTTGGCTTACCACAGGAAGAAAGCATACTCCACGCCAAAAGCAAGAAAACAATTTAGCATGGAGTTACATATATTTCAGCATTCTACTTCCGTACAGTTATGCTTAAGAATCATCATACCATCATTTATAATAATCTTCTTTGGCCCCATCATCTTCCTTTACCCATACAAGTATAAGATGTTTTATAAACCATGTTTTCTATATGTGTAACTACAGGAATATTTTTTGTATTTACACCTCTCCAGAACAATTCTGCTATCCCACTTGAAAGTATTGTGTGATAGAAATTTGTTCTAATAAAGAGCAGAAAAATCTGCATTTAACAAGATAGCAGTCTCAGTATGCCAGAGTGCAAAACACAACTTAAAAAGTAAATTCAGAATTACCTGTATATGAGGGACAGATGAAAATGTTTTTACCGAAATAATCTTGGCTCCTGAATCAGGTGGAATTGTGATTCGATTTGGTAACAATAAAGTAGAAGTTACTGTTCTAACTTCTTCTCTCTTATTCTGTCCTGGAAGTGTAGAAGACTGAAACACCAAGCTCTCTGTATCAGCTCCATTTTGTTTATGATACTGCAAAGAATTGAAGTTGCTGTTCCAAGTGTCTTTATCAGGCATTTGCAGTTTTCCAATACGTCGAGCAGAAATCTTCATCTCTTGGGAAGGTGACTTTTGATCTCTAGATAACTGCTTGTGAAGGCAAAGAGATGGTCTCAGCAAGTGCTCAGTTGACTTACCCAAGCTTTTACTGAATTCATCTAAATAACCTGAATTTACATCAAGCCCTAATGACAAGGCACTATCAACGCTTCTTGATCTTTTACGATCATCTGGATGAATTCTACTCCTTTTTCCTGATCTCCCTCTTCTGTGAGGATCAACTTTCTTATCAAATTTTTCAATTAGCTGATCTACTCCAGGAAGTGAACCAGTGTCAATATCACGACCAGTTCCAGGAAGAAAAGGGATGTATCTTCTGTTTTCATGTCGATTAACATTGTCTGCATAGATGGCATACTCTTGGTCATCAAGTAAGAATCTGTATAAGGAATTTGCAGAAGTGGGAGTAGCTGATGAGGATGATGATCTTCGTGAGTCATCCAATATTGGCCCAGCTGAATCTTGTCTGCGGAAGGGAAGAACATCTGGTCTAGCTTTTCTTTTCTCTGGATAGGCAGTGGGACTAACACATGGGGATCCTCCTGCAGGTAAAAATGATTCTGAAACACACATTTCATTGGGGTTGACTGTGCTACTGGGACAATCCAACAACAACTTATTTTGGTCTTCCACTTCTCCTGATCTGTCCAAATGTATCTTTTTAGAATTTGCTTTGGTTTGCTCTGCAAGATAGGTATTTGTTTTTTGTAGGGACACTACTTTAGATGAGGAAATCCAAGCCTTTTCTTCAGATTTTTCATCTGCCAAAGATTTAGATGTACTGCACACAGAAGATTGGTAATTATCCAAGTTCACGTTATTTTTTTCAGGATCATAAGGTTGTAAAAGTTCAGGATTTCTTTGAAAGTTCAACAAATTGGAGGATTTCACTGTTCCATCTTTAAAATCTGATATTCCATTTTCCTTTTCATCTAGATTGGTTATCTTTAGGCTTTTATGCAAACAGGGCTGCACATGCTGTGTTCCAGGAAACTTTGTGTGTTCACTGTTTTTGTCCTCCAACTTAAAAGTAATATTGGAGTCTGTGGCTGTATGGCTTACAGTCTGAGAAACGACCTGCTGTTCTCTTCCAGGAGGAGGAGGATTTTCTGACAAGCATCCTTCTGTATTGTTTAGTACTATGTAAGGATGTCCATCAATTCCTTGGACTCTAATACTGACACCATAAGACCCCGTCCTAGAATTTTGTGCATTTCTAGGTTTTTGAGTCTCCTCACTGGCAAGTTCAAGAGTGACTTCATAGTCCTGCTGCACGTGCTTAAAACCAGCAAAATATGGCTCCATGATTATCAGAAAACTATATCTGAACAGAAAAAAATTACAAAAAAAGTCATTGTTTTAAATGCTTCAGATTATTTACTTACTTACTTTATTCCACCATTTGGTGTGACTATGAAGACTAACAGTAATATGCAGAGAAATAAATATACAAAGGTCTAAATGAATGCATTGTGATACAAAGACAAATGTAATATCTGGATCAATGGAATGTTATTTTACGACTGTTAATGCTAAGAAATAACAACGGTTAACTACACAGAGTTGGTGCTAGTTGCTTTGGAATCAAATGACTTCAAATATAAGCAACTGGAGTACAATTTTTTGAGTCAAAGCTGCTTTTAATTTGAGTATCTCAAGTATACTTACTGAATGAATGCACCCTTCACAAATCAGTGATCATTTTATAGCTAGCAGTTATTACCAGCCATATTAACATTTAAACATAAGCACGGGAGAGCAAAATACAACCAGGTAGTTTTAGAATATGAGTTTTATGTAACTAAAGCACTGCAAGGAAGGTCAATATTCCCATTCCTTTGAGTTGTGCTTTTATGTGTCTAATTTTCAACATTTGCTTCTATGGAAATCTGAAAATAAATTTTTTCATTATCTCATTGTCATCCACAAGAATAAACTTTTCTACAGATTCATTCAACCATCTTCCATTTGTACCAGAAAACTACAGTTTAACCATCTTAAAACAAACACTCTGCTGAGCAACAGAAACGGAAAAATACCTCTAGTACCTTTCTCAGAAGCAACACAAATGCTACCTCCACCCTACACAGGCCAAAACTGTTTTAGTTGTACAAAACAATAAATTAAATCCTACCTGCATTTTTAATGTTAAATGCCATTCATTCTTTCAATAAGAGATGGCTTTGTGGATAGTTCTATTTTACTGTCAGTTAATATATTAAGAGCTAACTGTATCAGCTAACTGAATGCAGAGACAGTTAAGAGTTGTGTACATAAAAGAATGGGGCATAAGACTGTCAGAGTGATGCAAAACCTGGGGGGAATAAAATTTGGAACTGAGCTAGAGTTGAGTAATCACTGAAGCCTGAGAAAACTAAGAGCACTAAATGATGGTAAATAATCATCAAGAGGGAACAGTAACAAGATGTCTCATGGAAAACCTCTGCAGCCAGTTTCACCCTCCTGTATATCTCAGCATGAACCATCTCACATATTCTAATCAACAGCAGAACTGTAATTTTTTTCTTCCTAGTGAATTTAGAAGTTTGGCTCAGTATTCATAGTATGCTATTTTTCACACAATTCTTCCTTTTAGTAGGACAGGTTTTTTAAAACTCTTCCTGCCCCTAAAAAATAAGTCCAGCTCCTCCTCAACAGCAGGCTTACTTCATCTGAAGGAATCAGCATATGTTTCTCTAAATACAATGCCAGCTATCAATTGATTCTTTTAATGTAGAAAAAAAAAGCAGTCTCACTATCAAAGTCCTCCCTCGATATTAGAAGATTTGTTGAACTATTTAAATTCAACAAATTAATTCAGGGGCTGAATTGACTTATGCTGAGGGTCGAGACTGGGCCCACCACCAACCCAATGACAGACGCTCCCTTTTATCCCCTCTTCCCACACCCCCTCCACAGGAAGGGAAAGGGGATAAGAGAGAGACAGAGAGACTTTGGGATTGGAAAAGAAAACTAAAGCTACTTTAATAATAATAAAAATGATAAATGAAACATATACAAATATGTACAAAATCCAATGCCGAACCCAAAGCCCCCTTAATGGTAACTACGTCACCACTAATACTGCAGCAGAAGGCCTCAGCAGCAGATGAGTCAGGCTCAGGGGCTGGATCCTGGAACTGGATGCAGGAACTTAGGGATCACCGAAGCGCAGGAGAAAAGGAAACAAGAAGGGAAAATAATCTAGCAATCCAGCAACTGAGAATGATCATCAGAATAATCATCTAGCAAGGGGGGACTGACCCCCAGTTTATATATGGAATATGACATATATGGGATGGAATACTTAGTTGCTTAGTTTAGGGTCACCTGTCCTGTCTGCTCCTCCCTGAAGGTACAGCCTTTACCCTGCACCACCCAACATGAGACACAAGACTTAGCAGTGACCTTGCTTTACATACCAATCCCTGGTAGTAAATCTAAACATTAGGCCTTATCACTGCTAGAAGCTGGCAGTGTCTATGAAAACATGTTGTTAGTTTCAGAAAGTGCAGTTTCTCAGAGGCGCTTTAACTGAAAAGTAAAATCACTGAACAGAATTAGTTCTGTTCTAACCCAAACCAGGACAACTTAGTAAAGGGAAGTAAACAGGCACCATGAATTTGATCTTCACTTAGGATCTCCTGAAGTACAAAGAAAAATAGAACAAAGGAAAAGAAAAGATGACCCAGAGAAGGCTAAGGAAAGTGGCAAAATGAAGGAGCAAGAACAACAGAAGACTTCCTTATCTTGGGGCCCCATTCTGTGAGTTTCTCCATGACTTTTTACCTTCTTTTCTGAACACCCATAACACCTTAACTACACTGTTCCAATGCATAAGCTGAGACATAAAAGACAAAGTAAAAATAGCAGAAGCTGATTCTAATTGCCCAGACTCCATGAAGACATCTCCATTGTTTTATAGTGGGGTTTTGACCAAGGCACTGAAATCAGCTTCTGAGCTGCACTGATAGTGGCTGATAAAGCAAAGGAGGAAAAGGAGATAGCACTGTACAGAGTTGTAACTTAGAATATACACTGTAAAGGAACCAGACAATACTAACAATCTAATGAATTGTTTCTGGAGGTAGGAAAAAAGCCAGGCTCGCCACTCTGTTCTTTAAACTGCTGAGTCCAGCAACATTCATCAGTGTCTCAAAATTGTCCTTTGTTTGCTCAAGGCAACAACAAAAAATATTTCTAAAGTAATAATAATAATGTATTATTAAATAATTAGTATTTTGATGCTTTTATGCTTTCCATTTCTGTATCAGTTATACGATGTTGATCTGAAGTTACTACTACAGATATGTAATGAAATAAAAATTTAAAACACTGCAAGTTCTATCAAAGTAAACATCAGTAAATAAAGTTTCTTAGACTTCTCAATCAAATCTGCATGCTTGTTTAGGGGAAAAAAATGTTAACAAGACATGATTTAGTAACTGAAAATTACTAACAAAGAGACTTCAACCAGCAAAAAAAAGCAGCAAAATTCTGTATCTTCTAAACAGTGTTTCAAGTATCCCAATCAATGTTTTCAGAAAATACAATTCAGAACTCTAACTTTGTAAAAAGACATCAGTCTGCAGCATACAATGTGCTGATACTACTCCGAGTTAAAATCACTCATGACATATTTGCATGTGACCATGTAAGTGGAAAAATACCCCATGATTTATATACAGTTGACAGCATGCATTGGCATGATGAGACTGTGAATGTCTTTGAAAAGGCTCCCCACTGAGTGATTCCACAAGACTTGAAATTCCACCAGTAAGTTTAGACAAAGTACTTAGTATATGAAAGTTTACACTACACTTCAAAGCCGTATGTATTAACAGACCTGTAGAAAAGTTCACCTGAATTTGCCAATAGTGGTAACAATCAACAAACAATCAAAAAAGATCCTTGAAAACTGTCAAGAGCTTAAAGAAACTGACTTAATACTACAGACTCAACCTAAGCATGCAGGTCGAAGCTTTGTATCTACATAGGCACATCCTCATGCTGAAAACCCATGAAAACCACATGTAATCCCTGTGTGGTCCAATCCAGTTCCATCAGACCAAAAAAATCAAGTTCTTTAAAAAGTTCCAAATACCTTAGTTTGAAAGATGCTTGCTTCACGACATCATGTTACCTACCAACTGACCTAAAAAATGTAGGCCATAGCACACTATTGCCCAAAGCGATAGTTCTAACACCCTTTATCTCAGCTTGTACAACCACCCCCTGCTCCTTTTGTGAGCCAGCAACCATGCAGCCACACAGCTTTACTGAGCTCGCAAAAAAAACCCCCAACAAAACAAAACCAAAAACCAACGCAGCAGTTTTCTAGCAGATCAGTAGGTAAGGCACCAGGAAATGATGGGATCACCTATTTTGGCAGCAACATGGACTTGGACTGCTTGAGACAATCACAAAATTCCAAACTGAATTTGTGTTTTAACTCTATTTTCAGGGGCATAAATCTTTACAAACTTCTGCAAACAATCAAAATTGGCACACAAAGCTGTTCAGACCTTTCAGTTTGGGGATTTCTTTTTAAAATAAGCCTTCATAAAGGTGTTTATTTAAACACACATTTTAAATACTGGCCTCCACTGCATATGGAAGTCCCATACTTTGCATTACTCCAAAGTGGTTTCATTTTTCTGAACAATTTACTTTTGCCAAAAATAGAAACTATGACATTTTTGTTTATAAGGAGAACTTGGCGGCGGAGGTTCTCATGTCTGAAAAATACAACTCTGCATGTTCTTCTGTAGCGGTTTGTTCCTCAGTGGTGATATGATAATTTTACAAAGAACCACAGCACAGGAATACTGAAGGTTTAGCAGGTCAAAACCTTTTCTATGAAAATGACTCCATTTCCTTTCACAGCTATTTTAAAGCTAGCTGAGCTATGTGAGCCCTGCCTTACAAAAAACAGAAAACTCCTGTAATTTGGAACCCCAACTGCTCTCCCTGCCAACAAGAGCAGAAAAGAGTGTCTGACAAACATACTCTCGTGCCAGACACGGCTGCTCCCCTCAGCGGCTCTGCAGCCTTCCTGACATTACAGCATCACAAAGGCATGGAATTGTGTCCACTCAGCCATTTCAGTTCTTCTTTACCCAAATCTATAAGGCAGATTAAAAAAAACACAAACAAACAAACAAAACCCCAAAACAAAACCAACCAACAAAAAAAGGCAGTCTTCCCAGTCCTGTTGAACGCCACACTCTGCATATGAAGCTTGCTCTTCTGCATCCTGCTTATACACGCTCATTACTAAGCATGCCTCTTAACACATCTGCCATAAAGCACCTCACGCTTTCTGCACTTTCTGCTTCTAGCATGTGAGCTGACTAGCTGCACTGGACAGACAGGGCTCCTGGGATATATAATACAGGCTGAGATGCTGACCAGCTTGCAGGGAGACACACTCTTCCACCAGCACATATGTGCACTAGCCCCCTTAAAGAGACCCGGATTGTTCACAGGTATTGCCCTCACATTACATGTATGCTCCTTTTGCATACAGCCAGTGAAGGAATATGAAGAATAAAAACCATCTGACTTTCCACTTTTCCTATGGCACTGAGACTCTCCTTGATGATAGAAAAACAGGAACTCCCTCATATCCAATAACATAATCCTGAGACTCCCAAAACTGAATCAGCTGAAGTTTTTTCATTAAAGGAAGATTAGGGCGTACCACACTATCTTCTCTTTGTAGGAGTGAACTTTCAGAATTCAGAGACTTTCAAGCTGTTAAAAGGCTAAATTATCAAATTACATTTGGTTCCATGGAATTTATTTCCAAATTTTCTTACAAAAAAAAAGCCAATGCCCATATTACTTAATCAGTGCATTTTTTTTTAAAAAAGAGGGATGTTAACATTATAGATGTTTACTCCAGATTTTTCATACATGCACAGCAAAACGTCAGGAAGAAACTATAAAATTTGTCCTCCAGCTTTATGTAACATTGACCTTGCTCTCCAAGGTAAATAATGGATTCTTTGTGCAGCTGACTATTCAGAAAGTACCAGCAATATCACACAAAGGCAAGGTGGGTGTTAGGTCAATAATAAATGACTGCACTACAAAAAAAGGACAGGAAATTACTTCAGGAGAAAAGGGGAAGGAAAACTTACATACTGTGAGGATAAAGAAAAGGAAGCAGACAGGATAATTCACGGAAAGAACAAAACTGTGAAGTTTGTACACTTGGTGGAACACAATCCCTGCCTTGCAAGCAGGAAGGTAAACGTCATCATTATCAACCCTACCTACAATCTAAGGCTCCTGCAAAAGGAAAATGGGCCTGGTTTGCGGTCCCTTTTAGCCTATATAGAAGATAACTCTGGGGTAGTTGAATTTACTTGACCTACTACTTATAGGAGAGTAAAAGGGAGAAAAGTGACATTTTACAAGTCTAGATGAGAGACTATAAAAATAGACAGTAACTCATTTAAGAGCAAACTGAGACTATACAGCAACAGAAAGACAGCTGAAACAAGTCTGCCATCCTTCCAATAGATTCCTTATTCTCATTTAAGATTTTTTTTCCTACTTGAGGTATACTTTTTGTCTATTTAAATTATACTTGTATCATATCTGGTAGTCACTCCTCACAATTATTAGAAACAAAATTATGATAGTTATGGAACACAGTAAAGCTTCCACAGCAATTTCTCTTTGTCCCTTTACTGTCTGTAAACTGCCACTCCCTGTCTAGTGGTCAAAATTCAAAACTTTCAAAAAGGCCTATACAGATGACTGTCTAAAATGTATCATGTCATAATTGAGTATATGCAGGCTCTCTGTAGGCAGCACAAGGGAAAAAGAAAATCACCCTGAGATTTTTTTATTATTGTTCAGCTTTTCTGATGTCAGCATCAAAGACCTACCTAAAATTTCTATAATGAAGAACTGGAAAATAGAGCTCCGAGTTTTAAAATATTCACTCCCTTTAAAAGCATTCCAAAAGCTTTACACCCTATCTCTTCTTCCTACTAGCTGGAATGAAAGAGACTATGCAAAATAATGTGCTTGGAAAAAAATTATGAGTTGCTGGGAACCTAAGCCTTATGGTGTGTAATACTCAGAATTCCATATACTAGTGTTACACCACAAAAACTTATGCTTAGTATCACAAAGAAGACACAAGACCAAATCAAGGTGTCACTATGGCCTACATGACAGGAGGCATGAATTATATTATAAACAGAATTAATCTTATATATTTCATAAAAAGTAAGCTAGCCATTCATATTCTTCCAAAAACACTACATATAAATTAACTGCACAAGCTATTTCTAAACTTATTACTAGATCCTATCCACCACCTTAAATACAGTCTCTTCTTACATTGTTCCCACATACAATTATACTACTAAGTGGTGCAGTACAGGAGAAAAAAACCCAGGTTTTCATCTTCTGCATTCCATTATGGTCCCCAGACTCAACACCCAACACTGCATTGTTATCTGCAATGAAATTCACACCCATTGCCAATTCAAGGTGTGCATGGTGCCCACATAGAGAAGTAAATGCTGGAGGACCACATACTCGCACTTCAAGTGGGTCACTCAAACCTCTCCTTCAAAGCACTAATTCCAGCCTACACACCTGGAGTCATGTAGGTCTGTCTGCTTCTTCGACAAAAGCAACATTTTTTTTTTTCCCATGACCAAGTTGTGAGTAGTCACACGGCTTTGGGTACTTAACGAAAAATGAAGTCCAGGCAGGAACAGTGACTCTCAGAGAATTCTGGGGATAGAAGGAAGTATGCTATCAGAGTAACACATTTTAGTAGTGAGTATTTCAACATTTATGAATCAATTACTTTCTGTTCTGTGAAAAATATCATTCTCTGTTCTGATTTTAGACAGTAGCCTAGGGATGACAAGTTAGAATTTCCTGCTGGATGAATATTCCAAATAACGCTTTTCTTCCATAGGCATTAGTGCAAGCAAACAGCCATGCTTAGTTTAGCATGGATTACACATATTATTTTATCAATTTCTTCTGAATCACACTATAGCAAAGTGGATGAGTCTGATTTGCTGCCTTAGACATGAGAATTTCAGTTTCAGTTCTGCCTAAGCATCAAACAACCTTATTCAGATGCTCAGCCAATAAAACAAAATATTAATAGTCATCCATTCAAGGACAGGAAGAGAATTGTATTTAATATATACTGTTAGCAGAGAGAACTATTAACAGCAGTTTGAGCAAAAGATACTATTCACTTGCTTACAGCTTGGCTCATACTTCCTCTGACTGAAAAATGTTGTGTATGAGGAAGTCTCAATGTCTCAAATGTAAAACATCTTGTTAGTCCTATGAAAGTATGTGACATATCAGCAAAATGCTGTGTGACAACTAGCAGGTTTTGTTGGTTGGCAGGTTTTGTTTGTTTGTTTTGGCATGTAGTTTTTTTGTTTGTTTTGTTTTGTGGATTTTTGTGTTTTCTGTTTTCCAAAAGGAAAATCTGCTTTAATAGCTCTAAGTCTATTATGACATTTAATATGTCTATTAAGACATTTTGGCAGATCCTCAGTTCTCAAACTGTAAAAGTCTGACTGACAACAAGGACATAATATATATCCTATCTTCTTAACCTGCTATGTATGAATTCATATAGCTACAATTTTACAGGCTTTATCTCCAGAGGAAATACGGCATGAGCTACTAACTTTGATCACCGAGTGCAAATTAAAGCCTTAATTTTTGAATGATAAAAATATTAAGAAAGTCCCAAATTTCTCAGGTAATAACCTAAACTATTACCACTGCAATATGTATTTTATGTCATTATTAAAAAGCTCTCTTTTTCTTTATTGTAGTAATTAGCTTCCAGATTCCCCCCAATCATATATAAAAGGGAATCAAGAGACAAAACACATATTAAAAGTATACTAAAGCAGAAGTCAACCTGTATCTAAAATACAGTTCCATGAAACTAATTCACATTGTCTATCTTGATCAGTGTCAGGTCCTGTATACTGTGAGATGTACAATTACGTTTGTTTATAAATAGTCACATTGGCACAAGCTTTACGTGGACACAAATACCTGCATAAATGTACTTGCACCACCATACTGTTTCATCTCCACACAGGCCTGTAAAACTGTACAAGCTCTTTTTTGCCAGTAACACAGAATCCAGTCTTCTGGGGTTATCTACTTACACTCTAAGTATCCTGACATCATTGCAGTACAATTAACATTTACAAACTTCAAATACAAAGAGCAAGCAAACAACAAAACCTTATAAATACTTATCTCAGTTCATTATATAGACATGATATGACCACACTCAATCATCCCTCATTTTAATGACAAACTTGCAAAGGAAAAGGTTATAAAAAAAAGTAATAAAGTCACCAAGATGAAATTTTATGTTGTATACCCTGTTCTAGTTTTCCAAATTCTAGCTGTTCGTATCTTTTAAAAGTAGTTTATGTTTTCAAATACAATAGCTGGTTTGTATCCAAACATCTGATATGACTATACTCACTCCACAAGAGATTCTGTAGTATTTCACTATATCTTCCTCCAACTGTCAGCGTTAGAAACTCCGTATTTTGTTCCAGAGTAAATTATCTTAATACTTCCCAATGATATCATTATTGTTAAAGTAGAAGAAAGTATCTTGTTTATCTATTTTAGAGGCCCAGGCAAAAATCTCAAGTTTGTTAAAATTAAAAGGCTCTCAGAAAGCCCTTCTCAAAGAACCAGAAGCAGAGTTATGGTAATGCTTTGTTAAAAGTTTTCCAGTGCTTCAAGAACACAAAGTTAGTTATAATAGTGTCTAAAATAAATAAATACATAAACATGTTTCCCTAGCCCAAAAATGTGCTTTAGATGTGACATATCACTGGTGTTAATCTCTATGGAAAGCCAAGAACTTAAGTACAAAAACTACACGTAAAATAGACCCTAGGAGTCTTATTTAACCAACCAACATAAGGCCACAGCTTTGAGAGTGTTCAAGCTGGTTATGGCTTCCATTTTTCTGTTGTTAACCTTAGTCTCGATTACATTGTATTCTTTAAACAGTTGGCTTCACATCCATCTAGTTTCTCTCAACTAACCCAACCATGCATTTTCAAGTCTAAATGTGCAGTCAGAACTACAGGCCCTGAGTCCAGCCACCATGAGACAACACGATGATACTATCACACACAGCTTGAGAGACTACTCTGAGCAGAGAAGAAAAAGGCTAGAAAACTCTACAGAGGAAAGGAGCTTCATAGTGTGCTGAACTGCTCCACCAGAAGATGCATCACTTAGAAGGGCTTAAGAAGTTTCCTGGTAAGGACCTTGCTTATACACCGAGAACAGGTTTAACAGGCTTCCACAAGCTGGCACTATTTTCCACTTCATACTGGAACACTGTAATTACTGAGGGGAACGACAGAGAGAAGGCTGCTTCTTTATGAGGCTTGAAGTGCTTGTGGAACTACAATGTAACATTACAAACCAATTGTTCTTGAACGTAAAGGCTGCTAATGACGAACCTTTGCTCTCTGTATATAACAGCTTATGGTGTGCAAATGACTGTATGAAGCCATACCCCAATCCATTACCAGTTACAACAAGGCCTAACAAAAGACTCTGAGCTTGACTCACACCACTGAAAACAGTCCCATATTTTTATAAAAGCTCGTTTTATCCACTATTTCTGCATTATGCTTTATGTTGAAATAATCAGAAATCATTCTTTTGAATGTTTCTATGTACCTAAAACACATTTTCAATTCTAATAAACTTTTACGGCTCTTAAAGATACTTTCAACAGAATTTAAAATAGGGTTGAAACATTCCTAATAGCTAGTAATTATAACACTTCTTTAACTGTAAGAGTTCATGTACATACATACAAAGAAATACATAGGCACATATCAATGTGTAAGTGTGGGCAGCCCAGCAAGTCTCCTTTCCATACTGCATTCATATAGTTTCAAAATCGACATTTTAGCTACATTAAAACAGTGTGTGTAATGTACATACAAACGAAGAACTATGAACCTTTGCAAATGCCTGGAGTCAACCTCTTGTCATGGTCTGGGACTGATGAGAGTCATGCAGCTATCTGAACGGTAATGACTCCTAGCATGGCTGGGGACGGTCACAGAAAGGAGCTGTTGTGGTAACAACTGAGGCACCTTGGAGTCTTACCAAATTCCCTGATTTTTTTTTCCTTCAAAATTCAAACCGAAGTGCTTTCTGAGACGTTTCCCCAATCACCTTTCTCCTTACTGCTCTATGTCTTCACCAAAATTAAGGAGAAGGTGAAAAGGTTATTACAGAATATTAATTTTAAACCTCACACTGTCAGTCTGGTTAATGCATCTCAGAAATACAAAAGATGGATCAATTTTAACTTAAAACTGAGTTCATCTGGCTAAAAATTTAACGGCATTCATGGAGAAACTATAGTATTTACTTAAAATGTTCAGCCATGAACTTTGTCATCCACTCTATTTCACAGGAAAACAGAAGGCTGTAAGCCTACATTTGGATAAAACTCCTTCAAGAGGGCTGCCAGCTCTGCTGGCAGAGATGGTGCAAGGTCACAGCAAATACACTCAGCTCTAATCCCAAACAGTGGTGACTCCATGACTACCACTCCCCTAAATCTTTAGGACATGCATTCCTAACATTAATTTCTCAGGTTTAAACATTAGATTTTCATACTTGGCTATACAAAAAAATACTCCCATTAAATTTAACTCCACTCAGAGAGTCAAGGCCAAAGAAGTTTCTGAAATGTGGTAATGTTTCCAGATAGGCATTCCTCCATGAGTAGATGAAGTACCAATAACGCGGTGATGTAGCATTCTCAGTGAGAGGACCCTCCATTCTTTTGCCAAGAATAGAAATGACAAAACAGCTTTTTTTGGGTGTTTTGCACATCCTATCAACAGAGCATTCAAGGCATATTAAAAAAACCTGTAACCTGCCAAACCTAAAGTTGGATGCATCAAGTGAGTATTATCTTCCTCAGATGCAGTTTGAGACCTGGCAACAAAACTGGATAAATTCTAACATCTTCATCTCATCCTGGCCACTTAAGACCCAGCTGTTAATCTCCATATTGAAAAGATGTAGTACTTTCTAAAGGCCAGCTCTGAATCGTATCATTGAACTGCTCAAGTAGAAGATAATCTCCTACTCCTAAAAAGGAAGGAGAAGTGGGTCAGATGAAAACACAAATTTCTTAAGCCCGCTTTCTCTGAATACATGAGCAGTAGGGTAGCTCCATCACTTCTGCTGCCTTTCAGAGTTGGATAGAGAGGGTGCAGAAGTGGGGAAAAAAATGGTCCATTATTTTAGTGTTCATTGCCATTTCTCAGAAATCTATTAGCACCAGTGATCTTGACCAGATTCTTGCTAGTTCCCCTCTAATAATACGGGTAGACACTACCACAGAGTGAACACTGTTTTGCATAGTCAAGGCTCTCATGCTTGATATTAACACACACGTTACTAACACAGTAAAAAGGCCAGATAATGAAAACATCACTATCACTGTACTATGCACTTCAAAAAGTAGAAATGGTAGAACAGCAGGCTGCAGAATAAAACTGTGGTCTACTTTTGTTCAATTTCTAACATCAGCAGAATCATTTGCCCTTAAAATACTGAAGTAGATATTTTTAAATAATAACCTATGCACTATGGTCCAGGCTGAATAAACTCCTTGCATACAGGCTCATCTCACATTGCTCCATGACAAAACATTGAAAAATTCGAGTCTGAGGTCATGTCATTTCACCTACACATTTCAGATGACATTGCAGAGCCTAGACAAACCATTTTCATCAATACACCCAGAAAGATCAACTTCGTATCAGACAAGGTAGACAAGAAGGAATGCCTAACAATTTTTTTTTTCAGCTTTCTTGAGGTAAAATTCCTTATGCAGGACATACCACAGACCATTTTTGCTGTGAATTAAATTCCCCATCCCCAATATATATTCTATCAGGGGAACCTAAGTGCGTTCTCAGACATTCTACTAGTGACGGTGAGATCTAACAATGCAATTAACAGAAATTAAAATAAGCTGGTTAGCTTGGAGGCAACTCAAGGAGCCTAAGCAGTTATCCCATTTATTAGATTTAGAAAAAACCCCACAACTAAGTCAGATACGGTGAATAAAAAGTTGTGTGACACACCCACAGAGAAGACAAGCTGTTTGGAATATCACCACAAATTCTGTAATCAAAGAGGTTAGCAATGAAAAGCCCTCCCTTTTCATGACTGTCATAATAGTACTGACATTTGCTAAAATAATTCTTTCTAATCTGCATTTGTACTGAAGTGGAATTTAGAAACAGTTAAAGTAAGTTGCAATTAAAGGTGCAGGTAAATCAACTAGGAATTCTTTGCTAATGATTAATACATTTCAAAACCATCTCTGAACTGTAAATAAATAGATGCAAAAGTATCAGTCCCTTTAAAAGACACTTCATTTGAAGCACTGTATTTTTTTGCTTAGCTCGTATCATTTTAAAAATATATCTGAATATTAAACTGAAAAAGATCTGCTACTAAGAACAATTATCTTCTCTTATGTGAAAGATCACCTTAATATCCTATGAAAATTTTAAATAAAAATTAGAAATATTGCTTTCTAATTTTACAGAATTTTCTGTTTTAAAAGGGTGACTGACTACATTTGAAAAAGAATAACATACAATAAAAGAGAGACTAATTGCCTTTCATAACATGAACTCCACCTCCTTTGTAAAACAAGCTGCTTACAACACTACTAATGCTACCTTCCAATACTCTGTGAAAGTTTTCATTTCCATTTATAATCTTTTCCCAAAAGACACTTCAAACTAACTCTATTTACCAAAAAAAACCAAACCAAACAAACAACAACACAAAACCACAAACCTACACCGACCAAACAACCCACAACCTACAGCAGCTTGGTATACTCCTGTATTAATCACCAGTAACCACCTTTGGCTTAGTACACACTGAGCACGAGTGAATTTACTCTGGGTCTAACATGAGAACTAAATGAGGAAAAAATGAGACAATTCAATGACATTCCTAGAAAATATTACTGCTACGCAAACAAGTTCTTACAAAGCACCTCAGCAAAGTAATCAGTGGTTTGGGGTTTGCCATTTAAATTACACTTTTATAAAAGTGTTAAAGTTCTGTTAAAACCAGAGATCTTTAACTATATGACATGACAGTTAGTTGTTAGAGTAAGTGTCACACACTGAATCTATCAAATGAATATGAGTCTACCACAAACCGTTATATCCTGGGGGG
>VWZX01001368.1:509474-713844 GCA_013399015.1 Galbula dea | reverse complement strand
GGGCGGGTGGTGTGTGTGTGTGTGTCTCCGATTCATCTCCACGTTTCATTTTATAGGAGTGTGTGCAAGTGAAAAAAAGAGTAGATGTTCAGATAAATAAAACGCGTTTCAAGGTTAAGTTTCCACTATTTCTGCTTTGAGAATAATTCAACTACATTGCAGTGATTTTTTTTTAAATACTTACATGCTAAAAACAGGAGAAATATGAAAACTAACAACTATTCTTCTGTCAACTGCAGATGCTAATGCAAACGCACGGCAAAGTTTTATCGCAGCACTGATCTACCCATAAAGTTGTCATCATATGGGAGGGACATAAATTATATCAGATCCAAAGTTAATGGGGAAGAAGAAATAAATGGCTGAACTGCCATTCTAAGATTTTCCCATGAAAAAGAACACACACAATGCGGACACACCCTTTAGCAAAGATACACTAATTCGTGGAATAAAAGGGAAATGAAGAAGTCAAGTACCCTCAGCTCAAGAATTCCAGGAATCCCCGGAGGAATGCGTGCGGGCAGGCAGCCGCGGCGCTCCCGACGCACCGCGGACTCGGCGACCCGCGGGGGTTCTCGCCGGCTCGGACAATACGAGTTCACCTGAAACCACAGGCCGGCAGCAGCACCTCCGGCTGAGGCACCGCAATCACCACTCCGGGGCAGCCGCGGCCGGTACACGCACTCGGGGAAAAGAGTCCCCGCTCTTTACAGTCACGAGAAAAAAAACTAGGAAACATTCAGGTCTTATCGGAGCGCGTTTTCCCGGCAACTCCCTCTTCCTTCCACGGCCTGCTGGCAGCGCTTCCCTCTCCGCCGTTTAGCGGCACAGCAGCTGCTGGCTGCCCAGCCCCAAGAAGCGCTTGGGGAGGCAAGGCCTGCCCCGGCACGGCCGGCACTTCGCCAGCCTCCCCGCGCGTTAACAACCGGTCGTGCAGCCGTGTTGTTCTCTCCTCACTCCTGGGAGGATTCGGCGTTCTCGGCCTTTAGAAAAGAGCGTGTTAAACGGAGCACGATGGAGAAAGAAAGCCAGCGACCCAGAGCGCCTCAGCGCGGGGAGACACCGCCGCAGGCAACAGCCCCTGCGGCACCACACGGCGACGTCCCCTGTGCCCAGCAAGCTCCAGCCAAGTCGCGCCAAAGCGCGTCCCTGCGCCCGACCGGCCCTAGCCATCACGACACGGCGACGCAGTTCCCCCTGGCTCCTAGACGTCCCGTCGCAACCAACGACCACTACCCTCCTCACCCGTCCCAAGCCGCCTCGCCCTTTGAGGGGGATCCCCGTCAACTTCGTGCTGCTCTCGCCGCTTCCCCGCTAGCCGCGCTTGCCGACGGAGCTGAAGGCGGACTGCCCGCCCCCTCCAGCGGGGGAGGGGGTGCCGGAGCCGGGCCCTGCTGGGGAGGAGCCACGCGGGGGGCGCTCCCACAGGTGAGCGCGGGGCTGCCTCTATCGCGCGCGATGTTTTACCGCCTGTCCCTCTAAGTTTCCTGTCGGGGGAAGCGCGGAGTCTCCTCAGGCTGGAGGCCCTCCTCCTCCCCCGACAGACACCTATAAACCGCAAACAGAGAAGAAAACACCCAACTCCTCCTTTGTTCGGGCTGCGGCAAACGGTGCCAGGACGAAAGGAGGTGGTTAGAACAATCCTTTGAAGAAGTAACCCATCCCCGGGGCCAGGTACTGTCGGCTCGAGGCCGCTTGACAGTCAGGCTTGTTTTCCCGCGCGAGTGGAGGCACCTGGCGAGGCTCCCGCCACGGCGGGAAGAGCTCAGGCAGCACAAGGACGGGACAGAGCAGGCGCAGTTTTGAACCTGTGGTGGAGGTAAGAGGGAAGGAGTGACGAGCTGTGCCGCACTCTGGAGCGAACAGGGAAGCATGCCCGTACTTGCTCAGACGGCAACGTCACAAGCACCTCTGGGCACACCTATGCTGTCTGGAGCGTTTTGGATGATTTTCACCATGTCTTCAGTTAGACCGGAAATATCACAAGGCGTTTGCAGACTTCCAGAGTACTCTACATATGTAATGAGAGCTGAAGTACTGCCATACTAGAGGGTGTCTTTCTTGCCACACCCGTGTGCAAAGGAAAGCTAGGTGCTAAGGGCGTGTGGTTTACAAGTGTCATGAAAAAAATATAGTGACTATAAGCATCTCTCAAGAATTAAGCTTTAGTTTCTTCCACCCTTGGAAATTTGCTCTCAAGATTTGAATCACCTAAACTTAGTGGAATTGTCAGAAAAAAAGGTTGTAGTTAATATATAGGGAAAAAACACACAACAAAGTATGACAGATCTGTGTCTAGAACAGAGAAATCCAGGGCAGCAAGCATGAGAAGGAAAAATTCAGTATATAAGCCATGAAAGCCACTTAACAGAGTTGTTCTACAGGAGTATGGAGAGGCACACATGCTGTTTTCAAATCCAGCTGTGCTGGAGATCACTGCTCAGAGCTGTTCTGCTGCCTGTTAAAATAAGCCTCGTTAGCAAACACTATTGTATGGAACCGTATCTAATTTTATGGATTTTCTATAGAGAATGTCCCTGTCTTAATTAGGATACATAAACAAAAGTGGTCCAACCAAAGAAGTAACTTCTCCCAATACAGCAACAATATCGATGCTTCTGTGCACTATATCCAGTTTTAGGTTTTGTGCTGGGAAAAAAGTTAAAGTTCACATGAATCTACGATGCATCAGAAAATCAGGTGTGTTCTGAGATTTTTAGAAAATGTATTTCAGTAGTATACCAAGTCAGTATTCCACAAGGACCTATTGACAGTTGCAAGTAACAGTCAAAAGCAAAATAAGGAAATAGTAGTGACTGACAGCAATGGCTTGTGATAATATATGCTAAAATACTGTACTGATGGTTAACCAGTAGAAAGAGCTGTCAATTGCGGGAATTGGACACATTATAAACAGTTCTGAAGAGGCAGTTGGTATTGGTTTTTCAGAAAAATGCTCATGAGACAGAACAGCCCAAACTCATGCTGCAATCTTGATCTTATATGTATTTTTCTATTTAACATTTCATATACATATTTTCTCATAACCAAAGACTTAATTAATCTTGGATCTGTTTAAGTAAAAGATTAATACAGTTCACTTAGCTCCTTTCACTGTAGTTTTCAGAAAGTATGTGAAATTTACCCCCCACTCCCTGGAACTGTTAAAATGGAGAAATAAAAGTTTATTACTTTTTTTTCCATTCCTTATTTTCTTTTTAAATTTTGTTTTCTTTGGAGCTGCAGGAACTATATGGCATTTTTCAGCTGAACTCACAGATGTATACATGGCTGTATTTTATTAAAGTGTGAAGAAATACACTGACAGTTTGTTCAGCCTCACATTGTAGTTCTGAAACCTGTGAAGGAATTGAAGTTAATACAAAACAAAATGTTTCACTAAAGAGGTGTCTACACTTCTAATTTTCAGGTTATTGTTAGAGGTTAATTAAAACGGGTGTTAATTAATGATGTTATACAATAATACATTTCCATTGCATTTAGAAGCAAACCAGAAAACAAACATGAAAGATTCATTTCATGGTGAAACAACCGGGCTATGACGACTACTAGTTATTATTATATAGTCTGTAATTACTTTTTTTTCATTATGACCTATCAGGTAACAGCCTAGGAGACAGTTCAATTGCTATCTGGCATACTAAGCATTAAACTGCTTAGAAAACTCTTTTCTTGTTATATATAGAGTTTCCAAAAATTGTTTGTATGCCAATTAGGCCAATGCATTTTTCTTTCTTTTTTTTTAATTTTATTTTTTGTATTACAAGGGAAAAAAGAACACAAAACACAGAGGGAGATAAAGGTGAGGCCAACACAATGCTAAAATGTTGGTTGTGAGCATCCCAGGCTAACTGGATTTTGACTCAAAGGTCTATTCTACACTTAATGAGCTTTTGAGGAGTGTTTAATTTGAACCTTTAAATGTTCATTGAAATGGTAGTGTAAAAAAAAATGTTCAACAGTTTCTTGCAGATCTTCAGCATACACTGAACATGAGTTTTAGAAGTACTTGGGTTAATAATGTTACAAACATTAAGGCTGTTCACTAAGTGCTAGAGTCCAGCTGGAATATTGCTGAAGTGCAAGGTTGTCCAGTGAGGTAAGAATTTTTTGAAGGAATGTATACAAACACAGCAATAAGCTAAAATTGCACTGAGGACAGAGTTGGGTCATACACAGATACCATCTCAGTGCAAGCTACCATTTCCTTTCCCACCCCTCATCCACTTTTCCTCTCCTTTAAATGAAGGCTATGGTCCTTGTTTACAAAACCGGCTCAACGCTATGATTAATGTCTCTCTGTCCAGGCAGCCTATTGTCAGGCAGTTGTGAAACACAATACAAAATGGAGTATGCAACTAAAACAAAAACAAACAGTAATGCCCTAGCAGCTTGTGCTGTGGATTAATTCCAGCTGCAAGCTAGTCCAGCACACCTCGGGTACCAAATAGGACTCCCTTAATTCAGCTGTCCTTTTGCATTTGGTCAGACTGTATTGAAAGCTTGGGTTTTCAGTGCTCTGCTTGGCTTCTTGCTAGGGCAAGATGTATCTTTACCTCTTTCTTTTCAACTACACGCTGAACTGAATTTTGACACTTCATTATAGTCCCTCGATTTCCTTGCAGGAAAGGATCTGATCCAGTAATCACAGTGAAGGGAAAAAGAAAAGTCTTTCTCACAGTACATAATTACTTTGAAATAGTGCTTCTGTCTCATCTTTTACAATACATATTGCAAATTTCCCCAAATTATTATAAAAGACTAGATGTCTGTTGCTTAAGAAATAACAAAATTATCCCTGTTATTACTGTATTCAGTAAGTATATACACATTTTTATCTATTTCTTATTTAAAGAAACACAGTCTTCAAAATTCAGGTCTTCTTTCTAGTCTCTACTGATATTTTCACTGGCTTGCATTCTCAAAACGTTTTATCTGAGGCAGAATGTTTACAGAGTTGGTTATAAGATTATATCTGTAAAATTGTATCTGCAGCTTAACCATTTTAACAAATTTAACAGGACAAAGTTTTATTGAGTTTAATGTAGCAATTAATTAATCCTTTTAGTCACATATGGATTTACGGACATTGCTTCATATATTCATATTTCTTAAAAATGTGTGTCTTTGATGAGAACTAAGGCCAATACCCAATAAAGAATTTAGGCTCATAGTTCCCACTGAAATCAAATTATTTCAACAGAGAGATAAAATTCTTGGATTTAGACCCAGGTAACTTGGAACAGAGATAAAAATCATCACTATCCCATGTAAAAATTAACTTTTTTATTTCCTACTTTTGGACAAAGATAGGGAAACATTTCCAGGCCTATGGAAGTCTAAAGCAGTGTCTGATCCAAAAAAACCTTTCTGCTAACTGAATTTTAGTATGGTGGCCAGTATACTTTTTTTATTTGTGCAATATCACCATCTGGTGGCTACAATCATTTTAACCGTTCTGATCTCTTGACAAACATCTGAGCAGCTTGAAAATGAAGACCAGGAAAAAACGATTATCTTTAGTATTCCTAAGATTGTTTTTATTTCTACCCACTTTTCTAAATAAGGTGAGGTAATATAATTTAAATAGTTTTGTGAAGCAGTATGTTAGAAGAGTGTAGATGTTTCAGTAATATCCCATTTAAGAAACTTCAAGAATTGATTTACAAAGATCCATCTACTTTAAAAGTAAAGCATCAGTCCCAATTCACCTGCAGTATCTTGAGTAGTGATGTACTGGAGACTTAAGAAAATATCTGTGTCTTTGCAAATCTAGGTAAGACTCAGAAAGACAGGTTAAGGAAGATAGGTTTTAGAGGATTGAAAGTTCAAACCTTTATAGGTTTGTTCTGTCAGGACTGATTCTGAAAAGTGCTTAAGCATGTGCTTAACTTAAAATGTCTTCTTCAATCCTACTCATTTCAATATGACATAAACTGTTATTCAAAGTTAAACATGGAAAAATATTGAAGAGTAAATGACCCCTGGAGACCAAAACAGGGAAGAGGGAGAGAAAATCAATGAATGATCTGGAAATCATTTGCTTTTTATTTCTCAAGGAGGGTGGGAGGAAAGGTAGAAAACAGACATGGAACTTTTTTTACTCAGTAGGAAGGATGGAAACCATAGCAGAATAACGTCAAGTCTCCTAATTGAAAAAATATATATATCCAGTATATATTTATCAAAATAAATGAGCAGCAGAAAAAAGACAACCTATTACAAAAGAGTTATTCTGCAATAACAACAAATCATACTACTACAGTGTCAGACTGACCATGTCAGGAGCCAGGGGAAGGGTTTCTCCTCACTTTGAAGCTCCGAGGAGGAATTATGTGCTTTATGGGAACTACTGCCCGAAAGCTAAGATCAAGCAAGATCTAAGTGTTTGCCTGGTAGAACGTGCATGTGTCTAATAAGCATTTCATGAAGAATTACTTTTTATTAATATTTTCCTTTCCACTTGTGAACTAAGTACTTGTTTTGCACGACTCTTACAGAAACCATGCTGGGAACTAAGCCCAAGAACGATCAAATAAACAAAATGAGCTAGGGCAAACTAGTTAATCCTGGCCTTTACCATGGTTTATTCCTTGGTTTCTTTTGAAAATAACACACACTGTCTTGTAAGGTTTTCCATTTTAGAACCCACAACCACACATTGTCTTAAGAGAAGTTTACAGCCCAGAATATTTAAGGTATTTAAAATCCTCAAGTATGGATGCTCAAGTGGTGTAATAGGTTCTATCTTTGGCACTCATGTGAAGTCTGCTCATCTTTATTGGGGCTTAAAGCTCTCACAGGGATATGTTTGTATAGAATTGACACTACATGGATGAACGGAACTGTTACTCCAGTTTTCAGGTAATATTGTTTTCTTTAGGTAGAAGAGCTTTTCCTGGTTAGATAGTGTTTTGTGACTGTAGAGGGTGCTCTTAAAATACTGGTGATGGTAGTAATATGTGGCAATCAGTTTTTCTTTCTGTAAAGCTTATCAGTGTTAGGATGTTTATATTTAGCAAAGAAAGTTGTTGTACAGCTAGTGTGTTTTATTTTGGATGTGGGCAAGAGTCACGATATATCCACATTTGGATCCAAATACATGCCTAGAAACTTTGTTGGTTTTAGTTTGTTTTTGCAAGTATGTTTCTGCCAAAATGTGATAGTATCTTCTGAGAAAACTAGTGATGCTGTCTAAAAGAAGTTGAAAGAAATACCAGATAGAGTGTATTTTTAGTTGCAAGGCCATTCAGAGTTGGATAAGAGCTTATTGTTCCAAAGAAGTAATTTAAATAGTCACAAAAATTCTGTAGTTATGTGAAGTTCACCCTTCCACATTGTGCTCTCTCGAATTCTGTTGGGAAGGATTTAACTTCATTAACGTCTGTAGTTTGATTGTTTGCTCCACTATATTCCCAAGCTATCTGGTTTTTATACTTGTCTAACTGAATCAGCAGGGGGAAAAATTACTAGATACAACAGACTAAATCAAACTTTGTCCTGCTGTATTTTTTCCCTCCACCATATAATTGATTTTTTTTTTAATAAAAATCTTTGTGTTCCCCTCAGTACAGCCAAGAAAAGATTGAGTTAGTTTGTATGCTTGAGAAATGTTACCTCTTAAATATGAACTCAGATAGTATGACTTTCACCAGTGGTCACTCATTTGAGTTCTAGACATCATATGAGATTAACTCTGTTTCAGACCATGTCTGCAGAAGATATTTATTATATATTAGAGCATCACAAAGACTGTGACACTTTGCCATACAATTTTTGTAACAGTTCAGCTGTAGACCCAGGTTAGCACATAGAAGACAGTGCAGCTTGTTTTGTCTGGGGAAGCCCTCTGAGCTTTTTTGGCTAACTTCAGCAGCATGTATTCTAGGGAGACTTTGCCAAGAACACTACATTAGGAAACCTTTTAAGCGTAGACCAAGCTTAACAGATGTTTGCTGGCTTTTAATGAGATGAACTTGGCCTGTTCCAATCTCCAGTTTCCACATCAAATTCATCATTCTATCAACTTGCAAGTTAGGGCATGTCCCTTAACATGTTTGGACACTGTATCATACAAAGGGGGCTTTGTTACCTAGGACTGTGACTGCAGGCTTGCCATGTGAATAGTCAAATGAAATTCAGTCTTTGTGAGAGCTGGCAAAATTCACTATCCCCATACGGCTGTGTTAGAAGAAATGATACTGCTTGAGGTCCAAAAATATTCCTAATGCAAGTCATGGAACAGGAGAAGGCAATAACAGGCTGAAGACAAGGAATGCATGTCATAAGGCTTTCCTTCCTCTGCATTTAGCACTAAGTAGTAATTTGAACAAACAGAAACCTAGGCTTCCCTCAGCCTTGGTGAGTAGACTAACTGTTGAGCTAAAGTTATGCTTAATTCCTTTTCCATCACAATATTACTGGTAGGCAATGTTTTCAATTCTGTAGGAGAAACTAGAAGTGTCTCACCTAAGCATCCTTTATACTGAGGCTCTGAAAATAAGAAACGAGAAATGCAAAATTAATGCTCTCAGTAAGAGTCAAGACCTTCTGATCACAGACCTTCTGATCACTTGTCCTCTATTCACTGAGCTATTAGATAAACAGATAATGCTTTTCCTACTCTGTTTTGTGAGAAATGTTGGCATCAATGTCTAACTCTAGGAGAGAGTTCAGAAATGTATTTTGGAGGTTTTCACACCTCTACAGCTCACATTAAAGGAGATGAAACTCAAGAACCAACACCATTTCTTCAGTCTTTGATAATGGACAATCTGGGTGTAATCTGTCAGCTCTCATCATTTCTGTGGTGGGCTGTCTTTTCCCCCAAGTGTGGGAAGAGGTAATGCACTTTCTTCTGTGTTGGAGATTCCATTACGCAGCAAAGCACCACACAGTACCAAAACGTCTAACCTGTAGCCACTTAGAAAAATTACCCAACACATTCTAAATTGAATCTGCCTTTACTGATTCACTTTTTAAGAACACTCTACAATTCTAGAAAATCTTAAAAGCTCAGAAAAAAATCTTGCATGGTACACTACTTGCATATTTCCAGGACTGAAAGTTGTAAACGATGCACATGTTGGAATGACAATAAGACAAATGGAAGCTTTCATTGGGAAAATGCAAACCAGAAGACAGATAGCTTGTTTTGCTTTAGGCAAAGCATAAATGCAAACATTTAAACTGGAGAAACTCCCCTTTCTTTCTGTGGCCCCTCTGAGCCATTACATTAATTACCTGGAACTATTTACCTACTTCCCTTCATTTAGGCCCCAGGTGCAGACACTGGATACAGAAAATTATTTTCATTCTTTTCACTAGAGTGAAAAAAAAATATATAGAAACACATTTTCCTTTCTGAAATCAAGGAATGTGAGGAGAGATGACATCCTAATACATATTTTGTGCTTCCCTGGTTTTTCACACTCCATAGTGAAACATGAGATTGATAGTGAGGTCAGTGATGTTTCTTTTTCAGAGTACAATGAAAATATTTGTTTAGTTTTGTTGCAATATCAGGGCAGCTGGCAGTGTTTGCACTTATGTGTTTTCTAACACTTCACTGAAGAGATACCCCTAATCTTTGAATAAAGACAAATATCTCATTTTGCAAATATGCTGACCTGTGCTTGTGCAGTAGCTCTGACAGCCTACTTTTGTGATGAAAATGTTAACCTGTCTTTGAAACATGTTCTTGAATTATGACCAGCCAGATGCAGGCATGCATGCACTTTTCCAGATCTGAAACTAGAGAATTAATGGAGACATTAAATGTTTAGAAAATAAACAGTCACATCAGAAAATGTAAAAAAAAACCCCCACAAAAACAACAACAAAAAAATCACAGCAGAGGCTCAAAACTTCTATTTCTAAAATGGTAGCAAAGAGGATCAGTAGCTGCGATTCTTTTTGGTGAGGTAACTGTGTGTCAAAGCTCATGCTTAGAGTTTCATTTCCAGCTTCCCTCTGGAGGAAAGATGAATTAAGCCTTTTGTGTTTTTACTGAGAGGTTCTTTTGCTCTCAGTCATCAAAGGGTGGCTGCCTAGTCTGGCTTCCCCTGTCACAACAGCCTGGCAGTGGGTCCATCCTCAGGACTAGCCAGCTGGCTCTGCTGTGCATTTCAGCTTTGTCCAAGTTTGTATGTGGACCTGTGAAGCAGCTGAGTTTGCTTTGCCCAATCAGTTTATTTGGTGTCAGTCCAGAGAGTTTTTCTATTGCCATGACTGCTGATGATGCAGTCAGTTTGCACTTGGAGTTTTCAGCGCAGCCTCTCTGCTCTGTCATGTCTGCTGGTCTGCCCTGGCCCTCCAAAAGATCAAGATCTCTTTCACAGATTTTGTGAGTTTTCAAGTCAGTACAGCACATCTCTGTTCTAATCCCATGTCTTGTCCAGATGCACAAGTTTTTCTCAATCTGTTAGCTCTGGCTTCTAGCAGACAGACCAAGAGAAAGATGAATCCTTCTTCTACTCTCTTATATTCTAACTGCATACCTGTGAAACTATACAAGCTACTAGGTTGACCTTTCATTTAGAAGATCTTGTTAGAGCATAGATATCTATGTTCATCATTAATTATACATACTGAACTTTAGTCAGAAATAACACTGTTGTAGAGCTGTGACCACTAACAATGCAAACAAACCCAACCCATTCTATGTTCATCTTTGGATGTCAGGAGGAGGGTATAAGTAGCATCTACCGTAGAAACCAAACTTTGAATTTTAGGGTGTAAATCCATGCATTCAAGGATTTTAAGAGGCAACCTTAGGAGTAATTGACTGTTAAACATAGGAGAGTGCTCTCAGAATAAAAAATATTATTTCCCAGAACATATGTTTTTATTTAAATTGAAAATATGATGCATGTCAAATCAGGTGCAGTCATGCCTACTGGCTACGTGGTATAACAACCACTTGTACTCACACAAGCCATGGCCATCATCACATTTTCACATTGCATACTTCCTTGTAAAGGCACTAACAAATTTAATTCCAATGCTCTTCCAAACCACGCTAGTTAATAGAATAATCTAATTCACTATGAATTATATTGTATTCAGCTGTACTCAGATTCATCGGCTTTAATAGGTTCTTTGTGACCTTCCCAAATTTTGTTGCAGCTTGTCAGGACCTTTTCCATGCCAGCAGTTAGCACACTGAAATTTACTGGCAGATAAATTTATTATGACTGAAACCTAGTCAGGATGGCATCTGAGCTCATACCCAGCTTAAGTGGGCAGTATTATTCAAATATGTATAAGTATACTTGAAGCTACCAATGTTATTCCAATGCATAAGTACCTTCTTGAAATATGGCCTTTATCACCTGTAAGGATGCCAGCTGCTGAGTTGAAAACAATTTAAACAAATCCTCTGCCATGGAAACCTGTTTTACATTCCCTACTCAATGTCTAATACCCAGCTAATTCTACTTCTACTGCATTCACACATTACAATCAGAATCTGTTAAATATGGCACTTAAATACTCGTTGGGGATTAGTATGGAAGTATATAATGTAAATATATCTGAGAAAGAGCTAATTTTAAATTGTAATGTTGTGCTTGAGAATTAGTGATTACATTAAGCATGAATTCTGTGTGATTCATGATTATTCCTGTTATTTCTGATTTTTGCTTAAATGGAATTGGGCTGATAGTGAAGGATATTACCGAGTAATTCTGTTTGTTTAAAAAGGAAGATGGAATTTTTGAGTGATGTAGAGTGTTATCACTGTCATGGTATCTGAGAGTGGGGAGATAAAGAGCCTGTGAGATGCTTTCTCATAAATGCAGTGTTCTTCAGGCATAAAGACTTGGGAAGGAAACAATTCCTGCTAATTAGGAAAGCAATTTTAAGCAGAAAAAGATGTAAAAGCTTAAGGATGGTTCTTGTCAGAGAGATGTTTCAGAGAAGAATTAGGGCAATAGAGGATTATTGTTTTGTTAAGCCTTTGATTGAGATCTCAGACTTTCATCAGTTCTGTAGCGATGCACACAAGAAATCTAAGGCTCAAACACAACTCCAGAAAAGAGGTCTTGGAGAAATAAAATAAAAAAACCCCAACCCAGGCTAGGTTTTAGCTTTTGGGTATTTATAACTTACAGTTGAGAACCAAAGGGAAGTTTTCCTGCTATCACCCTGTTACCTTTAAAAATAGAGGGGGAAAATTTTTCCTTTTGATTTCTCAAAAAATAGTATTAGTTATTTGAAAACATTCCAGACCAGATCATGAAAGATCCTTTAGAGGAAAACTCTAGAGTTGTTTAGAGGCTGCCCTGAGCATAATCAAGATTAAGGCTTCTAATGAAGGCAAAGCTTACTTATCTGATCAGTTCCTAGTATAATGGTCTAGCATGTGCTATTATTTTGTATAAGTTACATAACTTTTTAAAAGCATGCTTTACCTTCAGCAACACAGACAATATTTTTAACCTGTTCAGATCCTTGAGAAATGCAAACAGATTTGAAGAAGAAAATGGAGTATGTATCAACAAAATCAAACCTTTCTGTGACATGGTTAAGACAAAAGCAAGACAGGAAATTAATAAAGAGGATCAGAAAAACAGGAAATAAGTACCAACAGGCCTATGCACTGGCAGTTTAAAATCACATACTATTAGGCATTAGCTTTCTGCTTAAGTGGTTGCCCACAAGATTGCCTTTCCCTAGTAAAGGCTAGAGATTACCCACAACTAATTTGTGTTTACAGGTTTTCTGTGAGTATGTGGGGGTACATCCTACCATTTATCAGCCACAATGCACTGAGGTCACAAGCCCTGTGCCTCGTTAAAAGACAGTGAGCCAGCTGAAAAACAACTCCCTTCACCCTTGGCACATCTGAACAGGAGGAGTATGCTTAGTTTTAAAACAGATCTGGGAAGAAGCTAAGCAGTTAAGTAAAAATTAAGTAATAAAACTTTGGCTATACAGTCCTGTTTTGCCAATAGAATTAGTGGACTACAGCTTCAAGCTTTTTAGGGTTTTGCACGCACTGAGAAAAAAAGTTTACAATAAAAATGTTAATTAAATAAATTAGTTAAACAAAAATATTACAAGTTTTAGTGGAACAATAAAAGCAGAAGCATAGCCTTACTCCAATATGGAGATGTCTCAGAGCTGCACAAAATCATCACCTGAAAGTAGAGTGCTTTTTTTCACTGTTGACATGTGAGCATTACAATTCTCACTAACTTGTTCATCCTGTTGCACAGGGAAGCTGCTATGGTATCTGGAAAAAACGCTTTTTGTACAGCCTTTTCCAGGCTAAGGAACTGCTGTACTTTCATTCAGCTTTAAAAAGGAAACAGTCACTAAAAATTTTATACTTGAATGCAGACCTTAAGAGTTTTGTTCAAAATGGTTCTCTGTAAACAATGGAGAAGCTTTCATATTCATTGCTTCTGCAGCCAAATCAATGGTCACTATTTTGTGGCAGCATATATTCAATCAAAATAAAATTACTTTTGGTTTTATTTATTTTTCCCCACCTCCTCCACACACCCCCCCAAGATGTCCCATTCCCTGCTGACTATTAAATTGATTCTGGTTAACCAGAAAACAGTAAAGTTAGCTAGCATGAAATGCTGTTTCCTTGCCAAATAAAAGGACTCTTTCACTGTATCATGATGTGGTCTCATAGTGATGCAAATAACGTAGTAGAATGGATAGCAGTATTTTTCTGTCCACTTAATGCTACAAGTTCAAATTATTGCATGAAGAAAAGACCAAAAGAGGATGTTATCACTTTATCACTTCTTAAAACTATCTTTCCTTTCTGTGTCAGATATATAAGCCAATTACTTATTATATTCTTAACTAATAAGCTGGAATGAGGCTTTACAAAGCTCTTCTTACCATAGTTGTGCAATGCAAGTGGAACACCCAGCAAGGAAGTTGTTCTGCAGCTGAGAAAAGGGAGGGGAAAAAACCCCCAAACACTGAGGTGGAGTAAATGGAATAGAGCTCATTCTCCCTTTTCACCAGCTGTAGAGAGTGCTGGGGTGGAAAAAGGGTGCCACATTCAGTTACTTCCTTCCACAATGCACCAAGAAGCAGAGCAGCCAATTCTGTTGTCCAGCTCTAGAAACAGATGTGGTTTGAATTCCTATGCATATGGGCATACACAGACATAGGCATGTGTATATGTGCCCTGCATATTTCCACATGCTCATACTTGATTGAGAAGGCCTACCTGCAACTTATTCAATCACCCACAGCCTGCATGCAGTTCAAGCACAGCTCCAGAGCCATGGTTATGCTCTGTCGCCAAAGAACGGCTGTGATAGTGCATGATTAGTCCAAACCCCTGACTAGAAGCAAGACAGCTGGGACTACTAAGCCTGGCATCACTGGATTGTAATGATCAAGTCGTGCACTGGAGTAAAGAGACACCTGGAAGCCATTTCCTGCTTGTGAACTGATCTCCTTCCCCCTTCCTCTCAAAGATAAGTATATGCAATGTGGCTTTTGGCCACAGTGAGTTTTGATTTGTAATGTCAGGAAGGTTTGCTTTAAAGGCACGAATCCAGGTCTTTCCTTACATACAGAACTTCAAAAGACCAATTTTTTCCCTCTGATGCCATTTCCCTCCCTCCCCCCCAATCTCTTCTGATTTCAAATTTTTCCAACTCTGAAAAAGCCTTTGCAATTTCATCTTGAAACTGACAAATGCACTTCAACAGACTAGAGACAGCTTAGGTACTGACTAGCCCGGGCATTGACACTGTCAATGCCAAAACCACTGGTTGTTGCTTTCTAGCAATACCTCACTAACATACAGCAGGTTAAGATTTCCACACGCTCTCCCCCACTCTTAAATACTTGAAGTTTCCTTGGCTGTGCAAAGTAAGCACATATTTCGTCCATGAGAATGACTTTGAGCAGTATCTCTTTTGTCAGTTAGGTTTCTCTTGTGCATTGTAATTCTTGCCAGGACACATCTCTTGAGTTTTTGTTTTGTTTGGGTTTTTTTGTCTCTGGAAACATTTAATTTGGCAGAATGGTCTTTTTGTTTTATCTATTGGGTAAGGTATTGGCCCCCTTGAAGTCAACATGAGCCACCAAAGTATTGTAAGATGCCAGAATTTTTCACAACCTGTCATTAAAACCACTTAAGACTAGAAGCATCACTGCTTCATCAGTTTAAATATGCTCCAGCCTCTTCCTGATACTTTCTTTGGAATTGTTTGTCTTAGAAAACCTAATAACAGAGGTGGAATGCTCCTGTATTTCTGACCCAAGGTTATAAACAACCTCCAAATAATTAATGGAAGACATCTCTGTTTTCATAATGGAAGTCTAGAAATTTCTGAAATGTAAAAAAGAGATAGCCAAACATTAGGAGGCCAATAAAAATGGTTTTGTGAAGTCTTATACAAAATATGACTCATAAAATATGGTCCATGGTTTTGAGAAGGTTACTTTTTACCTAAAGACATTTGTTTTAGTGTACAATTCGTTAGTGTTATGTTCTCATACCTTTGCAGTAGCTGTCTATAACTGCAAAGTCTGAATGCAGGCTAGCCTCCAAGTCTTGCTGAGAAAAGTAGGACTTTTATAGGAAAGTCACATTCTTTAGAAGTATAAATGGTAACATAAAGTTTAAGTGGTTAAAGTACAGCAAGAGCTGGTTCCTGCCAAAGGAGCCAAGCATACGATACTACAGCCAGAATGGCAGAGGCCTCACCAGCCAGGGCCCTGTTCCAAAATACCAGAGCAAGACAGCAGTTAAGACTTAGGGGAGACAGCTGAGGTTAAGCAAAAGGCCAAATACCAGGCAAGTTTGCAGTGGCAAGTCAGGTCCAGCATCAAGGCAGACAGTCAATCTGCAAGTTAGCGTCAGCCCAGGAATCAATGGGCAGAACTGTATCGACAGGCAGAGCTGAAATGAAGCTGGGAAGTCAGCCTAACTCATGATCTGACCAGCAGGATCCACAGCCAAACACAGGCACATCTACAATACAGCACAGGTAGGGATTAAAGGCTTGAGAGCCTTAAATGAAGCCACTGGGCAGAGATGTGGGTGGATGTCCCAGGTGAGACTAAGTCAGGTCCATTAAATCTACTAATACACTCAAGGCCTCCTGACATAACTCAGTGAAACATCCCTTCTCATATTTTCATGCATAGGCAAAAAAAGAGAAAAATTATGATCGTGGTTTGACCTGTGCTGCATTTTCTGACCCCTAAGTGCCTGATTTCACAACCACCATATTACAGTAATGCTGTGTCTACTCATAGTTTATATAAACACAGAGTATGTTAAACAACTGACTTATGATGTGATACTTTTGTTTCCACTGAATTCTAGACCATCTGTGTACTAATAAATTTCTAGACTTGGAAAGAAGATTTCTTTCCCTAAGTAGTTACAGATACTCCTGGAGTATTCTTCTCTATGTGCTTTGACGATTATGAATTTTTCCTTGTTTTCATTGCAGTTTAGCATCTGTTGGATCCCACAGCTTGGCTGTTATTTCTGTACTTTTGGAAAGTCTTATTTGCCCGTCTTAAACTTTTGAAATTCTCTATTTATGTGCTGTTCTAATTATGAAAATTAGTGAAAGCTTTTTTCCCAAGGCAATTCTATAGCAATTGCAGAGTTTCAGATCACCTGATTTCTGAGAAACAGTTTGGTCCATGTCTATTGATAAGTAATGTTTTCTCTTTCATCTTTCCTAGCTGAGGTAATACATACTGCTGTCTCTTACTCTGGGACACAGAGCAGAATGTCAGCAGTGTGGCAAGATACAATTGTAACAGGCACTCTGTACTTCGTGGAATAACTCCTGATCAGGATGTAAAGTGTCTGGTTGGTTAACTGTATCCACAACTCTATAATTAACAAAATGCATCATTCTCCCGTTGCCAGAGAGAAGATTCAAAGCATACCAACCTCTACCAGCTTCTCACTGGGGAAATTTGGGCAAAAATTATCCACTTCAGTGCCTCACATGAAGAGATCTCATCACAGCAGATTGTTTCAGTCGTTACTGCAGCACAGTCATTTGCTTCCCTAGTTCTGGCTAGCTGGGAATAGAAGCAAAAGAGAAACAACAGGTTTTGTTCAGGTGAAAAGAATGAATATGTAGGAAGTTAAGAGCACCTGTGCTGGATCAAACCAAAAGCCCATCTTACTCGGTGTCCTACTTTGAATAGTGGTCAAGGGTAGGTGCCTGGCAGAAAGGAAATTATTTTTCACTTCTCCTTGTAAAAATTATTTCCTCCATGTATTTTCTTCAGAGAATCACAGTGGGCAAGACAACTCATTAAAAGGTAGCAATTAGCGTTTAATGCAAGATAAAAGGGATCTTGCTGATACAAAAGAAACAGCATTGTTGGCTTCAATGCCAGTTATCTCTACTGAGGATTTTACCTAAACATTTTACACAGAAATAACAGTCTAAATGTAAACATTATTCCAGCAGCCATAGCAGACTTCATAATCTCTCTACTTTTGATGTCTTCTAGCAGATCATGGCACTGCTCTGTTTCTAGTCTGACACTTTGTTTTGGTTTTAATAACTTAATATGAATTAAAATAGCAGGTGCATAGCAACACCTTTTCAGAATGAGGTGCAGTTGATGCTAATCTTGTTTAGCCAAGACTTTTCTGAGCCATGGCCTCCATCTCAGGCCATACTATATATATATATGATGAATAACAATTAACCCCTTAGCTTCTTGCTAAAGGATTACATTACCCTCCTAAATCCCCAAAATAAACAACAAGCCAAACCCTCCTGTCACACAGACATAGCCTTGCTATTATAAAGGTTTCACTTGTCAAAAACCATTCTTGTCTATTTCTGTTCTTTTTAACATTTTATCCTTTTACCAGGTGGAAGGTCAACAGAATTCACAAAGAAAATACTGTCATTTGTTTTGCTAGCAAACTATTACTTTACTGGAGACACATACTGTATCAGACTGTGATAGTGCAGGCTTCACATGTAACCTGAGTCCAATAGAGAATTCTGAAAAGACAGCTCAGTTGGACTTAGTGATCGTAAGGGTCTTTTCCAACCTAAATGATTCTATGATTCTATTATAGGTTTCTGCTGCAAAAGGTTCAATGCACCATTTAGTTTCTCTTCCAGCTTCTAGGGCAACTCCAAATTTCTCTCACATGTTACCAAACAGCACAGATCTTTTCCATTCCTCTCCAGAAGTTCAGCAGTGCTTTTGCTTCCCCCAGGCCTGCTGTGTAATTTTTTTTTTGTCTACTCCAAAGCCAATCATTTACCAGTCTTCCTCCTCATCAAACTGCAGCTTCAGCTGAGGGAAACACAATAGGCTGGGTATCATTTGAGGCCTGAAAAATTGCCTCTCACCCCATGTTTTCCTTATTCAGCTTGTTTGGTTTTTTTTTATAGTGCCTGAAATGCAGCCACCCACCAGTACTAGCTACCAGCCATTTCAGAGATTAGTAGTCAAGTTCCTAACTTGTTCTTCAGTTTGGTCCATTCTGCAGCCCTAAGGATTCTCCCATAGAACCATTCCATTTACACAAGCAAAGCAGACTGATGATCAGGATGTGAAGTGGAGCACGAGGGACAAACCCTGTGTGGTTCTTAGTGACTGGGACCTACTTCTGGAGAGGGAGTCCAGCATGGGAAGTTGTAGGGTACAGATTGGGTCAAGCAGTACAGACATCTTGCACATAGTGGCAAGACTGCAAATGGCAAAATGTCAAACTACTGCCTCAGGAGAAGTGTCACAGGTCCTTTATGATGGAGAAATTTTCCAGAGATTAGTCAGATATCTGTTAATTTTCATACCTCTCAGACAACCAGCTCTATAAAGGAAGGAATAATTTAATGTCTAGGAATGGAGCAGGAAAGAGTGTTAATTATACTTGATAAAGTATAATCCTATCACAGGAAGAATATATAGAAGTATTTTAGTTATCTTAAATTAACCAACATGTAATATAAATTCCCTGCATGACTGAAGTTTCCAATCTCTCCATGACTTCAGTACTTGAACATTTCATGTCTCTCATTTTGAATCATCAGACTATACTTTCTGATAGGAAACACCAGCAAAATGGCAGAGCTTAAAGAGAAATCCAACCCACGTGACAGAATGAGAGGGATTTCTAGAAGCTGCTTATTGAATGATATTTTTAAAAGATACTGTTGTTCTTAGATGTGACAGTGTTAGAGGTATAATTGCTTTCATTCTCAGCAAGGAAACAGAATTGCTTAGGTGAATACTTCTGCAGTTTTCTTGTTTGGCAATAAGATGTCTTAATTTAGATTCAGTTTGGACGAAGCTGTTAATCGGCTGCATTCTACAGAAGTGTCTATTAATC
Source organism: Galbula dea (assembly GCA_013399015.1). Taxonomy (NCBI): domain Eukaryota; kingdom Metazoa; phylum Chordata; class Aves; order Piciformes; family Galbulidae; genus Galbula; species Galbula dea. The sequence continues at coordinate 694,499 of VWZX01001368.1, read as the reverse complement.
TAGCAAATTCAGATGCACTGCACACATTTTACAGGAGTAAACCTATGTATTTGAAGTCAATGAGCTTAAACTGTGCAGCATAATTAGAGGAATGAGCTTCAGGTTGCTTTGTCAAAACATTCTTTAATTGCTGGATTTTAGGATTATTGGATTAGAAGATTAGATGGGATGCCTGGAAATCTTTAATTGGAGCATCTAGAAAAGTAAAGCTTCTCATGAACCAAAGTTACAATCTATCTATAAACCTCACATTTTGTATAAGTTGCTGTAGTAATTTTTCAAAGATTCTTTCATGCTAGGACAATAGGATACTAACCATGTTTTCTCTGACCTCCCTGCTTTTCTAACACGTTTTTGAATTTTAAGGAACTTAGTAACTGATTCTCCATGGGAACCAGTTGCCAACTTTGATGTAGCCATGGGTGCGATAGTCACTCTGAGCATGGTCTGTGAATCACTAAGCTTCCTTGCCCATATGTTCCTAGAGGAATCCTGATGCTGACAAGACATTGCATGGCATTCATCTTGCAGTGTATGTTTATTACTTAATTACATTATGATCAATAAACAGAGCTACATTTTTTATGGCATTCTTAAAAGACGTACTCTGTTGTCAAAGCATTCTGCTTTGCTTAAACAGTGTCTTTGGGCAGACTACAGGCTGCCCTGTTTTTTTACTCAGTGTAAGAGCAGATCACTAGTACCTGCAGAGTCTTTAGCATGGCACACAGAAAGTTGCTCTGTCATTTTAGCTTTTCTCACTTCCAGGGGAAACTTAACTACTTTACTCCTAAAAGTTTTTGTGATAAAGATTTCTCCAGCTGCTGGTGCTCTCCCTGCTTGGTCCAACATGTTGCATAATGCACATATAGCTATGAGAGACTGGCTAAATGCTGTATAGATGTGTGTAGAAAAGTAATGGCACCATGATAAATAGATTACCAAACAGGGAGGGAAACTTTGGGCAATGGCTTATATCTCGCTTAAGAAAAATGCTATGAAGTTGGTCATGTCAATAGTGAGAAGAAATATCTGGTAAATTCTACTGGGGGTTCTGAACACACAGGTTTAGAGTCCAGATTCTTCAAATGGGATAATTGATACAATAGCACAAAGTTGCTATTTCTGAGATTATTAAATAAGTATGAGGAAGGTAACTTTTATTAGTATATTAAAGAGTTTCACAAGTTATTACTAATACTCTGTCATGAAGTTTTGTGAAGCAAACAGGAGTTCTCTTCACAAGCAATATGGAGACAGCTGTGCTAGCCATATTTCCAAGCCATTAACAGAATAGTTGTTAGCAATTCAAAGCATCATATTCCCAAATCACTTGGTATTTTCACTGCTAAAGTGACAGCATCCATAATAAAAGCCAAAACTCCAAAAATGTCCCAGTATGATGAAGATGATGACCTTCTCACTGAAGGATCAATATGGGAAGGTATTTTCTGGAGTAAAAAACCAATTTTGACATCTTTCAAAATCAATTGATATTTTTGTCACTGATTTCCACAAAGCCAGAACTGTGCTTTTGGGTCTGACAGTCTTGATAGGATTTAACATACCTGAATTAGCAGAATTATGTGTAGTGATAGCTTTCATATTTTCAAATTAAAACTGTAAGAACAAAACAGATAACAGCTTATCACTTCCTTCATTGGTGACTGAGCTCCATCAAAAATAAATGTTTTCACTAAATTCGCACTGTTTCAGAAATTTCTAGCTGAGGTAGCACATAACTCTCCAACTTCCTTTAAAAGAGTGATGTGTGTTTCTGTTTGACCCAGGGACAGATACAAAATGGTTGTGCTTTTGGGTAAAGTAATAGCTTAGCAGATGTTCAGTGGGATATGTTTTTTTCTCTATTGCATGTGCCTGCTCACTACTGTTGAGCTGAAAAGAAAGTACCTGCAAAAGTACCCAAAAAAGCAGTCTGACTGGGTCTTGTGTAAGAGTCAGAAGCAGGGGAGTCCCTGTTACTGACAAGAAAGAGAGGTCTCATGTAGGGCAGGCCTTTTGCTAGCATGGCCCCTCAACATGCTAGCAGGGATTGCAGTCTTCAAGTTCTATTTTCCCACGTTTTACACCAGCGTAGCTATACTTCAAAGAATATTCCTCACAGGCACCCATTTAAGTCTGCTCAGAGTACAGCCTTTCTTTTAACTACACATCCTCCTGAAACACTTCTGTCAGACATTGTAGCAAAACTCATACACAAAAAGCTAGAACACATAGCCTGTAACTAGGGACAAAGTGGATTCGAATCACTTCTGACCCCCCATGCCCACTCCATGCTCTTAACTACCAACTGGAGGCCTTGAAATAAGGCAAAATCTCTGGCCCGTTTGGAATTTCTCTCACAGGTAATATTATCCCCAAAGAGCATGATAGCAACCAAACATGATTTGGTGGTCAGTAGAACAACTACTTTGTCAGTCAATCCTTTTTGTGTGCCACTGGCTTTAAAAAGCCCAGGTGGCTTTTTTGGCTTCATTGCCTCTTAAAAGATACACAAGACATAGTTCTAGAGGTTTTTCTATTCTCAGAGTTTTACAGAAAGAGAAAAAAAGCTCAGAAGGTTATAGTAAGTGTGTGAATCTTGCCATTTAGACTATAGAAAGATTTTTTAAATAAAAAATATCCTTGCCAGAAACAGTTTCAGGTTTCTTTGGTATTTAGAGATCCTTTGCTAAACAAAGCAAGAATGAATTATAAACAAAATCAAGTTTCCTTTGAACCTGATGTTCTTGCAGCTGCACTCCACTTTTGAGAGTAACCTATTAGCAATTAATTTAGAATGACACTGGCAAGCAGTCCCCAGACTTTAATTAATATCTTTTTGACAAGCTCATAATCTTCCTAGTTAATAAAGTCTCCCTTAAATTAGTTTAACTCTGATTTCACTTACTGTTACAAGCAATCGCCATCAAATCTAGGATACTTTACAGTACTTTCTCATTTAAAATGGTTCTAAAAAGAGAATTTACAGTTACATTTTACAAAGTAGAAACAGCTTTTGATGAAGGTCACCCTCAACCAGTGGCAGGGCTGGAAATAAAAGTTAGGTTCCTGAGTGCTCTTCTGTTGTTCAGTTGATTCAGCAGTGATGCTGTCTCCCATCTCAGTATCTTACAAGGAAGGGATTAAATTCTGATTGCAGGTTACATAATTGATTCTTTCCCTTTATGCCAATATCAAGATCTCAGAAAGTTACAGTATAATATTGTATCTATAATAGAGTGAATTATTGTCTCTAAAAGTTGCTTAAGTAATAAGCATCAGTATAGAACAACTGAGGGGTCAACTTTACATTTAAATTTGTGCTCTTAATGTATGTGTCTGCTTTTGAAAATTTTGTCTTTTAAAACTCTGTGTCAGTTTTACCCACGTCTCAAATACAGAACCAATCTACATAAGGATGTTAGGCAGCCATGTTGTTATGTCATGTGGAATAGGAGATAATACTGTGAATTGGAAAAAGCAGCTGAGATAAAATATTCTTTGACCTTTTGGTAAGTCAAAAACTTCTACAAATGTTCTGAAATGTGCTATATCTGTGCCTCTTGCACATGTGTATCATGAGGGGGGAAAAAAATAAAGTTACTCACCGGAACCCATTTTCTTCTGTAGATGCTGTAATGAGGTGACTTTTGGTATGTGAGATCACTTCAACCTTTCTTTCTGATTTGCCTACAAAACAAACTAAGAGGTACACAAGTTACTGTCAGGTGCTGAGTCTGACAGGTTTTTTTCAGAATTTGAAAACTCCAACTCCCAGAGTGTAGACTCTTAAAGAAAGGAGATCTTTTCTTGTTAATCAATGTTTTGTATCTAACAGACAACAGTAAGAAATATCTGTCTAAGCATTGGATAGCTCTACTGTAAATTACTGACACAGGATTCTGAGGTAGGATCATTTTTAAAGATAATTTTTGCCAAGTGAGGATATAGAAGTTTTAACTTGGTTCACAGGGATGCTTGTTTAAACTTTTCCTTTTCATGTAAGATGAAGAAAGAGGTGAAAATGGGGTATGAAAAACCCCAGATTTGCTTATTATTCTCCTCCATCTTAAATAAATGTAAAAGCCTAATTTAAAAATCTGTCTCATTAACAAGAACTAAGGTAATCAAAGTGGCTGGGAAAGGTCAGTGATGCTAGACAACTTAACTGGGGTCCCGAGACCTGAAGACATCTCACCAGCTCCAGAAGTCGTGAGCGGTCTGTCTTCGCACTCCAACAGTATTTGTCTAGGACATGTAAAACTGAAAACAACATGTGGCACTTCAAGGGATGGTTTAGGGGTAACAGTAGTGTAGGGCTATCGGTTGGACTTGATGATCTTGAAAGCCCTTTCCACCCGTGATGTTTCTATGTCCCAAACACCCTCTGGAACAGTTGTAGCAGTAGTAGGCATCAGCTTGTAGCATGACATTAAAATACTAACTTTGCACAAAGGAGTTATTTTAGGTTACTTTTTTGTTCTTTCATTTTTCCCTTCTTGAGTCAACACTGGGCAAAAAAAAGACATGAGACAGACATCAGCTAGTGAAGAAAAATGCAAAAAATGTTTTCAATCAGTAGTATATTCCTCAGCTGAATTTCTACCATTTTTCTTTAAGTGCTTGCTGCCTATGTCAGTATCAGCATGCTGAACTAGAGGCCTTACTTCTGTGACAATTCCTGTGTTTCTGTGGCAATGATAATTCCATTCCAGAGGCCACAAATTAGAAAATGGGTTTTTGTAATGAAACAGCAAACAAAACACAACATGATCTTCCTCCTTTCTCATGCATGTTAACCGTAAAAAGTTTCTTTGTCTGGAATGTGGCTCTGATTACATTTCTCTATCCAAAAATAAACATGGTGCAATAGAAAAGGATATAGGGAGGGGGGAAAGCCTGTCAGTGGGCCACCCTCAGGAAAACCTCACAAGATCTACTGTCTGTCTATGCAAGCCATGAAGAGCTAAGGAAGTGATCCCAGCTTGGTGGTCTTATATTTAATTAAAACAAATGAGGCTCTTTCAGCTGCTGCAGATAAATATTTGATGAAAAGAGACAGGGACAGATGTCAAAAAACTGTAGTAAATAACAAATAAGACCAGAAGATCAGATGTGAAACAGTATTTTATATTATAAAAAAAGAAGTCCCTTTACAGATTTCTGTCAAATGTCTAATTTTACTAAGATTGTTCCAGAAGTGGGAAGACTAATTCTTTGTACTTGCTTTGACAAAGTAGAATGAAAATACAAATGCATATAGTTTTTAAGTCAACTTGTTGCACATTACATCCTTAAACAAAAAGGCTAGTTCTTGGGCCACTGATGAGACAGAAGACTTCAAAGTAATTTGTGTACTTCCATGAGAGTTTATGTTGATTTTAGATTGACTAATAGAGTTTTGCCCCAAAATGGGTTAAGGATGCAGTGAGAAGATGCCTAACAAAATTTACTAGCAGCATCCTTATTGCAGTAATCTGTCATAACATTTGTAAGTCATGTCCTTTATGAATGGTTATTTGGAAAGGTGAATGTGGTACCATTCAACCTTTTCCTACAGTCACAGCTGTATTACCAGTACATTTGTATCTAATTCAGTGGCAACCTTGCTTGGCAAAAATATACTTGTGATCCGACAGAACCAATCTGAACCCAGAAAGCTCCCAGAGACAACAGCTTGCTGATTTCCAATTTCAAAGGCAGCATGATAGTTAAAACCTTCCAGATACATTGTGAGGAAATCAAACTTGCGGTAAACAGTAAACTTGCTGATAGAGATCTAAGCCTAATTCCACTGAAGTCAGTGGCAAAGCACCACAACTTTCTATGGAAGTTGAGTGAGACTCGAGGTGAAAAACAACTCTCAGAACAGTTATAATAAACTCAATCCGCAGTTAGGACAAACAAAAAATGTGAGAGGACTCTTTATGGGTGGCGATTGGGTTGAGAATTCGCAGAGCGTGCAAGGATCTCTGCCACTGAGCACTTTATACGACCCTTGCAGAAGCTGATAGCATTTGGCAAGGTCAGCATGTCACCTGCTAGCATGGCATTACCACATCCAGCTGAAAACTTACATGGAACCTGACAGCAGTTACCCTCTTTATTTAGCCTCAAACTATCTGTGGGCTGCTAACACAAGGTGCAGCCAAACTGTTGTACTGGAGTGTAAACACACAGAGTGTGGCTGATGAAGCAATAAATAAAATGAGTAGGCAGAGGGGGGCAACAACTTTGTCTCTTTTTCCTAAACAAGTGTAAGGACTACAAAATGTACGATGCCAAACCTATGGTATGTCCAGTGCAAGACATGAGAGAGGCAGGGAACTGACATCTATGCTGCCTCTGTATCTCTCTAAAGCTGGTTGCAGATAGAATGTCATTCAGCCTCAGATCAACAAAAAGTGACTACATTGGATTCACATGCATCAGTTGCAGATAAACACTCAAAATACCTGTACACCACCTCTATGCTACTGAAGCTATGTTGAAGCAGCATTGTCATTTACACAGGCAGAAGTAGAGCAACTTTTCTAAGGAACCTCCCTTCTGTTTTTCAGAGTGCAAAGGAAAGGTATGGGAGACATGTTCGCTGTCCCTAATCATCAATTACATGTTTCATAGAGATCCACTTCTGTAAACACTGCTGTGCTAGGTGAAATACAAGCAAACAAGAAAAATTTCTCCAGTTCCTTGTTAAAAAAAGGTAAGGAGAAGGTCCCAGAATAATAATCACTCCTTTCTCCCCTTTACAAATAAGATTAAGGCAGACAGAAGCAAAAGAACCCGCCAAAGTTATGCCATACAGTCAGGATTTAAACTCAAAAACTTCTGAATCCAATGCCAGTGCCTGAGCTACACATCCATTTTCTACTCTGTATTCCCCTACAAGTCTTAGGCCATGTGGCCGCTATTGGTGAAATGAAAAACAGGTGCAGATCCATGAACAGATGGGAGACCAGCCCTGGCTGATCTCTGGAGGATAATACAGGGTTGTTTTCCAGCAAAGAGGATTCCAAAGAACCACAGAAGCAGCACCCCTGTCCTAAAACTGAAGCTGCTCTTCCTCACACTAAATGTTATCTCCACCAGCCCAGCAAGTGGGAGTTTTGAGACATGGTCTGTTGTCTGTCAGCAAAGGACGCTGACCTCTCAGACTTGCAATATTGACATCTCTTGTTTTTCAGGCATGCCTATAAAGATCACAGAAGATGAACTGCAATTCCATTCTTTGCAGTAACTGCAGCCAGTGTCTCTAAGTTGCTGAAACATGAAATTTCTTCCCCTGAGTAGACAACTTTGGAATGTCTAACCCTCAAAAAATGCCATTAGTCATATGCAGAATCTTTCTCTGGGAAAATCACTAGCAGCATGGGACAAATCAGCCAGGTAAGATGAGTAATTTGTTTGTTCTGACTCCATAAGGACAGATCTCCTTTTGATTTCCAGTTCATGGGGACCTGATAGCTTAATAAATATGTGGTTAAACAAAGAACCTGGACTGCTCTCTCAGTGGGAGAGAGCCATTTTAGATAACTAACAGGGCTATTGCCTAGTTATAAGCACAGGACACGTTATACCTCCATGCATCACCTGACACCTCAGCCAGAAATTTTAGAGAAGGCATTGCAATCCTCAGTTTCCACAGATCCACAGAGCACATATCAAAACCAAGAGGGTAGTACATGCAAGAGCATACGTTTCATAGAATCATATGCAATGAGTGAGGATATCTTTAACTAGATCAGGTTGCTCGAAGCCCATCCAACCTGACTCTGAATGATTCCAGAAACGGGGTATCTACCACCTCCCTGGGCAACGCGTTCTGGTGTTTCACCATCCTCATTGTAAAATATCTACCCTCTCAGTTTAAAACCATTACCCTTACGCTATCACAACAGGCCCTACTAACATTTCATCTTGGATACTACTGGCTACAGCCTTCTCACAGGTTTCTTCTGCTTCTTGCAAAAACACCCATTCAGTCCTGTGTCTGAGAGAGATTCATCATCCTTGCTAAAGCTTCTTTTACAGCAAAAAAATGTGTGTCCGTTAGTGCCAAGAAACTCAAATAAGACCTGTTCCTTTAGGTTCTATTTAAATCAGAGGCACAAAACCTGATTTACAACAGTAGGCCAAACCCACACTGCTAATATACGTGTATTCTGCTCATGCTAGACTGTAAATCAAATTGGTTGGAAAAATCTATTTCATCCCAGTTTTAGTCAGATTTTGAAGGAAAACATTCTCCACAGATGACACTAACAGAATTTAACAGCAAAGACCACCCAGGACACTGGGAATCTCAAACTGCTTGGCCTCCGTTACTCTGATTTGTTCTTCTTAGCTTCTTTGAGACACAAAAAAAAGAGCATTTCCTTCATTTTGAACTTGGATTTCTCTTCCAGCCAAACATTTGTGAAAGCAGCTGGTCCCAGAGGTGGAATGTTCCAAAACCCCATTTGGAGCCAAGTACGTATGTTACGGAGTCAGCCGTGACAGTACTTTATAGAGACAAGACAATGAATTTTGGATCTCATAAGTACCTTTCCTCCCAGCAAATAAGCTCCCTTTCCCCATTCTTTTGGAAATACCTCAGTCTGTACTGGAAACAGAGGATGTAATTTATTTTTATCGCCTTCTCTGTCAAACTGGCCAACTGCCACAGGGTTCTGCTTTCAGATGTAGCAAGAGGCAGGAGAATCACAGCGAAGAACCATTCATTTCGATGGCTCCTCCTCTGTTTCCTTATCTTATTTTGAGGCTACTTACTGTGCTATCTTATCACTCTTTCTAATCCTGCAAAACTTCCCTGCAACTTGACCCCTCCACAGAAAGAGATGACCTGCTTAGACCTCCTTGCTTCTCTAGTCCTGCTGCCTTCCTCACAGAGCAAGTTGCTCCTTCCTTTGTTACTTTAGGACTCCTTTTTCACTGCCTATCTTAACCCCTTACTCCTTTTCCTGGGTCATTATGTTGCATTACATTTCCTAGTTGAATGTATATGCAGCTGTGTGGCCTCTTCGGGGTATGCCTAATTTCTCACTGTCCAGCCTCCCCTTTGATGTCTGATGAAGAAGGATACATCTTCTTTTCCATTTCTTCACATGTGCCTATTAATTACTCTCTCCAGAAATACTGTTTACTGACAATTACTCTGTTTACAGTTGAATACAACTAAACATTTGGTCTTCGCAGTTCCTCCTCTTCTACACCACCCACCCAGTTTTTTCTCAATTGTTGCAATATAGATGTCTCTAATTCACTTCAGAAGTCACAGACGTAACATACTTACGTTGCAATATCCAGCCTCCTGCTCTTAAATGCTGGTTTTGCTTCACTTACAGAGAAGTAAAGAAAGACTTCATTGCTCTTTTTGTCTCCAGTTCTCTAATAAAAAAGCAGCAGTGATGCTTAACAATACTCCTTGCATACTCCCTCCCTGGGTACTGTAGAAAACCCAGAATGATAGGTAAGCATCAGACTTCGGACCTGTGAAGAAAAAGTACAAATTCAGCAGGAAGTATAGAAGTATGACCACTGAAATGAGAAGGGTATCTGATGTATAAACTATGCACGTGTCTTTATGGGATCAAGGGCCCTTGGGCAGAGGGAATTTTCGCAGGCTAGGGGGAGGATAAAAATTACCCTAGCAAATATGCAGAAGGATTCTATGGTCATAATGCAGCAATTCATATCTAAGATGAAAATTCCTTCAGATGTCATTCCATATGGATATTAAAATATTAGAAAATAATATGAAATAAATTTAAAACAAATGTGGGCAAAATTGTGTTTTTCCAATGAACAGATTATTGTCAGTCTCTTGCCTTAAAACAGTATTTGGGAAAAGGAAGGAAGCAGATACCTCAAAGAGTTTAGGAACTGATTTATGACAAGGTGTATGAAGCTCACTGAGCATGAGCATGAGCAGGAAAGAGCAAGAGGAAGGCTGTCAGTAAGATAGTCATGCGCTTGCACAGTTCAGCAGCAGAACAACCCAACTGTCCCAAACCATTTCACTTGTGTTTTGTCATGGTATCCTTGTCTGTACAATTAGAGATGGTTAAATTCACCTTGGGTAAATTTGCCTGCTACTTTCCAATTTCAGCTTCTATTTTTAGTGCCTATTACTTGGCAGATTTTAACCATGGGAACAAGTTTTCCATCCTGAGAATCTGGGCAGAAATCTTTTTTTAAGTTTTCCAGCAAAACTAATCTAGCTTTTCCAATAGTTTGATTAAGAACTGCTGGTTTGTGTATACTCCTTTTTTGTTACTATTACTGAGGAATTTTAGTGCCCATAAATTTACTGCACACAAATTAGAATGCTAAGAGTCTGATATGTGTTTGTAGGTCCTTGTATCAGGGGCGTTCCTCTTAATTGAAAACTGCCTTAAAAAGCTACTGGCTTAATAAGCGCATGTTCAGTATAGGATTATTAGATTTGTGTTGAATGTAACTAGTCTTTCCAGCCCTCAAGGTGAGTGTAATGCTGCATGCTGGAACTGAGAAGACTCACTCTCTTCTGCATGCTGAGGAAGAAGAGTCAGCTTCTGCTTTACCTCAATGAGGCAGTCCCAGCACTGTGCCTGGAAGGAACAGAAGCTAGCATGCACCAGGCTGGAAGGGAAGAGGAGGACTGGACCTAGAGCTGTAAGCCTGAAGGGACAAAACCTCAAGGATGGGCAAGAGGCCAAGCAAGAAGTGGTACAGGTAAAGGAGGGACTTCTCTGTGGATTCTGGAAGGGACCTAGCTTTGCTGAATCTCACCATTGCTTTTCATGCTAGAGCAATAAATCTGCACCAGGCTAATAATTCTGTTAGTTAATTAGCAGAGGCATGTACTTGGAAATTAAAAGTTTTAAGCCTGCTTATAAGGGATATAATTTGGAGACCATATCTCACACAACTGAAACTGGGGGTGGAGTGGGGCAGGGGGAGGGTCAAAGGAGGATGGAAGTCCAGGAAGACCTGTGGAAGCAGGTAGAGACAGCTTGATTTACATAGCTTTCCTGCTGAAGAGTCAACAGTTACAGAAACAGTAGACTTAACCAGTGTGTGGTTGTGATTGTTCTTCATCAGTTATCCTTGGATATGCAAAATAGCCACACCAGAAAAATATGCAGCAAAGCTTAACCAGCACGTCATTTATGGTTTCATTCACACTGTTTTTCCCTGGTACCCCTGCAAATGTAGAATCTGTATTTATATCCAAAAAAAGATCTTTACTGACATACTTCTTACACTTCTCTATAAAAATGTAATGATGACCAGCTGGCTACAGATGATGAGAAGCACTGATTTATATTGGGTTACTATCTTCATATTCTGTAGGCTTTTAGCGCTTTGTAGCATTCTTGCCCTCTTGTTGTACTTGCATTTTACAATGCTAACATTTACTATTCCTGCATGCTAGAAAAGGGATGAGCATTTAAAAAGCTTTATATTTAATTACACATGAATTAGTCACCTAAGCAAATTAAGTGGACCTTTAATTAAATGTTACCCTTTTAAAAGGCCCCGTTGACTTAAAGCCTATATTGCATGCATTCATCTTAATTAGTCAGGTAGTGTCAGGGATTCATGTACTTTAGCTGTTATATTAATAAACAGATATACTAGCATTTATGCCTTTATACATTTAGCTGTATTAGCATACAGCTCTCTTCTGCTTCAACAGAACTTGAAGTGTATTTGTAAGACTTACTTCCTTTTGTCACCTTTGAAAGAAAATGTAGTGACACCCTCTTCAGCTTTCATAGGTGTGAATTGACTATTATGATGGTAATTCAAAACACGATCCAAAAATTTCCCCTACATCACCACTTTATATTTATATAAAGGAGATCTTTCTCCTATAGAGCAAGTTTTCAGGACTTTGAGATGGGGATTTTTGTCAAGGTTCTGGTCTGAGTGAAATGAGGCCGATGTAGTAAATATCAAGTCCACAAATGCCGCAAAGAACTCATCTGATTTTGAAATTAGTTATTTCAGCGGTCAGAGAAAACAATTCGGAAGTAGTCTAGAGCAACTAATCTGGTTGTAGAGCAAACAAATGGATATTTGGTGTCTTTCCAGCAAACACACAAACTAGGGCTAGTGATTAGTTCTGCTTCTGAGATAAGCTAATGCTTCTGATACTGTTCATCTCTGCTCATTTATGGGTGCTGGGGAGTAAAATGCAGAATGATACTCTACTCCTCAGACATCTCATTTGACAGATGCATTTATAACCTCATGATTGGAAAACATATTTTGACTAATTCATGTTCATGAAATTTCTTTATTTGTATTGGAATATAAAAGACTAACCTACAATTCTACCACAAGTATTTTTCTTTCTTGCATCCTGGATAGAGAGGATGTGCATTTAATGCAACACTGTGTGTCAGACTTTCTGTAAGCATAAGGAACCACTTCATTTACTTGTATATAAATAAGTAATCTAGCAAACTAGTAAATCAGTTGGGTTTGGCATCTCCAAGTCTTCCTTAGCCATTAAAACACAGCAAACGGGACGAAAAATAAGTAGGGCCAGAACTCCACATTACCACGTTAGCAAGACACTGTTGTGTTTGTTTTGTACAAGAGTTTAACGTTATGTCCATTTACAGTGAGTAATTTCCTCCTGACTTTTTTGTTTTGCTTAGTTTTTTGGGGTTTTGTTGTTGTTTTAAACAGCTGAATTGTTGAGTTTCCCAAAATAAATGTAACCTAGTATGTTATTTGGAGCTCTGATGGAAAGAGAGAGCTTCAGCTATAGGACCTGCATAAATCTCTCATGCTTTTCTGAAGTCTAGGACTAGCAGGGGTCTATGTCTAACACAGACTGAATTTTGAGTTATATTGCAAATTATCTTCCCATCTGCTCAGTCGCAATTAGCATCAGTTACTATTCTGACTGATACAGTTTATATTTAAATCCTTTTGTCTCTATACATTTAGGTGGTACTGTTAAAATACTGAGGATCCCTCTAGAAAATGAAACAGCCTTGGTATTCTTGTTTCTCTGGTTTACATGAAGTAACAAGAATTCCAAATATTTAGATAAGCCACGGATGTATTTTTTAAATTCTTTTTATTTTTTTAAGAAAAAATCAGTTTTTATTTAACAGATATTGTTAACTGCATCAAAACATTTGAAAACTTAGGATTAGGAGAGAATTGAAAGGGATTCAGAGCCCAAGGCCTGCTAGTTGATGACCAATACAAACAACCCCAGGGATTACAATCAAACAACTAAGCTAGCTGAAGTCCTACTGAACACACACATGCAGAAGTTTGTGGTATCAGTTGAACAGCATATATTGGTGTTTTAACAAGGAAATATAAACTCACAGTATTTTGCAATGGCTTCTCAGTTGACAGTGGGATTAACTTCAGTTAAACAAATGATGGTTAAACAGTACAAAACATCCCCTGCAAATGGCATCTGACTTATCTGCTCTTTGACAACAGAGACCTGAGGGGAAGAGAAGAAAGGATTGTTGCAGTCTCCTACTAGCACCATTTTCCCACCCTCTTGGAAATTTTTCCCCCCCTGCACTAGGCAGGCATGAAGGCAGAAGCTGGGGCTGTGCCTCTTCCCAGGGATGCAACCCTCCATCTCCAGGCTAGTGATGCCCTCTGACTAGGGCAGCCGCATTGTGGTGCTCAGGTCTGCCACATCTCATCTGCACAGAGGCAGGAAGGTGCCCCCTTGCTTATTCATTCCTGCTGGGCCTTCTTGAACTTTGCTCTTGAAATGCTGCCAGGCTTTAAATTTGGGACAAACTATTTCTTCCTTTTACAGCACATTTTAATATCCACAAGTTAGGTATATTTGAATGCATAAGTGTTACAAATGAAAAGCAAAGTTTACCCAGTAATCCAGTACCTATGTTGTCTTTTACAGACTGTTGCAATTTTATTTTTGTTCTGCCATGACTTCCAGATGCTAACACAGAAAATGTTAATGCTGATTAATTCCTGGGGAAATGTTACTCTCATATCAAGAATCCAGAATCTTCTTTTAGAAGCATTTACTCAGTGCTGAAGGAAAAAGAGTCTATTTTAGGCCCTTCCCAATGCTTTAGATCTACAGACAAGCTTTCCTACAATATTCCAAATGCTCACTGTAGCAAAATTGCATTTTAACAAAGGTATCCCAACATGCATCACTTCCACACACAGACAAATATACAGAAAGAGCAAATGGAGAAAAAAAGAAGGAAATGTTTAAATAAAAAAGGACTTGTGATCAGAAAAATACATACAAACATGACAACAGAAGTATGGTAAAGGAAAGATGAAGACTGGAAAAAATGCTATTTTTACTTTCTGAAAGAAGTGGCAAACTTGTAGGTGTCATTCAAAAAAAGGGCACAGGAGTGATCATGGACACTCAAATGCTGAAATCTGAATTATTACTGGAGCTAGTAAATGAGAATTGAGAATGTGTACAGGGGAGGGCTGTAGGGCACCTCTTCCACAGCTACTACTGAAAACATACTAAAAGACATACTTACATGGCTGAGTCTCCCATGAGGACATGGCTCCTGTGTTTGGCCAGAGCACATTAGAGATTTGCCTGTGGTGGAAGTGCTGGCATATCACAAACCCTTCCTGTATATACATGTTGACCTGTCCTTTACAAGGTAAACTACATCTCAACATAAACACTAGATTTTCTAAGGTTACAAAGGACAGTATAAAGAGTTGGAAAATATGCAGGTAAACAGGAGCCATATGACATACACCACATTCACTTCAGTAAGTATCTCTATCTGCTTTTGTCTTTGATGTGCTTTTTCCCCAGGGGCATTTATTTATGGAAGAGTTGAAAAAACTCAAGCTTCTACACAGTCTGCTTGTTTCTTGAGGTTTTTAGCTTCAACAGCTGTGGACTAGAAATTGCATGAAGATTTCACCACTGTCTGTGTATGCCTTCCACACTGCACATTTTCATTTTCTTTTATTTGCACTCACAGAAAAAAAATTGTAGAAAAATGTTAATTTCAAGCTTAAGCTCCAGGCTTCCTCCACCTTTTATTTTTTTAACTAAAACCCATGTAGATGCATCAATTCAGAAGCAACTCAGCACCGAACTTCAATATACAAAAGGGGCTTAGATCTTAGAAACCTATCTTGAGGATAGGCAAAGCAAAGGAATCGAGATGTAAGCAGAGGAGGCTTATGCCCGCAGGATCAGCTTCTGCTCCTGGTTTACTATTTGGTTGTGCAATCCCCTTTCTGCACAGCAGCAGATGCAGGTTAGGTACTGGCTTGACAGGGAGCAGCAACACCACTTCTCATGCTTGCAACTTAGGCTGTGTACCTTGAGAGCGTACACTAGGTTTTTCAAGCAACATGTTACCTATGAGGAGAGAGAAATTTAAAAAACTCACTGATTTACCATGTTAAAAAAAGATGGCACATTTATTGCTACATAAATGTTATATACATAGTGTTTTCTGTTACATTGACAGAAATTTTTTTGAACTTCTTGCTGCTGGTTGGAAAGGTTTATCAGCAATACCTTGAAATTTGACACAGGGTACAAATCTGCAATAAACCAACAATGGAAACTGGAGAACAAGATGAGAAGCAATTCATCTCGGACAATTAGCTCTTACAATACTCCATAGGTACTACACGGTATGCTAGAACCCTACTATGGTCTTACAATGCTATTGTAAATTTCTGATATTAATGAACAGGTTATGGTAAATAACCCTACATTTTTACTACCTAATATAGTAAAATAAAGTAAGAAACTTTTTACTGAAAACTTTTTCGATTTCAAAAATCTAGAAAGAGTAATATTTAGAATTCAAGAAATTTTCTTACAAGATTATTGTATAAAAGACTAGCTACAGTGAAAAATAAGCCAAATGTTTTTTTCTTTCTATTTTATGAAGGAAAGCTTCTGGGCATACTGCAAAGTCTAATATAGCCAAAAAGACGACAAGCTTAGAAGGAAAAAGGCCAGGCAGTGGCACGTGATCACTTTCACACATCATAAGCAACAAATTTGTTTAGCTGATAAAACACTGAAATGAAGAACAAGGCCACAGATATAATATAATCAGGTGTTATTTGATGATATATGCAAATTAAAGTAATGGAAACGAGTCCACTAATTCCACAAACTGTTTTGTTAGGAACCATCCAAAACATGAGCTTAAATTCATTAGTTTATTTTAACAATCCAGCTTTTGTTCTTCCAAATTAAATGACTTGATAAAAATTACTGGTTTGTTCCCATTTTGTGTGTGAACCAATTGCCAGTGATGAAAGATGCACTATATAAACAGTAGCTCAGACAACCTTGGCTTAGGAAATTTCCTCCCATGGTCATTGCAGTGGAAGACAGTTTCCATGGAAGTTCAAAGGGATTTTAACCATTTCAACACACCTGTGACAAAGGAATACTTATGGACACTGTTCCGGTGGAGAAACATTTAAAGGTTTAATGCTAATATGGCTTGGGAGGGGGTCATTTGTTTGCATTTGATTCACGCTATTTTTTTTCCTCCACTGACAAGCCATACAAAAATGACAAGATAATTAATGTGTACAGTAAGGAAAAACTGGTGACCATTGCTCTTATATTCCATTATGTAAGTAAGCCCACCTCACTGGTGGTTCTATCATCACACTACCTGCCGCGGTGAATATAGGATTTTGCTATTCACCACAATTACAGCCTGAAAAAAATCTTCTTTGTATTTTAATGCGTTTTGTGCTTACATACAGCTAACACTTTACATGTACTATATGTAGTACTTACTGCTTGGAAAACAAAGCAACTCTAACAAAGTAGATTCTCCCCACCCAATTTACACTTCACGTTACAAGCTTTACTATGAAGCCTAGAAGCCTAAAAAGGTTTTGTTTATAATTAGAAAAAAAAACAAAAACAAAACATCTGAGGAAAGTCTGAGGGAAAATAAAAATCACTTTTTAAATCCAAGAAATGTTATGGTCACAGTACTGGCTCCTGCTTGCAGCCTTCACGAGGCCTCTTACTTGCTTAAAGCATGGAGTTCAGTATGGAAGGGTAACTATGACCATAACTGTTCAGGTTACCAGAGACCAAAAATAACATAAAAAAAGCTATACCAAGGAATAGTTTCCTATTGCATGGAAAACACTAGTCATATGGCAAAAGGAGAGGAAAGGACAACAAAAGACTTTTCCCTTCCTTTTTTAAGACACTAATAGGTATGCTGGGAATGCTACGGGTCGACGGTTGTCACTGCTTTGTTCTCTGAATGTGAACAGCTTTAGTAAATGCTGGCATTCAGCTGAAATTTTATCAGCTTTTAACATGTTAACTTTTCCCTTTATATGTAGACCTTTACAGTTCCATAACAATAAATAAAATTTGTAGTTACAATGCATTTGTCAATTCAGTTTAGGCACAAGGCAACTTCCACAATGAGTGGAGAGATCACAACAGTCTCTGATTGTGCAGAAGCGACACACTGCTTGCAACAGAATGATATGTTCAGAGTATTTCATGGGCTGAAATTCTATCTGAAGATCTTGTATCTTCAATCCTGATGCAGGTGTTGACCAGTAGCTTTGATCATAAGATTGCATTTGGGTTTCTTGCTTCAAGTGTTTTCTCCTGTCAGGTTTGTGTCTTCATATAATGTTAGTTGTCTATGTCCTTGTGAAGAAAGGTCACCTTCTGTGTATCCTACCAATAATTCTGGAATTCTAGACATAAATTTGGGAGAAGAAAGTGGTATTAGGGTAAGAATTAGTAAGAAGCACTAAGAATTAATTTAAACTATCTTATAGCATTTTCCATCAGTTAAGTGCAAAAGGAAATCATATTTAGAGGCCTTGAAATCCTTCCTAGAAATCTCTGTATTCAATATGATGTGTTGAAACAGTCTCAGAAACAGTCTATTTGGACTCACTAGGTAAGGGAGAAAGAGTAATCTGCAAAACTCAAGACCTCTGATTTGCGTTCAACTTTCTTCTCTGAAGTGAGAAGGAGACAGTACCCAATTTAATCACTACTGTTGAAGGCACGCATTGCCACATAGCCAGTGAGCCTGTGTGGCCTTTTCATGTCTACATTCTGGCAAGATGCATGCCTTTAAGCTAAAACAGAGGCAAGCCAGTGTATATACAGAACAACAACAAAACCTCCCAAACCAGAAGATACAGTAAAGTTATGCATTAAAATAAGGACATTGAACCCAATCTCTTACTCCTTCTGCAAGTGACAACAGTTCTACTGTTTTAAAAGACATGTAACACGTAGAATTTTTTCTTAAAATCAAGTGTTTGCCAATTATTTAAAAAACCCCAACAACTAGCAACATGCGATTAACCCAAAAGACAAATACTCTTAGTAAGGCCTTCCCACCAGCATGTTTAAATGAGCTACTGCATTTTCGACAACATGGGGCTTCTGGAAACACTGATTTATCTTGCAAAGTTGAAAACATTACTTTTAAAATCTTAACTATCTTCAGTAATACAGATTGTGACTTAAGGTAGTTAAGCAATCTCTGTTGGGCAAATCATGCAAGTCAGAATGACTAGCCTTAAGCCAGACAGCAAATCTCTCTGAGATGAGAAGTCTCTCAAAGTGTTTGTATCAACACTGGGAAACAATACATGGATTTTTAAGTGAACTAATGTGGTACTTATACCATTTAAAGATGTATAATTGATCTCTATTATGCTTGGCTTATCTAGCAAACTGTTAACTATTCCTCTGATGTCAGGCCAAGAAAGCCACCTGAGCCAAGAGATGTAGCCATTGGCAACAACACATGGAAACGAAGAGACTTTAAAGATGATTTCATGAGGTTTTATTTGGTTATAAAACTAAAAAAGTCTGCATGCTTTTGCTTATGCTCAAAGATATGAAAGCGCTTAGCAGAATACAGAAGTTTGGTGCTAGTGGCAGCTCAGTAACTAAGACTAAACATATGAAATTTTAGTCAATAGAAAGCAACAAGAGCCATTCCCCTCTAGATAAGAGATGTACCTGGCTGGTGTTCACATATGACCCATAGGGTTGGTAGTTTCACTCAGGCCAGGGTGGCTTCCTGGGTGTGGTGTTGGCGGCTCTGCCGATACGGCAGAAACTTTTTCTTCTTCCCTTCTCTTAAGGCAGGCTGCTTTAGGGTTTAGGTTTCTTTCTGTAACAGAAAAGTGATTCTTAAGATCCCATACACTGATACCAAGGGGAATAGATACATTAACCAGTGTAGTAAAGAACAGCTATGAAGCTTCCCTCTTCCAACTACTTATGTCTCGGTGTTAAAATGCAGGTGTCTGAAGTTGCAGACAAGCACTGCTGAAGACCATACCAGGCATCTCCTAAGCTAGCATTTTAAACAACAAACTCACAAACTTTACTAGCTGCATACATAAACCTTCAAAAACCTTTTAAGAAGTGCCTCTCTTGTCACTAGAAGTTGCAAAATGAGCACCTGTGATTTATAATGTTATAAAAAAAGAGATTTCTGCTTTTTGTTATGTTGAAGTCATACCAACCTGACTGACATCACACTACTTTGAGTAATGTTATTGCTTCTTTTTTCACCTTAAGTATTAGCCTGCTGTTAGAATGGGGGAGGTAGGACTGTCCTAAAGTCAACAGTTGTCTTCATGCCCTCAATTCTGTGAAATCATCTTTTCCCCACCTTGCTTAAAACAAAAGAATATGGTGACAGTCACATACAGCAGAAGGATTTTTTTCCCCCCAAACCATATTTCTTCTCACATTGAAGTCAGTGCTTTGTAATAGCCAGTTGTGAACTAACTGTCAAGATATTTCCATCAGTACATTGCTATTTCCCCAATTAGCTTCAACAGAAGTAGACTGGGATCTACTTTTCAAATAATGACAGTTTCTAAGGCAACTTTTCTGTTCTTCAGAGTGACTTTTGATGAATCAAAATATAAAAGCTGTAAATGGCAATAGCCAAAAAGACACACAAAAAATGAGTAATACATTCTGCCAGTGCATGTTGAATTTAATTAGGTATTTTTCTAGCTGTTAGTGAATGCTGTTTTGCAGTTTAAGATCACAGATACAATTTTAACTGTAGGGAGACTGCCAGAAGTGAACAGACAGCACAAGCTCTTCTCTTGCACTGCTCAGGCACCCCTCTAGTAATTGGAGTTTGCTGACCTGTGTGCATTTTACAAGGAGTAGAATATCTGGCTAGTCTGACAGAGGCAATTTTGGACAGACTTGCTAATTCCGCTTTCTCCCAAGTCATTCTCAACAGCCTCCTACTGCATGTCCTAAGCATGAACTCTCCCAAAGAGTCTAATGGGAAAAAAAAGCAAAACCCAAACCTAACTTTTCTTAATCACAGTTTTCTCTGTTTAAATGTGGCTTGCCTTGAAGTTTTAAAGAAGATTTAATTATGTGGAAACTCTGAAAGGAAGTTAATTTACAGTGATTTAGGAAAAATGCCAGCCTACAGTTAGAGCTTAATATCTGAAATGTTTCATTTTGAATAGCACCAATCACAAAATAAGAAGCTTCATTACCAGCAAAGAGAGGAAACTGTTTACACAATTACATAATGCACTGGTGAAAGCTCCTCTGTGTGCCACACAAAGCTCTGGTCACTCACTTTCAGGAACAGGTGCAAAGAAAGATAGGTGAGAGAAAATGGCAAACACAGCCTTGAGAGAGAGGCACAGTGTGCTTGTGATAGGCTTCCTCAACTGCACAGAGTGGCAAGTGAGATGTTAATGTGAGGAGGGAAAAGCTCTCCACTTACTCTGCCTGTAGATTAAGTCTAACTTAACTGTAAGTACGTTTACAAAAACATTTGTACCAGAGACAGAAGGTTCAGCGGCAACCTCTGACCAAGGACAAAGTGCTTTTATTAATTTTCCAACACAGCTTTCTGTGGATTAAAGAATGTGTGAGAACAGAGAGATGGACTTGATAGTTTTTAAACTTTAAACAATAAGCTTGATTAAGGTTACTCTGACTCCTTCGTAATATTCAATCTTATCTTCCAGACTATGGCAGACATTTTCAGACCAGAACAATTCCCAAGATCAAAGTCTCAGAGATGCTAAAATGGGATTTTACCATGGCACTAGTTGGTGTCTCATCTGCAGAGGAACTAGTTGCTTTCTATGCTGTGGAAGAACTGACTGAAGGCAGTGCATTTCTTCATTAAAAACTGGGTCACTAAAACTGCCTGAAAACATAGCATCTCATCCTGACTACAAGGTACACGAGCTCGTGTTAAGTTATCCACTTTGTCACTTTCATTAAAATTTTAACAATTGCTTTGATCTCCTATGCAAAATGCAAGCAACAAATTAGGAAGTGGAAGTAGAAACAAGGCACACAAAAATAAAACGTTGACGTAATTCAGTGACAGCAGTGATGAGAGATTCATCCACATCTGAAAGATTTTTCCAGTCACTGGATGCATGTCTACCAGTGAGACACCAAGAAAGATGGTTATTCACTAGTCCAAACCAGCAAAACATGAGGACACTCACCTGTGTAAGTGTCAGCTACATAGAACAGAATCAAACAGAATTAAACCAGATAAAATAAAGTAGTTTGGTTTGAAGGCACCTACAATGATTATCTAGTCCAGCTGCATGAGCAATTCAGGGCTGACCAAAAGTTAAAGGAACGTGCCTCAGGATTTAAACATGTCTCTAACACAAGTTTGAAGGGAGATTAAAAGTCAGTTGTACTTTCACCAACACGCCAGAATGGACTAGTTGAAGAACATGATTCCTAGAACTATCTTTCCTTAAAAGGAACTGAGCTTATTAACTGTCCAAAGAATTCTTCCTTCTGCACCTACCAATAGGACTATTATTTCTTTCCTGGAAAAATTTAAAGGAGCGAGGGAAAGAAAATACATGCAAACCCAGCTGTGATTCAGTTAAAGTAGAAGTAGGTTTCTGTTCTCCTNGAAAAAAAAAAAAAAAAAAAAAAAAAAAAAATCACTGCATTTTAATATTTTGATTACATGGGGTTCATCTTAAAACAGACCTGTTGTTTTTGCTAAAGCTTTTCTAGTCCTAAGTGATTATCACAATCAAAAGCAGACATGTCAATATTTTAATTAATCAATTTACCTTGAAAATATAGGTGAAAAGATGGCTAATTACAAAGGAACAAAAGATCAAACTGTAAACCTCAAACCCACCTTCTGCCCCCCCTTTTTTTTAAAAAAAGTAATTTCTTGCTTTTCCTAAAGATTTTCAACATTGTTACACAACAGCAAACATACTTTCAGTAACATGCAGACTTCAAGAGACTGACACTGTTCTGTGAACAAAGCTACCATGCAAACTGCCCCAGCACGATGATGGGCTACTGACCTCTCACTTGCTGCTCTAGACTGAGGATGACTGCCACAGCCTGGTGAAGAATAAGCAGTTTTGTCTGTGGTTTTTCACTCTTCAGATGAAGCTGACACATGCGGCCAAGTTCTTTAAATGCCTCGTTAATATCTCGTACACGCAAACGTTCTCTAGCGTTGTTTGCCATTCTCCTTTCCTTTTCTCTTTCTATTTTCTGCTCTGGGTTTAAATCCTCATCTTCATTAGTACTGCTGTAAGAAAGTATAAATGAAAGTACACTGAAATACCACTGGCATTTCAAACAAGTAATCCTGCTCCTGGTTCAAAATTCTCAGTTGATGAAATGAAATTTCTCTGCACTTCATCTATTTTGTATTGAAGCATAATTAGATATCTAAGAAAGTGCAAGATACGAATGCTTAAGTATTCAAGGCAATTCTTGCTGTTCCTGCCTTTACCTGAAAATAAATGTTAAATGTTTTGTGCCTAAAGAATATCCAAAGAATATTGTCTACAGATGGTAAACATCTGTAGGAAAAGTAGTGGCAAGTAGGGACACTGCCCCTTGAAGCAAAAGGTGTACCCAAACTATCAGTTCACTCAGTTACTGATTTATGTGAAGCCATCTTGTCAGGTGAAGAATAAATAACTCTTTTCAACAGATAGTTTTTACTAGTTTCCAATATCTCAGCTTACATAAAAAGGCATTCAAGTAATTTTCCATTTAACATGAGTATTGAAAAGTTTTATTTTTGTTAAAGACCTTACTGGACAATTTTAGAACTATTTTTACATCACTTCAAATGATTATAGGAAGTTGCATAGCTTTTTTTTCAATACAGGACTGTCCCATTCAGTGCAAAACTGTGCAAAACCTCTGCTCTGCTAAAATTAGTATACTAAAATGCCATTAGGCACGTAATGGTACAGACTCCACTGCCTGTAGTTGCAAAATTCTGGTTGTTTACTGGTATCTCAAATTTCAATGCTTGTGTCAGGCCTGTCACATCCAGAAGCATTTTACCTAGTACCAGCTCTAAGTCTTCTGCCCGTGGCTTGGAAGGGGATGAAGTGTTTAAAAAGGGTATTTACCTATTGTGTTCACCCCAGCTTCCTGGTTATCAGGCTGCTACTTTCCACGATTACTGGCTCATGTTGAGAAGCACAGCCCTGGCCCAGGTAGGAAGTATCATCAATTTCTAATGTTCTCCCATCCTCTATGCTGAGCAAGGCCATATGAATCTTTTACTACTTACAGGCACAGGCAGATATTAGGCAAGGCACTAACGTATGGGAATGCAGACTTTTCAAGTCATTTTCCTAGAAAATCCTCTGTCTTCTATTTAAATATATAAAGAGTTTACAGTATTTTTATCTATTTCAGCTGCTTATTAATACAGGCACTGAGATAACGCAAAAGCCTTGAAATAAAGTTATCAAACTTAAGGATAACATGCTACAGAGCCTTAAGGAAACACTAATTCTCTAGGTCACTTCAGCAACCCACCTTGTTCGGCCTCTAGATGAGACCTTGATATCCTTCTGGGAGGACTCATCATCTGATTTCATGTCATCTGATGAGGGGGGTTCATGTATATTTTCATCCTTTTCCTTATGTTCAGACTTGATTTCTGTCGGACCGATAGCCACAGACTGGCTCTGTAAGCCACCTGACAATGCTGCAAGCAACCAGAGATCAGTATAAGTATCATACGAGTGAAACATTTAAGAGAATCTCAAGCAGATATTGTCAATGGGAGGCCAGAGCTGAGCAGAAGTCTGAGGAGACAACCGGAGGAACTACACTCTGGCAAGAGAAATCCTGGTAATACTGCTGTGCTTAGACATGTCACAGGCTGTAAAGAGTTCACCATTCACATAACAGCTAGATCAGTAACAACTTAATCTAAGAGAAACACTGTTAACGATAAAAGGACATTTAGTGAAGTAAGGAAACTTGCACCTCATGTCTGGGCTACAGATTTAAGGTCAGTGCTGCTGACATCACAGCTTGGGCTTAGGCCAAATGTGCAACACAAACCTCCCTAAGCATGCTAACAAATAAGCCAACTTCTGGTTTCTATAGCTTAATTCTTTAGGCTAAAAACTGAGGGAACTGTAAACATGTGGGTGGAACGACTTCCTTTTATTAGCTAGACTGAAATCTGGCCTCAGCTCACTCTGCAACCCTCCTGTCCAATTCAGAAACAGCTGCAGTACTGCAAATAGCAGCATGGTTCCGTAAGACAGAACAACGTGGCTGGAAGGCAGTCTTCTGTTGAAACTATACTGGAACAAGTCTAACACAGGGATGTCCTCAAAATTACTGTAACAGTCTCCACCAGTAGTGGTTTATAGGATTTATAATTAATTATTCATTAAGAATTAATTTTTATTTCTCAGCATTACCTATGTCCCTATCCCACATGCTGAAGTGAATTTACCAAGACCTACAGCCTCATTGGCTCTGGATTACTGCAGAGCCTGTTCAGCATTCAATATTGGTGGAAAGTTACCTCTGTAGCTTTCTTGTGTTTTATGATTTAGGTCTGTGCTTTGAGCAGAAACTGCACTAGGAAGAACTGAATGGTTGCTGTTGAGGCTGATGCTTTCTTCCCGATGAGTCCCAACCTAAAGCAAAGCAAAGCAAAGACTTCTATTAGAGATGTAATTCAAAGAAGTAGTCCAAAAATAGAAGTTTAAAACACTTAAACTTAGAAACTTAGATTTAGAGACTTGAGTTAAAGCTGTAGCTCAGTAACAGAGATTTAGTTGAAAGATGCTGTTACACTGAACCACTTGATTACACCATACTAGATTAAGCTGTGTTTCCAGCAGGGACCAACACCTGCTTGGAATAAGGTAGCAACCTAGCAAAAATATGTTTAAGTATTTTCCCACGGAACACTACAGAATGTTCTCCTTGATTCATACCTAAGGCCATACAGGATTTGATTAACCTTTGCTTGCTTTAAACTACTACAACCATTGACTCTAGTATTTACAACATTTTGATCCTTGAAAGAACATCAAGGCGAATAATGGTCTTCACCACATGTGAAAGGTGTTTTTAACTGCCCTACACTCATGTACGCAGACAGGTAAACACATGTACTTATAAAACATATAAGTAACATCTCACTTGTTTGCTGATACAAGATTAAAAAAGAACTGGGTCCACTATCAAAATATTAATTTATTCACTTTAATAAATTCTCCTCATTTTCTTTTCTCAGCTAAATATATTTAGTTTAGTCCCATGACAGAACCTTATCGTAAGAGAATAATCCAGTCATCTAACTGTTCTTACCACCTCTCTCAGCATTTTCTAATCTGCTCCTTCATAATACATCACAATTAAATTTTGAAGCAGCAAGCACTGAGATGAAGAGTCTTAAAAAAATTCCTATTTTGCTTAAACTTGAATTAATGATACTTATGTGATGCTGTGAGAGTGCATACCTAGCCTGAAGAGGCAAATTTGTTAAAACCCTGCTGCTGAGCTCAGAATACTCTTCTCAATGCAAACCTCAATAAAAATAGAATATTCGTTTGTTTGAAAAGGAAGAGGCAAAGACACGCTGCCTGTATTTAAACAGAGTGCAGACCATTTAAAGCTTTTGATTCCTGAAGACACAAAAGTCCTTTAAATATTTATAATATAACCAACATAATACAATTAAACAGTTAAAAAAGTGAACAAAGATGAGGGATTCTACTATTATTTGTATAGTCAGAAAAATTGGCTACAGATGAAGCTTTTTATTGGAACAGTAGCAAACATGTCAACTAGAAGATTAAGCCTTTAATTAAATAGGTTTATTGCCTGGAGTTACACATGAGAACCACTGTTTTTCAATAAATCCTTCAATCCTAGTAAACTGCTGAGCTTTGAATCCCTCTTGAGTAATTAATGCAGCTTTTACCTTTCATGTCTTAGTATGGGTTTTACCCAGAGAGAGATAAATACCCTTATGCAAGTTTATCCTTTGTTTAATATACACTCATTCCTGTAAGCTAACGCACAAGAACAAGAAAGGAAAGGGGGGATGCCCCCCGACAACCCACAACTAGTATCAGGTCATTGCAGGCTCCTATTTTTATCTGTTTTTATGCAGAAAATCTCCTCTTGAATACTGTGAAATATCTGATACTATTTAAAGTATATTTTATCTTCCTTTGTGTCTAATAGGCTTTGTTTGTGAGAAGTTCTACTATGGATGCAGTTGTTTCAGCTCTTTTGAGTGCCGTGACTTCTATCTGAGTAAGGAATGGAGCCCAGCTCTTTCAGTCTCTTTACAACAGTAACGTGAAACAGAACTTCCAAAAATGAGTCTTTCACCAATTCTGCCCTTCAGGTTGTGTGTTTTATTTCATTCTTCTGGTCATGCTTAGTCCTAACACAGGAGGGTGCTTTTATTCAAGCTACAGACTATTAATCACTTGAGTGACAGGTTTGTTCCAAAATCATCTACTTCGAAAAAGTCAAAAATTTCTTAAAGCTACAACTGGCAACTTTCAAATCTAGAGCTAATCTAAAACTGATCGATTAGCAACTCAGTTCTGAGAAAGGCAGAAAATAGATCGGAAATAAAAACTGAATTGAAGTCCATAGTCCAGTCCTTTGAAACAAGCTTACAAGTTCGAAGGATACAATTTAGATTAACAAGATCTATACAGAAATCTTAAGAGCTAAAGCATTACAAAACTGATTGCAAGTTGAATTTTTCTCTGATCTATGACATACTGGAAAATAAAAAATAGGCAAGCCCCCTAAGTAGAAGACTTGTTGAAAGCCACTGTTATCCTATTGAAGGCCAAGAGCTCACTGCCTACCAGCACAACTTATCAGTGACTGCTTCAAGTTGGACCAAATTGGACCTCCTTTAGTATCTTAAACACAGAGGTTAGAAAATTGTTTGCTTTTCTTTCCCATTTCACAGAAAGAGTCTCTCCTCATCTGCATTTCAGTGGAACATAATCCTGGCCTTCCTTAGGCTTCTCCAAGGCATTTTATACCGTTGGCTCTGATGCCTTTGGGACAAACAAGCCTGTGACACGGTTTATTATTATTTGTAAGTAATTTCTTGTCAAATGTTTCCTAGCACAACGGGTGGCTGGGGCAGCGTTGCCCACCTCCAGGTGCGGGGACCTGCCGGCGGCTCCACAGGTTGCTACGGGGCTATCCCACTCTCCCCTCACGCCCCGGTACAGCCCACAACAGGCTGCAGAGGCGGTACTGCCCGGGCCGGGCCTGCCGCTATTTCAGCATACTGAGCATACTGACGTATCTGTAACCTGATTCCTTCCCTGAAAAAACCCTTCCTCTGGTTTCCCGGCTGCCCCCGCCCGGGGCCGCGTTAGCATATAACTGGGCATTCGGCCCTGCTCCGGGTGCCGCGGCCTCGGGCGGCTCTGCTGGCAGGTTTTATTAAAAACGGGCTCTGTGGCACTGCCAGCATCCCGCTTGGAATGACTGGCAGGATTTCATCTTACAAGAAAACAAACTTGGAGTTAATTCATTCTTTCATGAGCTAATTTAGCCTTATTTTCATGATCCCTCTTAAGTAAACCCTAACCACTCCTTGGGCACACAAAATGGAAGCCAAATGGAAAGGCTGGATTCACATCACACACAGCATCCAACCGAAGTTTTCACTTGCACGGGCAAAGTATTTCAGAAAAATCTGAGAAGCAATCAGCACAGACACTGCATTTAAAAAAAAAACAAACCAAACAAACATTCAAATCACTGCCTTTGTGCATTTTCTCCACACAATGACAATCAAATCCATATAGCTCAGTAAAATCAGTTGGAGGGAAGCAGCAGTCCTGTATGTAAGACTGTAAGTTGCTGTAATTTCCAAGGTGAACTGTATGTATTTTTCTGCATTCCAAGACCAACTTGCACACAGGACAACCTGCAGCCATCCTCGGACTTGTCAGGTTTTTTTTCAAAATGGCTGCAGAACTTAGTTGATTTAAGTGATAACATTTGAGACCTGAAACTAGAAAACCAGTTAAGTATTTCTGGCAACTAAATAAAAATGGTGACAAATCAGGCAACTGATGACACACCATTGCGTGTAGGAGAACTGAGAGTGACGCGTGGGGAAAGGACACCCTTTGTTCTGTTAATATGGGTTCTACATCTCACACTTCAGTTTGATTATAAATTCTGAACTCTTAGCAATAAAAGCTTTTAAGAACTGGAAAAAACACCCAACCAGTCTTTGTTCATATTTGCGATATGACATCTAAGTGTATTTTAAAATGCACACACTTCTTGAAGTATACTAGCTGGTCAATTTGGCCATGGTCATAAATACCATTTTAACTAAGGTGAGCATAATTAAGACCATGTAAAGGGCTTTGGAATCAAGATTTTTACACTTCAGACAGCTAAAAGTTTTCAGTGGGAGAGCATAACCTCTGTGGAGAAACATTAACAGTGCGAGCGTTCTGAGCAAGGACAGAGGTTGCTGTTGGCAGAGCAGTTTAAACTGCCCTTTTGTGCTTTTGTACTACAGCAGACACAGGGCAGAAAGGAGATTACCCACTTTCTTAGATTCTTGTTATACCTGGAAAAAACCTGGTGACTTAAGGATTAAGTTTCATCCTTAACTGACTTTCCAGGCCTTTTATTTATTTATTTTTAATCAATTCAGGCTGTTCTTTTTCCACTGTATTACAATGACAAATAAAAAGCAGCTTGAATAAGAACAGAAAGTATTACTTCTTCACTTTTCAATAATACATGAAATAAAATACAAATCAACTTCAAAGGCCACTTAGCAAATACTTGATGAGTCTGAGATATTAAAAATCTATTTGAATAAGTCTAATGGCCAGTTCAGCTAAAAAGAAAACAAGACCATTCAGAGTGGGCAGGAAATGAAGTCAACTAGAGTTTTAAAATAAATCTGGCTCAAAAATTAAGCAAATGTTAAAATAAAACCATGTCTGGTTACACTAATTACATAAAAAGGAGTTAAATTACTCATTTCCTAGCTCCTTCTGCCAAGATCATCTTCTTCAAGGGAAATTAAATTTATTTCTTTTCCATTTTTTTCCTAAAGAACAAAAATGTTTTCTGTAAAGATCCTCCTCCTCCTCCCCACCTCTCCACAAAGAAGTTTCATTTAGGATGAATTCCAATGGGTTTCTTGACCAAAAAACCACTACAAGCACATCAAACAAAAACAGGTAAACACCCTTATCAACGTTGACATTTCTCACTATGTTAGCCAATATTCATTATTTTCCTAACATTTACTGGAAGTCCTCTGAAGTAAAATAGTAGTCTGTTCCCGAGCAAACTCTAGATCTTATAGTTCAGGCTACATGTCAAATTCTCCATCTCTCCTCCATTACTATTTCAAGAAAAAAACAAATAGTAAATAAGTACAGTTTGAAATGAATTGGTTATTGAACACTGTAAGAATGACATCTCATACTCAGGTAGCATTACTGAAATGCAGTCATCACCAATAAACCACTCAGTTTCCACTTCAGCCAGATGTGCCAACCTTTGCTCTGTGCATATTTCAGTACTCCATCCTAAGTCATGCTGAGTTCCTGCAATTGCAAATTATGTCAAAGGGCACTCTTTGGGGACTGGGCAAGGCCACAACAGGATGCCTTCTGTTGGAGCCAATTATTCTGATGTAACAAAGTTAAGGTTAATCCAAGAAATTCTTTAGCTGATTCACTTTTCAAGCCAAAACTGATGTACAAGCTTGTTTCACCCAGTAAGGATGACATCCTAAAAAACCATCATTTTTCATTTTCCTAACCTAAGTTTGTTTCTATGAGACAGCAAGCATCCTGCAATCAAAACTGAAGAGCATGGGATGATAAATCAAGTCTATATTACATTGAAGTTGCACAAGTAAACTATAGCAGACTGAGGAACCTTATATTAATTTTAGAGAACCATTTTCCACTGTCACCTATTTGAATCAAAAGCAAGCTGATAAAATATTATCATAGCTTAGTTTGAAAGAGAAACAGGTTTTTAGGTATGTTTCAGCACTATCTGCATTTGACTGTATTTGGCTTTACAGTGTCAGGAAGCTCCCTAAGTCAGAGAGGGAACAATTCTGTCACTGCAGCTTCGGCCAGTCACCTCAGACCATTCAGATCTATGAAAAGAAAAGTACTCTTCTGTATGACTAAATTTCAGTCTAACCCAGGACACTGTAGAGCTTTCCCTTTAACAACATTCTTCAAATATTAAATATGAGGCAGTGTTAAGAAAAAAACCCCTACTTCTGCATTACTAGACCTTGTCTAGAAACCTGAAGTTGGATATGTGTTTGGAAAGTACTCCCGCTCCCTCCAAACCCCCAAACACACACAGCTTATAGAAAGTAACGAGGTTTTTTGATGTTTACTGCAGTGGTTCTGAAATTAATCTAACTGGATGTGTGACGTGCGAGTGGGAGAGCCTGGAACTAATTCTGGTTTATGGAATACAAACCCTTCAGCAATTGGGGTTCCTAATTATTTTGACGATAGGTGAAATTTTGCCTTGATCACACAGTACCCAGCTGTGAATCTGTTTTATAACAGAAAATTTCACAGCATGTAACTGGTCTTTAAAATTACGCTGTAAACATGCAAACACATGGCACCACTAAAATAAGCATGTTTTAAAAAGCTTTTTCCTTTAAGCATTTCTGAGAAGGGAGGAATGAAAAAGGGAAGTGAGCAATGCTACAAATAGATTTCATTTACTGTGTAATGCTTTTAACATATTTCTGACCTCTGAAAAACTCAATTCCGTTTTTTTTTTTCTTTCCAGAACAGTTCACATTTTTAAAGAAATAAAAGAGATGGATTGAATTATTTCTCTCTTCTTAGGGATTAATCTAGGAGTTGTTTCCTCTTCATTGTTACTTACACTACAGCTGTGCTCAACCTCCTTTTAATTTAGAAAAAAAAGTTTAAATTTTGAGCCTGCACACACTATGGTTCCACATTCCAACAGCTTCCTCCCAGCCCTCTGCCAGCATCTGCTATTGAAGACTAGTTCCAATTTACAATAAACAGCTTTTCCAGACCAGAACACTTGAAATTCAGTCCTTCTTGACTGCTTTTCCCATTCAATCTCCCTATTCACCATTTCAAGGAGAAAACTGTTCTGCCAATTATTACACATCTGGAAAAAATGCATGTATAAGCTGAAATGCTCTCAGCAGAAAGTTTCAGCTTTCTGCATATGGTCACAGCAGGATTTTATGGGCCACTGACCAGGCCAAAGTCTAAGTTTTCCCATCTTTCTCCTCCCCCTCGTTTCTGCCCACCCCAGCCCTCTAATTGGAAACCCATAGCAGGTGCAAGTTGTCTGCTCAAGCATCTTGAGTAGTTTCTTCCTGATAAATATTATAGCCTATAGTCCAGTTTTAGCTCACTAGGCTCTATGATAGTTTAGATGACTTGGCTGCAATTGCTTCGCATAAACAGATACTTGTTCAAAGACAGCGTTACCATTGATGCTTGTCTGTTGGTTGTTACAAGGCTAGATGCTCCATAATTTGAGTTCAGGCTTCCAATTGGCCCATTGTGGGATGGTCCCAATAAACTATGTATATCTCCATGGCCACCTGACAGGCTTGTTGAAGGCCCCACAGCATGATTTCGTAGTACGTGAATGGCATCGTCCAGTCTGTCTAAGCGATCCTCCATTCGAGACTGCTGTTGGGATTTAAGAGGGACAGCACAGCCATTACTTAATACATCTGCAGACTCATTGTACCATAACAGCTTCTACCTTGGGAGATATTAAAGACAGAAGATGAAATGCAGTATCAAAAGACTTTGAAAGCACCTACCAGCACTACAAACAAACCGGAAAAAGCAAAGATACTGGAGATTTTGGCTGAGATAGCATTCATTCCACAAATAGGTGGCAGCTTTTGAAGTGAAGCTTATTATAAGGTTAATGTTACTCAGCTTCTATTACATGTCATGAACAAGAAAAAAGGAATTGCTACAAAACCAGGGCAAGAAAGAATGATCATAAAATCAGCCTCACCATATTTATAACCATTAAGAGAGGCAGTGGCTTTTTGAGAACCTATACAAGAAGCAAAAACAAAACAAACAAAAAAAAAACCCTGGACAGAACTGGACAAGTTATCTTCTAAAATAGATCTTTAAACAGCTTGGATATTTCAGAAATAAAATCAAGTTCTGTATGTTACTGCAGGAAAGTCTGTCTTAAAATTACTTTCCTTTCTGACATTGCAGCTCTCTAGAAACTGAAGTAGCAGAATGCTGGGAAGGAATCAAAAGATGGGTCATATGCTACACTAATTTAAGTATTTAATGGGGAATCCGAAGGAAGCATTAATTGAAACACAAAAAGGCACCATCTAAAGTGAAATAGTACCTCACAGACATCCTTTAAGAAGGACATTGCATCTTGCAAATGCTCGTGAAGTTGCTGCTCAACTCGATTTTTCTGGCAAAGTCAAGACAGAACAGGAAGCAAAGCACAAGTTAAGATTAATTCAAAAAAGAGGTGAGGAACAGCTGATGTGCATGTCAGCAATAAATTGTTAGTCAAGTTAATGCAACAGAGATCTGATTATATTAAGATAAGAAAAGGCTAATATTTAACACTGCAGTTATGTTAGGATTCTAAGATGTATATACCAATTATATTGAATAGCAAAAAATACTGAAGAAAAGAAAACTGATTTAGCTTAAATTTATTCTTGTTAGATAGAAAAAAAGAAATTACATCTCTGGGAACTAGAAATATTAACAGGCCATCAAAACCTTCCTTCAAATTTTCCCCCTTTCCTTCTCGATGCTGTATCAGAAATTTAAGAAGTCAGTCATTTAAATCCTCTGCTGAATCTTCAAAAGAAGAAAATTTACAATGCTATAGAGATTACTTTATGTATTTTTTTCCAAAAAATGTTTCATTAATTAATAAATGAACATCCCCCAATAACAAATAATAATTACAAATTAGATATATTAGTACTTTAATGACAGTGTAATGAAAACAAGCCCATGAAACTACCATTTCAGAGAGAGAGGGGGGGAAGACAAATAAATGCAAAAGCATGAAGTCTTTATCTTTCCTCCAGACTGAACTTTAGATAAGAATTAGCTATGGATTTGTGAAAAGGTACCAAAATCTCCTAACAGCGCTTTAGCACCAGCTGTCCTCAGCACAGAAGCCTGATGCCCAAGGAACAGATGGTGAAAGACACACCCTGCACGTCTTATATTGTTCAACCAAACAGGCCATTTGTTAGCAAAGAATTCATTTGTAATGCTATCCTACTGTTTCCTTTAATGATATGCAGGACTTAGACAAAACCCAGCCTTCAACTCTTAACTAAAAAGTACTATGTTGCTTTCAACAACTCTTACCAAGGAGTGTAGAGAGTTTTCGTAGTTTGGAGATGAGGGGGCTTGTCCTCCACTCCTAGACCACTGACTGGCACCTGTCAAAAGTGTCTAGGTTAATGCACAGATTTATGCAGTTTAAGTGGGAAGCAGACACACAGTACTTCTCAACATAATTTGAATCAACATATTCTGCAAAAAGGTAAGGTAACATATGGGCAAACAAAGGAGGACAAATTCCTTCATTCTGCCTTACTGAGGGATATTTTTTCTATCCTGGCATCTGTAGGGTTAGACACGCTATCGATGACAAAGTAGTGACACCTTCAAAGTACTTCAGCAGTAAAAATGCGAACTAAACACACACACAGAGTATCTGAAATATCTGCCTTCTGCCACTGTCACCATGAAAAGACTGCTGAATTCTTTCTTCTTCTGATAATATTTAGTAGAAGTAGGCATATCTTTAATAGTGTTAAAACATAATCCAAAAATATTTAAACAAATCAAATGGATGCTGAATTAAGGATAACTGGAAAACCCATTTTTGACACCTCACTACTACATAAGAAAACTTCAAACTAATCTAAAAGCTTTCTTCATCTTGTCTAGTTCTACGTGGTACCTTCCTAGATTATCATGCATTCCAAGTACAGAAGAGTCAAAATACACCTAGGTTATTGCCATTTGTTATTTCAGCTATATCTAAGGTAAACTGGCAGCTAGAGAATCATCGACTGTGCAGCAAATCAACAGTTATATCCATAGTAGCTATCCACTGCAATTCAAACACATATCCATTCTAATCTGACATAAATATACCTAATTAGCCTGTAAAACAGAAAAATAATGAATGTGAAATACAGTAACTAGTAAAGCAGTACTTTTAAAACAAAGCCTGAAATAGTACAACATGTATTTCTCTCACTAACTAGTAATGCATCTTTTATAAAGATGCTACATGAAATTCTACGGCCATTAGAGACAGCTTCCTTTCAGCCATACAAATGTAATAATAAAGCAATTACATTAATAAATTATGGACATACAATCCAAAGCAGCTCATTAAAGGAAGAGCCTGTGGGCTTGTTCTTTCAATAACAGCCAGAGCTGTACGTCTGGAAAACTGGGAAAAGGTTTAATAACATTACAGTTCCTTTGTTCAGAGAGCTGCAAGTAGTTACCTTTTAAAGAAACGGGGTTTATTTAACATAACATACAGCTTGCATAGCTATTAAAATACCTAAATATTTCCCTTCTAATTAAAAAAAAAAACCACCCCAAAAAAACAACAGACCATCTCCAATTTCATAAAAGCCCAGAGCTGCCATAACTGTGCTGGAATTCTCTTTTAAAATATAACAACATCAGTGAGTAAGTTTATAATTACCAATTTTCACTTCAAACAGCTACTCTGGATCTGGATCTGCAGTCTCCTCCTGCATTACTGTCATTCCTGAACTTGGGAATAATGCCTGGAGTCCCACTTCTTTTTGCAAAGCATTAATGAAACAACTTTAGAGTATTCTGGCTCAGTGTAGCGTTCCCATTTTTATCTGGTCAAAACTTGTTTTTAGAGACAAGACCACAGCTAAGGCTTTAATGATAGCTCACTACTAACAGGATTCAGTGTACCACTTCCTACAATAAAGCATATGGGGAATACTGGGCAGAAAAACAACCAGTTAAGAACAGAAAGCAAACAGACTCAACACCTGTGCACCCAGACTGATAAGTTTGTTTGATTAGGGGGGGGATTGTCTGTTTGGGGTTTTTTTTTGTTTTTATTGGTTGTTTTTTTTTTTTTAATAAATGGAAAAAGGTACTATTTCCTTAATGTAAGCCAAGAACAAAACTCTGAGTGGGACTTCTCACAAAGGAAGAAAAAAGAAAAGTGGAGAAGGAATACTGAACTCTTCCTCTCAAACAACCCAATTGCAACCTGCAGTTTTTAATCACACCCCTAGTAATGCTAGCGCTCTTCCTGAGCGGTGGCATGCTCTGTCTCCGCGTTTGCGCAGGTTGCCAGATGGCACTGATTTCCTGCTTTCCTCATTCCACTCCCCCTCCAAAGAGTTTGTGCATGAAATCTACCAATTATGTTAAAAAGCATCCTGGCACCACAAGCCCCACAATTAACAACTGAAGCTTTTAGTGCAGCACCAACATAGCAGCATGAAAACACAAATAAGCCAGGCAAGTGTTCAGATTGACAGGGGTCATCGATAGCAATCACTGTAGTATTGTTCTTACTCTGAGTCTCCTTAACACTAATCCTCTGACTCCCCTTTCAAACACAGAGTGGAGTCCTCAGAGGGCTGGTTTTGCATCCTCGGAAGAGACCAAGCCCTTCTGAATACCTCAGATCCTGGGAGGATTCTTAAAATACCAAGGATCCCACCACTTAGATTCGTATACACACTTCCCATACATACACACAACCATTAAAACTATGCAAGAAGCTAAGCTCTGGGCATGTCCATGTAAAATTAGAACTTGAATGACGACAGGCAATGTGAGATGCCCGTGTCTCGTAATACTTGGGGGTTTTCATCATGTTCTTCTCAAAGCTTTTACTTAACTTACTAAAACCCCCCCCCATCATTAGACCTTATTCAGTAACATAACAAACAAACGTGAGCTTATACACTTAAATGTCTTCTGAAGTGACTATCTCTCAATGCTTTAAATGGCAAAGAGAGTGCTCCTGCTGTAATATACAATTAAAGAACAGCTAAGTTATGCCTTAGTCACATCTATAATAGTAAGAATGCTAAATAAAGAACTAACTGCAAACCAGGAAAATCACAAGGAAGGCTAAAATGCTCCAAAATATATTATTTTAGTATAGATAAAACATTTGTTTTATCTGCAGTAACTTTTTTGGGTCAGGACAGAAAATGGCTACCAGGAGTATAAATAGCAATAAATATAGTAGTAATTACTTTACATTGTGCTTCACTGTGTTCTTAGTGACTCATCTGGGAATAAAGATAAAAGTCCAGATTCATAAATGAAGGTAATTAACAACTGGAGTAATTTACCAAAGGCTTGATAAACTCTGTATCATTGGAATTAAAGGGGGTGGAGGGTATAATTGTAAAACAGATGCTAAGTTTGTGCCTGAGAAGAATTTTAGTTGCTTACATGCACTACTGTCTTTAGCCAAAACCATCCAGCGTAAGGAACACAAATCAAAGTGCAAATTTTAGAGTTCTACATTTGACAGAAGTTCCAGCAGAGGGAAGATATCAATTTTAGGGATCTCACATTTCTATTCTGAACTCAGAAATTGGATACTGCTTTCACGCTTGCAAAATTAGGTGTCGTATGTAATCAGGGAACTCCAATTGTGATCTTAAAAAATTTAAGTACTTTGAAATGTCAGAACTTGTCTTCCAGCCACAAAATATTTTCACTATTTGCTTTGATGTTAAAAAGAAAATAATAACAGCAACTTCCTGGTCTGATCTGCCTTTTCAGTATAACAAGGAAACACAAAACGTTTTTTGCCAGCTGTAATCACTAAACCAAAAATCCCATTAATCCCATCATTACTCAATTCAACATGGATTTTCCTGTTCTAGTTAAAAAAAAAAAAAATGCCCAAAGCAGCTGGTCAGGTATGCCATGTCAGATATTCATTAATCCATTAAGTCCTCAGAACACCAGAACAGTGTTCATTAAACATGAGTGAAGTATGAATAATGGAACATTTCTGAGTGATACTGCATATATAGATATGCACATTCACAAATATATGTATAAAAATGCATTTTGCATGCAATAATTTTACTAATCTATTCATCTGAATTACAAAAGTGTCCAGCTAAGAGCTTTCTGTACACCTTTCAAAGTAAGTGAATTGTACTTTTTTTACAAAAGTGGAGCATTCTTGCAAAAAAGTGATCAATGGCCAGGAGCTTCAAGGGATATATTAACCAACAGAGAAGGGGAAAACAGACTGTTGGATAAACCTTAAATAATTTAACAAATTGCACTACAGGAAAGAACAGGGTTAAAGTTACATCATCTTGCTTGTAATTCTAGTTCTTTGTTAAACAACAAATTTAAGTCAATGGAGCTTTCACAGCCCTCTCTATATGGAGAACAGCTGTTCAACTTTTACTAGACAGCTGAGGCCACAGTGTCTGTGAAAGCTGCACTACCCACTAATAGCTGTAGGCAGCTGCCCACAGTTCATCTCCGAAGTGGAATGCTTCTTCCCACATTCACACTACAAACACACAAAGCACAGGTGACAGAGGTGGCTGCAATACAGAGCATTTATTTTGAAAAATGCCAGAAATTCTTCTCCCATAGAAAGAAAGTATTCATGAAAGACACGAATGAAAAGCTATCTTGTTTAAAAATTGGATAGTCTCATAGCCTACTGTATTTTCATTAGAGGGAACACACATCTGCTGCGTTTGTCACTGAAAGCTGCCACAGAGTTTTAACATGCAGCTTTAAAAAACCCCAACCAAATGACTCTTATTTCTCTCTAATGGTATGGTTCTGTACACATATCTTTACAGCTGTGATAGTATACAGTCATTCAATGCTTTTGAAGATTATTTTAGTAAGCTAATTTTCAAAGCCAGTTGCCAGGATTTAAGCAAATGCTCCTAACAAAAATATTTAAGAATCTGGGCTTAGTAAAATGGAAAAGTAATTCTGCAAGGAAAATACTGCTGATTTCACTGATATTTTCACAACAACAAACAAGTTACTGACAAATGGCTAGTCTCTACCTGTAAGAGGCGATGGCGATCCAACTGGTGTTGATGGATTTGATGGAAAACTACTGCTGGTATGATCAGGAGAATAAATCTAGTAACAGACAAAAGAGATTGTCTATCAACACATGTTGTAACATAGAGCAAAAAATAGCTATTAAGATTCCTTTTCATGCTTTTAATTCTCGCTCTTGATACTGGATTGATTAAAAAACCAACTTGATCCTTCAATCACAGCCCTTGTATTACAGTCAAAGCTCTAAAAAGGTTGGGAGCACATTCACGTTAAAGCAGCTGTCTAAATAAGCACAACTTGCATTTGACAGAGACACAAGGATAACTTGATGATCTTCCTTCTACTTCAACATCAGCAGAAATTGCAGCTTTTTTTATTGTTGAAGGAGAACAATATACATTGCCTGTTAAGAGTACACAAGTAATTATAACAAAACTTCAGGATAATATGGAGGAATGATGACTTCCCAAACTTTAGAGAGAGTAACGATTTTAGCAGTCAACACGTGGTTACCTTCTAAAAAGTAATCCTTCACAAGAGAAAGTACCAAGAAAGCATTCAGCCCTAGTTATTACTGGTACCTACACCACAAGAAATCATCTGAGATTTTGTTGCTCTTGCTAGCTATTAAGTACACAGAAATTTTCCCTCTTACTTCTGTATCAATTGCTCCCTCGAGATACTAAACCTCAACTTCATTCCTTGCTATGAATATAAACAACAATTCTTGATAAAAAAGAAGACATAATGCTTAAGGCTTTAATGAAAATGTACAATTTTAAGATTCTTGGAAAACTCATTTTTGTGAAAGGAAGTGAATAGGTTTGGATGCTGAATATGGACTTTAGAACATATTTTTATTGTCATCAGTTCCAACCTGTTTTACTTGAGCAGAGATCAGGATTTTTTAGTCATCAGATGGCAGTTAAAAAATTTTCACTGGTAGTGTGGTTAATGTTTCTTCACACATACAATATGACATTTCAGCATTTAGCTGCCAATAAACTGTGACTTGGTTGAGTTGAACACTGTGTTTTTTGAACTGACAGAACTAGGACCCCATAGACCACATATTAATTATTACTTGGTTTACCACATTTTCATTAGAAAAGACCACCGGTTCTTTAATGGAAATACCTCCTCCTTTTCATACATACAAAAAAGAGAACACATTTAAAAGAACAAACCACCTCAGACCATTGAAGGAAATTCATGCACTGTATATCAGTATAAAATTAAATATTAAGGGTCAGTAAGAGAACTGTAGAGTTCCAGACAGGTCAGATACAGAAAATTATGTCAGAATAAAGGCCATGAAGTTCCCCTTGAAACTGGTCATTTTCCACCACTCTACCTGCCAATTTCATTTTGCTATATTTTATAAAAGGGAAAATCTACATTATAGGAAAGCCCCAAATAGAACACGAGGTCAGAATTCATTCTGCATGCAGTCCCTGGCTGCTGTGCTGTTAAATGACCAATGATGAACAACCCTGACACCTTCTGCCAGGCTTAAACGGTAACATGACTCATTTTACTGCAACAAATGAGACTCCTCCTCCTATCAGTCATGGTCCATTCCAATCAGCAGGGTGCCAATATGCCAGGGTCTAATGAAAAGGCTCTTAGACAAAAGCTGCACAATTGAGAGCCCGCAGAGCCAAACCTCGGAGCTGTTAGTCCAATTTTTTAAACACCACAGTGTACATTTCAGTTAGGCTTTGTTATGTTAATGTTATTGAGTCTAAAGCAACAAAGAAACTTAATTCATGAATTACTTTTAGAAGTCAACTTCCCTACATTTTCTTTTCTTTTGTGAGGGGACCAGTGGCTATTTAACTACCAAAACCGTACAGAGACCGTACAAAGGCCTTTACCCTAGATCGGAGGTAGGAATCAAAACGTAAGTTATCACAAAGAGGTCTGATATAATCAACAAAGTTAAACAGTTCTCCTGTTTGATCTCCTCTAAATTAAAAGACCAAATGTTTTGATTTGGCATTAGGCAATGAAATAAACCAGATGTTTCTCCTGCCATATAACCCTCCATGGGCACAATCTTAAAGGGTTATTGTTTGGCAAATGTTCAGGGAAACACATTAGAAATGGCACGAATACCCAGATTTTCTTTTCTTTCTATCTATACTAGTTCATTATCCAAACTAATGCATAATCCACAGGGCTTTGGGAACTTTGTGTAAATACTTTCATGTACAATTCTCTTTCTTGCCTTCCCTGAGATTAAGACCACAATTATCCAGGCTTAAACCTAAAATAAAAGAACCTTTGCAAATGTATTATCTGGCCTTACATGTTTAATCACACACTATTCTGTATGGTCTTTAATACCTAAACTGAAGAACAAATGTCGTATCCTCTGATGTTTCACACATGAAAGGCCTATTGTGGGATGTACATCAACAGAATTCTAGAATTAGAAATTCCTCTCAACAATTCCAGCAGTAGCACTGAAAAACCTAACCGAAAGGCATACAGCATTGTTTTGGGGGAAAAAAAAGAAAGTCAGGACAACCACAGTATTTAAATAAAACTTTGTTCAAACAGAAGTGTATTCTTAGTTTACAAGCCATCAAAATTCATGTGCGCTAGCTTCACCTGCAAGAGAGACCACCTCCCTCTGCAGAGCCGGGAGCGGTGCTCCCGCTGAGCGAGCGCAGGAAGTGTGCTGGGTGTGCGTGGGGTGCGGGGGAAGCAGATGGATGAGGCGAGGGATTTGAAGTGTGCAGACTATGGCATGCACTGATAGAGCAGATGGAATGCATCACCATCAGCTATGACAGAAATGATTTATGGAATGACCTGGCTGCTCCTGCCAAGCAACAACACGGGATGACAGAAACAAGTTTCTATGACAACCAGAGCCCACCCACCAGTTAGATTAAACATTTCTGCCCTGACTTCCACTCACAATATATTTAGTTTTTCCTCAAAACATCAGCCTGGATTTCTCAGCTAGTGACTCAGGCAAAAATACCTGAAAGGCCAAGAAAATAATTAAAGAAGGAGAGAAGCGTAAAACATCCTAAAGCCCCACAGATCCAACTGGCCAGTGTGTCAGCCTTGCAACAGAAATTTTGGTCAGGCTGTAGAACAGCAGACATTCTAATACATCTGCAGAGTAATGAAAAGCCTGAAGTATGTAAGCACTGCTATTTCTAGGAGTAAAAATTACCCCAGTTCTTTCCTGACCGGTCTCAAACAGACAAAGAGAGTGTTAATTGCCCTCTGGACTTGTGAATTGTTACCTAGTTGCTGAATCCCCAAAACCAACAGAGACTGTTTTTTTCCTCAAAGCCAGTAAGTCAGAGTTCTCCTACCCAATATGGACATGACAGGCATTATCAGATCTGGTAATCTTTTAACATATGACCCTCTGAGGGATGCAAGGGTAAGAGGACCTGCACATTTGCAGTCACTGCAGTATGAGGTGAGGGATGCAAAGTTATCATTTCTATCTTTTAAATCAGACTTTGTCTCCGTATTTGCTACGTACAAGAAATACAAAGTGCCCCCCCAGCCATCACTCCTAACTCTGAAATTTCTGCTATAATGCACCAATTCATCATGGCTAGGTTTCGTGAACGAAGATTTGGGAAGGGCTCTACCCACGTTTGTTGCAAGTTTATGCACCAATTACTGTTTTGATAAAAAGTACACCTGATTGTATTACTGGAAAAAACATTGCTGGATGTGTGCATATGCAGAGAAGATACCTGTAATGTTTCATGTGATCTGTACTATTCCAGCAAGAGTGAAGAGTTTAAACTTTATCCAAATACAGAATTGTAAAGGCTGTTCATAAATTACAGCTATACAACACAACATTCAAAACCTGTCAGTTTTATAAGGCCACTGAGAAAACATTTTAAACCTTGAAGCAAGGTCTGCTCTAAGAGTAATGAGAAAAATGTTTGACTTTAACTAGAAAACTATAGAAAAAAATCATAAATCCCTACACTTTTGATTTTTTTACTCTGTCCAAGCAAATTTCCGAATTATGAGTACCCTAAATTTTTCTATCACCTAAAGAACAAAAAGGAAGTAACAAGTCTTCTACAAATAAAAGCATTTTACACTTGCTTTTTATAGACATTTGTCTAGTATATGACACTGTATCACAGGAGATTATTTTAACATGAAAACTCCCGATTTGATACTGTAAAATGAACACATGGAAAAATGCATGCAATGATCAAAATACATCTTTCAGATTTGAATAGTCTAACTGCTACTTACAGATGCCAATGCCTTTCCAAGGGCATCACCTGTCTGTGAGCTTCCAGCACCATTTCCTCTGTTTCCTGTAATGTGGAAAGCAGCAAATCCAACACTTATTTTTAAAGCTAAAATTTTATTTACTTTTATAATTTTATTCATCACATATAGTTGAGCAACCACTTTTTAAGTGGATATTCTGAGGAAGTCAGTGCCAACAGAATCAGTTCTCATTACACTTTAAAATTTCATTAAAACAATTAGATTTAAATTTAGATGCTCTCTCCTCTTTAAAGTCAAAGACAGTATTACCATGATAACTTTAAGGACCAACAAGTGAAAGCAGTCAGAAAAAAAGACAAATTATTTTCTAGGATCAGAGGCTAATTTTAATGAAACAAAATCAAAACACAAAGTTTTATTATTACAACTTATTTCTAAACCATTACCACCAACGTGCTGCATGTTTCATTTGTTCTTAAAGCCAAATTCACTGACTAGTTCCTTGTGTCTCCCTACTTGCCCTGCTCTAATTCCCTCTGTTACACTCATCTGTACTTTAGAAAATCCCTGAAAAGCTCTTATACACCAAGCTTTGTCACCCCACTCTTAAAAGTTGCATATCAGCAGCTTTGTGTGCCCTTTTGCTCCACAGACCATCAAGCCAAGAGGAGGTCTGAAGCCCTGCCAATTAGAAACACATAAAGGTCCAGAATTCTCTGAAATATCTGCTTTCCTTTAAAAGACAGACACTTTAAAAGTGAATTTCCTTTCTCCAGTCATCAATTCTAATGCCCAAGATATATTTAATGTGAACGTAAGCCATTCACATCAGAAATCCAAATCACGCAATGCTCACCGTTTCAAGTTTGTGGTAAATTTTGATTTTTCCAGCCTGAATTTCCTATGCAGATTCATTAACTGGGTTCTCTTCAAAGATCTCGTTGTAAAACGTGATCCCAAATCAAAGCCAATATAGTCATCCGAACTAAATTCTGCTTACTTAAAATAAAGCCGAGTACAAATCACGCCAAGGGGCATCTACAAGCATTTAACTTCTATGGCTGTATCTTAAAATATGCAAACACGTGCAAGGAACAGATGACCATCCTTTATCTCATATTCTGTAGGTAAGCACGGAAGAAACTAAACCAGTCACCATACTAGCTACTGAGTAATCTCTACATCAGTTAAGATAAGAATTTACAATGCAGTTTATACTAAAGTAACAGTCTTCCTGCCTTTCTCCAGCACAGTACCTTGGTGATACAAGCAGCTCCCAAAATTACCTATACTGCAACACCAGA
The DNA here is from genome assembly GCA_013399015.1 of Galbula dea. Classification (NCBI taxonomy): domain Eukaryota; kingdom Metazoa; phylum Chordata; class Aves; order Piciformes; family Galbulidae; genus Galbula; species Galbula dea. The sequence continues at coordinate 650,508 of VWZX01001368.1, read as the reverse complement.
ACTACCTATAGGAACGTGTACGTAGACTAAGCTATTGAAGGGCAACTGTTGTCGAGTTAGATGCATAAATATCTCCTGAGCATAGGCTGGGCTGTGAAAGCAAATGAAAAACCAGTAAGTCTTAAGCTACACTGCAAAACAATTTGCCTGATCCAGCCATACTGAGGACAGAAATGCGGTGTGGTGTCCATGATGTGCACAAGCATCCCATAAATTAAATCTTACTAATTTTGTTCATCATGCTGCCCTAAATTTCATTTTCTTGCAAANTATCTGATCCATTGACAGGTGGAGTGTGTGAGGCAGCTACGTAAGGTGAACTGCTGGTACTGCCACGATGGAAGCTAGACATTGGAGGGAGACTGGCATTTATATCTGTAGGTGAGACTGAATGTGGGGGATAGCTCTAGAGAGAAGAAAAATAAACATAAGACATTAAGTAGCCTTTAAGTAAATACTAATATTTTAAGACACCAAATATACAACACCCAGTTCTTTATTAAAGAAAGGAACTCATCCATCATCTGAATAGGCCATTATACAGCCACAGACAAACAGACAGACATAAAGCTAATACAGTAAGATTGTGATTTCTGACAACTGGGTTTCTAACTGACATACAGAAGTAGCAAACAAATTAATTCTTGTAAGTCAGATCTCCATATACAAATACATTAATCTGTGCTGTGTAGCTTACCAAACGGTCATGTGTGTGCAGGCTGCCGTAACTGCCAGACTGGGACATGTGGGAAGAGGAGCCTCCCAGCATCCCACCATAGCCAGGCTGGCTCATGCCATTGGATGAACTCCAGAGGTCAGAAGAATTATGGGTCCCATCTTTTTATTTATTTATTAAATAAAAAAGAAAACAAGAAAAATACATTTACTGAAGAGTACCGAGTTCTACTTTCCTTCACAAAATATGGAATTCAGCTACTCAGACTAACATCAGCAGGGAAATGGTGACCAGTTTATACTGCATCTTCTATTTTCATGCCACCACACTGTTGCTATATTTATTAAAAAACAACAACAACAAAAAACCCAACACAGACTTTATAGTTGAAATACAATCCAACCACAGCTGAGAAAATACCAAGTATTTCTGCTAATTACACAGACCTTCAGTAAGGCCAGATTAATATCATGAGGGTTGATAATAATGCCATACTGAAAAAATAAAAAAGGGGGTGGTGGGGAGAGACATTTGGCTAAGCACAGATCATCACAAACACACAGTGTAAAACATCTAGTTACCTAAAATAAGCTATTTATAATCTAAAATATCTTAGTACTGCAATAACTACATTACATAAGCCTTAAACCCAAGTGTCAATGCAGTTTTCCTTCTGTAGCACAAACTGAAGAGGTCTGCAAATTCCTGCGCTGAGAGAACATGCTTTCAATATGCTAAAAAACCTCATCAGACTACAGTACTTGCTAATTGTATGACGTGAGTCTGAGGAAATGAATTCTGCTCTCATTTTGTTCAACGCAATCCCAATTTTTTTTGTATGCTGGATATACAAGCATTTGAGAACTTAAGACTGTTAGCTGATACTGTACAGTCAAATTCCAGAACAGTCAAGAAGCCCTCACCTCATTTTTCTCTATCACTCCAGTGTTGCTGCTCTGAAGCCCCCACAAATCAAAGGATAGGGGATTCTATCCATCTGGCCTGGTGTATAATCCCCTTAAATTTCAGTCAGCAATTAACGTCATGAGAAAAACTTTAAATCAACAGACAGCTCCCTTCATCTAACTGTTTTAAAGAGTACATAAAACTTAATCGTAGGCTCTGGCACAATATGTTACCTTTATGCTTCCTCATTCATTCATTACAACACTGGCTGACTGCAGATTTCTACCTAAAGCACGAGTGACACATCTACCCATATATCTGAAGTCATTTTACCCACCTTGCATAAAGAAAGTGCTAGCAAACATACTGCTTGGTGGCTTAGGAGACGGGTAACTTGGAGATTCTCTGTTGAAATCATCAGAACTTGGGGATGGTGCATACACCTAAATATTGGAGAGCAATGAAAGCAGGTTAGTAACATTTGGGTGTCATGCATCAAAAAAACCCGCAGCAGCATACAGACAGATAGAAGGCACAATTAAAAAAAGAACAGTGTAGCAAGCTGCAGCATTTGCTGCCCTTGTTTTATTTGCTTTTTAGCAAGTTGCCACAGTACAGAGGAACTACAGTAGAATGATCCTAACAACACACTTTCTGGTGTGCCAACTCAGCCAGGTGGCCTGATAAAAGCCTGAATGCTGATTTTGCTTTTTAAGTGCATGACTCGCACAGACTTGTTGCTCAAGATAAGAAAGCATGATAAAACAACTGGGCCCCAAATAAATTTTATTTTAAAACAACTGTATGCCTGCTTGAGTATTTAATTAGCTGGCACCCCAACAATCAGAAAGAAAAAGAACATCCAGTGACAAATGAAAAGACTTTATTGCAGCAGTTGTATCAACCACTCAGAAACATGCACGCCTTTGTACAGTCATCAAAATACATGTAATGCAAGTCCTGAGGAATAATCTTAACACTGTAGCATCAAGTAAATTATTTTCACACTGGCCTAGCATTAAAGAAAACCAGCATCATTCTTTTTCCAGTGTAACACCACATTGGAAAGACCACTCTCAACTTCCAAACAATGCCTTTTCTTAAGAAGTTAAAGATTCTAAGATGCCAAATAAACATAATGATTACAAGTCTTTCATTGCAGTAACTGTAAGAAGAAATATAAAACACATCCAGGAACAAGCCAGATCAACAAAGTCAGTATTCACAGACTCAAGGACTCTACCCACAACCTTAGCTATTCTAAGCAGTGCCATTTCTTCATACCAGCGTTTTGGGCAATATACTGAATATCACTTTAAAAGGAAGTAAATTAACAAATATGTCAGTAATTAATATAAAAATGCAACGTTGAAACCAGAGCACCTTATTGCTATGAAGTAAAAAAGTTGTGGTTTTATTTTTCAATCTTCTACCTTACTTGAGAATCCACAAGGCTTCAGAAACACATATATTAAGAATCATTTTAAAACTTTAAAGCTTACAAAAAGTGCGCTATGCCCTACAATTCGAAAGTGAATATTTGTACCCCTTCCTATGCAAATACAGACACACGCATGTTTCTACAACATCCACACCTCTCCCTTGTCTTTCTGGGATTTTGTTTACCAAGCAAGAGCAGGCCTGGAAAACTAAGCCGGTCAACAGAAACGCGCCAGCTCCCTAGAAGAGACCCATTGTTCTCCCGCAGGGATCTGCTCCGATACCGACATTTAGAAAGTGCAGTGGGCAAGTCCTGCTCCATCTGCATACCAATACCCCCCTCATCCCCCCTCCCAAAAGCTCTTCTAGCCTTCCCTAGTCAAACCAAATGGCTGTGCATGTGCCTGCAGACAGCACTCTCTTCTATCCGAGGGGCCAATTTACCACTCAGACTCCGTTTACATCCACAGAATTCCAAATACAATCTATCAAACTACAAGGCGATGGAATCAGGACAAGGGCACAAGAAGTCAGCCAGGGCATAGCTGCCGATAGGAGCCATGTCAAGAAACAGCGACAGGTAAAAAGACACCTGGTAAAAAGGAGTCAAGCGGGAAATTTATGATTTTTAGTTGCATGCTTAGTTTAACATTTTTTTCTTATCAAAAGAAATTAAAGATTTTTAGGAAAGAAAGCCTTTTGGAAAGCTTTTGTTCAAACTTTTACGTGCAAATTGTCAGGCTATGGAAGAAATGTAGATAGAGATGATTACCAAACCTGAGTGGCAGAATGACAATATGTTATAAGTAATATTAACAGTGCCTGTGTATTTACCACACATGACGAATGCACGTATATTCAATGCCTCAGATATATTTTAACAGAAATGTCACTGTCAAATTGTAAACACTCGCACTCCTATAAGACTGCAAGCACATAAGGCAAAACTGAGCTTAATTTACAAGTTCTGCGTTGTGCAGAATAATGCAGCATATGCTATAGCTGATGGATAATCTATCACTGTCACAGGCCCGCAGTGGAAACAAAGCTTTATGACATTTAGCGCTGCCATAGAGATGTACACTGATTAATGCAGAATTACCTACAATGACGAATTATACTTCTTTTAAATTGTACCATTATCAGTGAGATTTGCAAATACAAGCTTCAGACTGAAATTTTACATTTTACATAATTGGGCAATTTATAAAAACTGATTAAGCACCACCACTAAAGGAAAATCAGTCTGGAAAACTCCCACAAATGTATCATTTACAGATATGTATGTACAAGCCATTAACCTAATAAAAATGTTATGAATTATATTAACGTAAAAGAGGCCCTTCCAAACAGCTACATGAAAGTCCTAGCACAAGCACATAACTTTATATAGTTCCTGCCTGTTTTGGTATCTTAACTATAGCTTGCAAAAACATAGCTGCAATGTTATGAAGCTGCACTTGTGCCAGTCTAGATTTTTCAGATCAAAGGGTTCTTGCGGCAAAACACAACTGATGTGGTCTCAAAGACTTCATTAACTCCAGATGTGGGGAAACGGCCAGCCAATTCCACAAAAGGAGCAAGTCTCTTTTAGTTACAATCAGAACTACCCACAAATTAAAACCAGGCCTCTGATGTCATCTGATCACCTGCAGATGAGCACCAGGTTTTTTTCTGGTTAATGACCAAATCATAATTTTTATGTTGTGTTACTACAAGCAAAATTTAAAGCAGAAGAGAAAATTTACTAAGCTTAACCTGAAGTCCACAAGATGCAAAACACAAAGGTTTTAAGTAAGTAAGCTGAGAAAAGAAGGATGGTATTTTTAAGTCGAGAAGCAATGTATGTGGGTGACTAGTTTGTTCCTGCTGAAAGCCTCGTGTGCACTAGGACCATCTCCAGCAAAACGTAGCCTCTGTGGCTGCTGGCCCACAAGAGGCTTGCATGGCTGCGCAGCAGCTCCCCACTCTGTGTTGTAGCTGAAGAGCTTTCTCTTCTGCAACAGCTGAGTAAGGCAGTATAAAAAGCATGATGTGGCAGCTCAAGATGGCCTCTTTTAGCAATTAAACTGGCAAGTGACATCCAGGAGGCATCAAAACAGTTTTTCCTGGCTGATGTTCACACTAAGACAAGGAATATTGTCGAAAGGTCAGCCTGTCTGCAGTCTCCTAGAAGAGGGATGTCTACAGCAGGTAGAAGAGGAGCCCATCCTCTAATCCTCCTAAATGCACTGCACCCGAAGGCATCAGATGTGTCTCCATACTGACAAGCAAAACGCTTTATGATTATGAATGGGAAATTCCTGTATGATAAACACACGCCAAAAACATTTTTTTCAGATGACTTATCTATCAAGTGGTGGACTCGACTTTTTTGGAGCTGTGCTAGAATATACATCAATCCTAACACTGCAGTGCTTCAGAAGAGTAGAGCGCTTCGGTAGAGGGAAGCAGGACAAATGAGTTGCAAAGGACATCAAGTCAGAGAACCACATCGGTCTCTTTCACTCACTGAACTGGTTTCTGTCTCTCCAGTGGGAAAGGCAAGACGACAACTAAGAATTTTTCTGAGGAGTAGTGCTGGGAGCTGACCTCAGAAGAGAGCTGAGAAGGCATTATCTGTACTACATCAGGTTTAACCAAAACAATTGCATCATTCAGTTTTGAAATCTGCCCTGGTGATTAGCATATGTAATCAACACTACCATGAAAGTTACACAGACATCTAAGGATTACACAATGTGCTTCTGTTTACTAATACAAGTGCCAAAAACACGAACATTAATTTGAAGATCTGGGTTTACCAAATATTATGCTAAGTGAAACTTCCAAGTCTCATTCTACAAATGCATTTAATAAATACAATACTTAGAGTCCTCCTGTTGGCATACTTCCTCTCAGGCAATTTTCCCGTAATCTGTTTAAAATTCTTAAATATTTATCAATGTTTAATATTAATAGCAGATTAAAAAATAGCAACCAAACCTTACATCCGATAAGCTCATGCTATCTCAAGACCAAGGCTCCCACCACACACACTCTTTATGGAATTACAAATTATGTTACTCATTTTAAGCCTAGCTATTAACAATTCTTGGAAGTTCAGGAAAATATTTATCAAAGCTGCTGGAGACAGATTTTTTTTTTTAAAAGCAGTGGAGATGGATAACCTATTCTGTACCTTGTAAACTCAGTGCTAAGTAGCCTATCTGCATTCCATCAGCCTCAGTCATGCACTAACCAAGTGCGCACTGATGCATGATTTGTACATGTGGCAAAATTTTACAGTGTATTATCTACAGGTTTTGAGGCAACAGTGAATTCTGCTGTAAAGCAGCTCTGGGAAAAGGAAACTTGTATTCATGTTCACTGTATTTCTGACAAAATCATGTACTAAAACTTCAGGAATGTAGAACAGTAACTACAGTTTTTCAAGCTCATCTTTATAGCCAGACAGAGGCTGCCAAAAAACCACCCCCACCCTAAATTCTTGATCAGTTGATACATAAGCAAGATGATAAAATGAAAAGCCTTAGTATACAAGATCAGGATACTATATCCTCAATCATACTTTTTGTTTCCAATACCAAGCACAAGGGTTCATACATAACAACTCTTCTCATCACCTAGAATGAAAATACAATACTCCTGTAACAGAACAGAGCATCAGTCTTGTCTACAAACCCAACTATAATTTTTAAGAACTGTATAAAATTTGAATTCCTCAAAGTAGCTAAACTGAATTTCACCTTAAATATATACAGTTACAGGCATGCTACACATGCCTATTTGGGTATTTTTGAAATGCAGAATCCCACTGCAATGATACGTAACACAAGGACTCCCTAGCTTTTCCCCCAGGAAACAGCGATTTTAAAATCATGTTAAAAAGTGTCAGGCAAACTTAACAAAAATCCCAAATCCAGTATATGGAAACTTTTTGGTCTGTTCTTTTTATTTTATTTTTTAAATTGTAGTGTGATGCAGAGGAGAGGAAAAGCAAGGTAAGGCAGTGGGAACAACACCAGAAATAAATATATACATATAGTGCCTGAAGATTCTTGTCATATTTTATTTGCTCAGCAAAATCTCTCCCTCATACTCTTCAAACCATGCTGCTACTAAAGGATGCACAGAACTAAGCTTTAAAAAATTCCTGATTAGTCCTCTTGGTTTCTGTACCTCCGACACCGACTACTGTAATTCTACAAACAGACTTCAACATGCATGCGGTTCTGAAAGCAAACGCGCAGAGCAAACAGGGATGTGTTACTCTTTGGTGCTTGCATTTTGAGAAATATAGATCTGTCCAATACAGCACCTGATCCCATCCCTAGCTGCTTTCATTTGCCCAAGGAAATGGACATAACCTTCACTTCAAAGCATCAATAAAGCTTGTTGCAGAGAAGGGGAGCACCGCTCAGTAGATTGGCAGTTCAACCCAATGGAGTGGAGCAGGGGAAACTCTCTTGGGCTGATGCATTGTAACTACTCATTTTTCAGTGGGGCAGGGAGGAGAAACAGAAGGGCGACAACAGGGGGAAACAAAAAAAATCCAGCTGACCAGTGTTTACTACCTCTCTTTATTCAATGTCCACAGCCACATATCCCTAGAGATTTTCCAGATGATCTTATATTTGTCGTGACTTACAAATGTTAGCTTTGACCTTGCCTAAGTTGCTGTGGGCAGCATATGGTACAGAACAGCTTTAATTGTGCTTTTCTCCCCATATACTAACTGTCCCAATACTAATAAAAGCCGAATTGACTCATTCTTCTTCTGCACCTGGTTGCTCCAAAATTTACAAATCAAAACCATTTTACACTGATGCTAAAAGACTCAGTACATTATTTATTGCATAACAGCTACAGAAAGGCATGCTGTCGTGTCATCTAAGCATCAGGCAGTGTTAATAACATGTTTCGCTCTGCCATGACTCTGAGAGTGACGGCTGCCAGACAGGCATTTTCTCTACTAAAAAATACCCAAACATACACATGTATATTCTCACATCTGTGGGTATTTATTCACCTGTACACATGTGCCCATATGTATTTATACATGTCTGCAGACACAGGGACACCTTTATAAATAGCTTTTTATACTCTCAAAATTCTCAAAAGACAATTTCTCAAGAAAATCTCAATATAAGCAAGTTTATTAAAAAACCCACCCAATCACAAAGATTTATGTATATGTAAGCAAAAAAAAGCTTTTTCTTCTCTCTTTTTTACACAGGCATTGTAGAAATCTACTGTGAAAGATGCAGTAACCTCACCTTAGAAAAGGGCTCAATAAAATCTCAGCCTATGCTGAGAAAAAACAAATACTTAATAACAAAAACTACTCATACATAGACTGGTACATCAAATTAAACCCATACAATGTGCACTACACAACAAAACTGTGTAATTTATTCAAATTTATTCTCATAAAAATTAGTAGTCATAGGTGACATAAAATATGATATTGTCCCTTAAAAGTATTTATTTTGGTGATAACTGACACATTACTTTATTGCAATCTATGCAAAAACAATTCTACAGTAAATTTACAAAACAATCAATTTTTTGGTAAACTTGAAAGTGACCTGAAAAAGGGGCAAATTACTTTCACGTCATTCAAGTTTTATTCTTTATGCACAAAGGAGATACAAAACTGCTACTGAATATTAGTTTGGTGTTACTGCCTTTAATAAAAATTAAATGAAGAGGCCCCTATGAATGAAGACATTTGCTTCTTCATTCATTTGCTTTTATTATTAAAGAATAAAATAAAAGCATTTAAAATGTATATTTTAAATTTATGCTATTATTTGCACCTAAACATTTTAAAAGCTTTTTTTTTATGGGGGTTAGGTAGTTGGATTTTTTGGGGTCTGTTGCATAGCTCTTGAATAGAAGAGAATAAAGATAGATGTAATCTTAAAGTTGGTGTTGTGTTTTTTTTTTCCCCCAAAAAAAATCTCTGTATCAAAATGTTGTCCCTCCATAAACTGAGAATAATTTCTATACACCAACAGGAAGAGAATTAAAAAAAAGAAAAAACAGGCTAAATTTTCTAGTTCGGTGCAAGTGCTTTATTTATTTCATGAAACAGGGGTTTTTTTCTTTTTCATTTGGTGAGGATTATCAAAATATCTATTCTTACAACACCTTTTACAACTAACAGTAATATTTTATTCCTTAGAAAGGGATTTGTATTAAAACACTGCTTGTCATGTGTCCCTCCTAAAGTATACAGAAATTGCAAAAAGTTAACCTCTTCTAATAATAAACCCCAATGATTTATTTTTTAAACTTTTAATTTCTATGGCAGCATACATGACCACCTATTGGGGTGCTCATATGCTTGGTTTTTAGATTAATATGAAGTTCTCTTTTGGCTTACAAATTGAAAAGAACAAAACATTAAATAAGAAGTCTAACCCACACGTTTTCTACACTTCATTTCCCACTTGTTTGGTGTGTAAATAAATCAGGTTCGATATACATCAAGGAATGTCAATATCCAAAATAGAATACAGTAACATAAATAAAAACCCTCAAACTCAACTATCAACTACAAATTGATCAGACAATACAAATAAACGCAGTAAGACATCACAGTTAGGGTGTGTACTGTTTTCTCTTTCTGGAAAGGTTCATACAAAAACGTGGCACACACTCTTAAGATGTGTGCTTCAAAAGCTAACACGGAAACTAACCCCCCCAACTTCATGCATCCTCCTTCTGCATATTTAAATTAGTAATTTTGTCCAACTGGCAGAATTCCTAGGCAAGAAAATGCTAAAAGCTAGGTTTTTTTCTAAATAATTAATTAAAACCTTGGACAACATGATATAGGATCATCATATGATTTGTCATCTATTTACTAACTCTTCAAGCTCATAAAGGTCACCTCTGACCCATAACAGGCACATGCTATCAATTTTCAAGCCATGCTCTCCTACAGTACCCGCACTTCCATCTACTATATGCCTGGAAATACTTAGTAAGATCAAAGCCTATTTTCCTGCTACAAGAACAAAGAGAAATGTTGTAATAGAGTGATCTGTGTTCTAGAAAGAATAAAATCAAAACTCCATGCAAGTTATATTCCCTTTCCTTCAGGGGTACTGTATAGTTAATTTTACTTAAGTCTTATATATATCTTCATATAAAACTTCAAACAGATTGTTTTAGCCCAGAGCAGACATGAAAGAAAAATAATTTCATATTTCAAAGACAGCTGGCACTTGTACCAAAGGAAATGAAATAGAGACCAAACGGTTCTACTCATTCCTCTAACCTCTCTCCTCCGGTATCTCCTCTGTTACTCAAGAAGCTCAGTGTTTTTATTAAAAATCCACAGTTTAATCATCACTGAACAAAAATCTTGGCAAAAAGTTTACTAATGAAGGCAAAAGCTCACACAGGCCCACGAGAGGAGAAACAGCAGTAAGAAGACAAACAAAAAAACCCCCAAAATACACAGAAAAGATCAGTTATCAGCCTCTCCTTTTTCCTACTTAATGTTATTTTTACAACAAAAGAAAGCCAAAACCACAGACACTTAGACTGGAGAGATCACACCGTGTTAAGTTTACCACTGTGTTCCACTTCTCCACACAAAACACAGAGCTGGTGGCACAGGAACTGAAAAACGGCATCACCCCGAGATAGAAACATCCCTTTCGATTGCCAGAAAGTTCACACACTACGAACATCTAATTTCTCTTCAGAATCTGCAGGATTTTTTTCTCCTCCAGCGGTTGTAGCAATATTTTGGTTGTTTCAAAACCTCACAAGTGAGACGACCAGTTCTGGGCAAGGGCAGCATCAATGGCTGGCTGCGGAGCTCCAGATTCCCGGCGGCACCACGGCCCTTCCCGAGCCCTGTGCTCGGGACGTGGCCATCAGTCAGCGATTACTGCCGTGCGCTCCTTAACGCTGCTCCGCTGCCGTTGGGAGAGGTTAAAAAACCCCCACACCAACAACAAAACAAAAAAACAAAGAAAACCAACAAAACAAAAAATTCCCAAAAAACAAAATCAAAAAGCCCAACAAATCCCAGGCGCGCAGAAAGCCCAACTTCAGGACGACCCGCAGCACCTCCCCGAGCGGGGCCGGGGCAGGCAGCGGCCCCAGCCCTGTCCACGTCCGGGAGCGCCGCCTGGCTGTGGGTTGTGGCCGCCGTGCTCCCGCTGAGCCGGACCCGGCGTTTGCGTACACTACCGGGGAGGCTTTCCTCCCGCCGCCACAGGAGCCCCGCTACAGTTTCCTTTAGGCCGTTCGCCCCGGCGCGGGAACAGGTCGCCCTCTGCAGAGCCCACTCCCGCTCCCCGCCCTAAGAGGGCTCTGCTGGGGGACACCCGCGCCCTCAACTCGTATTTGCCCGAGAAGCGGCCGCCGGCCCGGCCCGGCCCGGCCCCGCGGCTCCCGAACAAAGGCGGCCGTCCTTACCGTCTTCCCGTTGTAGTAGTACATGAGGGAGTTGCTACCCACCCCGGGGACGGGGTACGCGCAGTACATGGCGAGGCTGGCGGCGGGCCGGGCTGCAGTGCACCGCCTCTCTCCACCACAGCCGGCCGCCCGCGCCACTCCGCACCGCCCGTGCACATGGAGCGCCACAGAGGCGACTTATGCAAAGCAGGACTGAACCATCTCCGGCCGGGCGCGGGGGTAGGGCGGGCAGGGGCCCCACCAGCCCGGGCTCGGCCCAGCGGCGGAGGGAGGGAAATAGAGAGAGAGAGGGAATGAGAGAGAGAGAGAGGGAGAGAGAGAGAGATAGGGAGAGGGAGGGAGGGGGCAGTGCCGCACGCGGGCCCGCACGCGCCCGGCGGTCAGCTTGCGCGTCCCAACAAACCGTCGGCTTACGAGGGAACGGCTAATGGAAACGTCCTGAGCGAGTTAATCTTCTGCTTTTTGTTGTAATTAAATTAGAGCACTTGTGGCAGTGGAGACGCCGCCTGATGCGGCCACACGGCCATCTGGCTCTGGCTAAAGTTGCTTCCAACTCTGGAAAACGCCTCCCAAAGCGGCGGGGAACGGGTCCTCCAGCACAGCCGGAGCAGCCAGGCACGAACCCCGCAGGCAGGCAGCGCCTCCCGGCCCCCGAGCCGCCTTCCTGCCGAAGAGGGGAGCCCCTGCGGTTGTGGGACCCTGACACACGGACAACACATACACAAGGTGCTTATCTTTAAAAAAAAAAAAATAGTCATGTAAATATTTTCATTTTATGGAAACATCCAAAATCCATCTTTAAGATAAGGTGTACAAAGTTCTTTGGAAACGTGAGCACCGACTCCTTTTATATTGTGTAATACATCTTTGTTTGAAAGAAGCAGTTCTGTGCCAGTGTGAAGGGAAAAGAGAGAGAGAAGAAAGGAGAGGGAGGAAAGGAGAGAAGGAGGAGGGGGGAGAGGGGAAAGACGACATGACACAACCCAAATAACTTTGGCACATCGCAAAAATGTTTCATACAAATTATACAATAGAGCAAACAGACTGCAATCTCCAGCTCAAAAATCCCTCAGTATTTGCACATTATCTCTGCCTAGTAAGCCCTTTTGCCTTCTTCACTGAACAATGGCATTAAATAACATTAACTCTTAACGAGGCATGCTTTTTTTATTTTCTACACATGAATGCACATCGTTATTAACTGAGCTCCTGATAAGTCAGATACAGATTTCAATCCAGGGGNTAATAAATCAGAAACAAATTTCAATCCAGGGAAAAAAAAAAAAAAAAAGGTTAAAGCAAAACCACATTTCTCCACCTCCAAACTCTGTCAACTGCCAATGCTGTGAATTCTCCCTGCCTCCCTGCTGACAAAAGCCGGAAAATACTTCAGGATATGGGGAAAAAATGGGCCAAGTTCTATTCAGCAATTTACAGGGAAAGAAAGCAGTTGCAGAAATTTGGATCATTCTGCCAAGCACCTTGTGAGTCCCTGAAATCTTCTGCAAAGGTGACAAATTTACTACAGCAGAATACCATAGTCAGATAAAAATCTTAGTGGGTCTTCTGTCTAATGTCTGTTATCCCAGGATGTAACTACCGTAGCATCTGTAAATATACAGAATATATATACACTGATGAAAAAAAAATTCATACCTCCAGCTCCCAATGCTTTTTCAGTGAACACTTCCAAACAGTTAGACTACTATGCTCAGAGCAAGTTGGCAAATACGCCCTGAAGTTTACATCAGCTGAAGAACACTTCCATTTTTACTGCAAGGCAAGCTACACATCCCAGAACTATTTAACTATGCAGTAAAGCTAATGATATCTGAACTCAACTCTTCTCCAATACAAAAGGCGTAGCAGCAGCAGCAGCTGCAAAAAAGAACATCACTATACTTCAGACTATTAAATCGCCAGGCCCGCAGAGAAACTTGCGGCTTCCTCCTTCCCCTAGGAACCACAAAGACCCATTTCAGTCCCCAGAGGGTCCTTAAGCAGCTTTGATTTGCAGCTAACAATGCCATTCCTTAAAGCTTCTCACTAACGTTCAGGACTCTAGAGATGAGATATGCTATAAGATCTTCGGATCTTTGCATGTGCTACTTCTCCTAACACAGTAAATTAAAATCCCTAATTCAGACTAATGCACAACTTTGAAAAAAACCTAAATACTGGAAAAGGCAATTTCAGCTTGCTAGAGTTGAAGTAGTATGAGAAGCCTTTTTTTTCCTGAAATAATTTAAGCACACCAACTTTTAAATCATTAAAAAAACTTCCAGGGTAACTGCAGTAGGTTCTTTGAAGTAAAGACTATTATCAGCATAGCCGTAATTCCTACTGTGCCTCCACATACACATGCTAGGTTTTCTGAATAGCTGTATTTGGGATGAAAAGCATGATCCAGTCCCCTCTCAAGTCGCAAGAATTATCCACCCATATTACAAACAACTGGAAAAATGTGAAAACATACAGCAGAAAAAACTGACTACTATGTGGCATTGGGAGGGAGGCTCCTCTGCTTTGCAACTACTCTATACTTACACAGAGCTGTAACACTGTAACAAAAACTATACAGGTGGTAAATATTACCAGTTAATATTAACAAAGAAATCACTGACATTGTTCACCATCACATGGTAAGACAACAGGAACAATATGATCAATAAACTGAGTAATGCCACTGCAAATGCTGTGTGTTTGTACACAAACTAGTTTGAAGACTTGCAACAAACGTGGGTAGAGCCCTTCCGAAATCTTCGTTCGCGAAGCCTAGCCATAATGATGATGATGATGATGAGTTTGAAGACTGGTACCTCCAGTCAATGAGTCAATACAGGAATTTGCTCCTGATTTCAGTTACTTCCCCACAAACCAAAAGGTGAGCAATTTCAGAATTAATTGTCCCACCCTCAGTTACATTGGTGGGAATAAAACCTGAAGCGCACAATACTTGCAATGTACCCCTGTATCTGCTCTCCATCTACTGAATGAAAAAGTTATTTCTCACAGGACACATGCTACATCAATTTAGCTTACAGGATCCAACCAAAAGCATATTGAACTTCAACCCAGAGAAATCTACTTTCACCAGGAGAGATGAAAAATAAACCTGAAGTGGAAGAATTTGAAAGACTGCTCAAAAAAATGTTACGTTGTTACCAGTAACACCACTTGCAGGAGCTACTACCAGATAACTATTCCAAAAGCTCCTGGAGTCCAAAAGTGAGTTTTTGTTTTGTGGTTGCAATTTTTATAATCCCCATTTAAGCCAAGCAACAGCTGCTCTGAAATTTGTTTTCTTAAGAGAATCATGTTACAGTGAAATGAATCATAGCAGGATCAGTGATACTGTACTGGGTACAGTTGTTTACTCCATTTTTCCTTGGTGACAAGTCAAGGGTTAATCTTATGACTCAGCCTGACAAAACAAGTCAGCTGGAGACAGGGCCAATTTTTTAAACTTGATTTCAGACAGACATGCCGTCAGCAGAGGAGCACTGAACTGACATGCACTTTGTAGCCCAAATTGTTTCTACTCATGACCCTGTACTGTGTGTCAAAAACAATAAACTGCCTGTTTCTAAAGTATGTAAAGAGATTATGAAAGCTGATGTAGAGCAAAATACTGACCTAATAATAAACCGAGCTACCTGCAGGAGAGTATTTTCAAATACTGTTTTAACACTAAGAGATTTTGTGAATGAACTACACACTCTCCCTGAAAACAAACTTTTATGTGAAATACATTTTTGTGCAACTTGCCAAAGCCACAAAGCTAATGCACAATAACCACATGTAACCCATCATTTGAATTTATAAAAAATAAACATAATTTCTCCAGGTCACTTGTAACCATACCATATGAAAGATAACCACATAACTGTGTCAATGGATGAGAGCCATCCTCTGGTGACATATATTCCACAAGGAGACTGAAATATCAGAGTACTTTAAAAAGGTTGTTGCTTTTTCTAATAAATAATAAACCCAGTTTTATTATTTTAAATTATTCTATCCAAACACAACAAGCAGCAAGAGCTTTTACAATTCATTCTGTACAGCTAGAAGTCAGAATTCCTTTTTCACCAACAAAAGCAACTGTGACGTGTAAACCCAAGTTTCACAAGTTTCCTCATAGAGACTTGGCTTCAATCCTGCTGAAAAAATGGTATCATGGCAAAAGCCCAAACCTGCTTTTGATGGGGATACCCATTCTATTGTTCTTTCTAATTTCAATTCAATCTCTTAGGGGCTAGGTTAACTCGGTATCTTTGGAAACAGGGCAAAGGCAACTGCTCTGTAAGTTTCTCCTTCTCTCCCCACTCCACCATAAGGTTGGAACTTATCAATTTCAACCACGTTTGACAGAGGAACAGAAGTTTCACAAGCGATTAAGTTCTTACCAGTTCTAAGAAAACTGAAACCTGAACAGGAGAGACAGAATTCAACTATGCTCCACTGAAATAAAGGCAAGGAATGGGGAATGAAGGATAAAAGACAAATTCATAGAAAACTAGTCCAATCCTGAACAGCTTGTTGCTAATTAAAATATACATAGTAACTTGGAGCTGCTTCTCTTGCAACAATTCATGAAAAAAACCAAAAAACTAGGCACCTTAGGACTCCCAATGTAACTACATTTACAATGGTTACTATAGCAAGGCCAGAGGTAGGATCATTGATAAAGGATGCGTTGAACAACAGGCACAATGTAGCCTTAGACAAGATTTCAAGCCTTAAGAAACAAACCTGGCTGATTTAACGGGAAACCACATCACTTATTATCCTGTCCTCTGCTTTATTAATCAGTTAAGTAAATGCTTATTTTAAAAGCCTCAAAGTAGAGCTTTCTGTTGTTAACCATCCACTAAGCATGCTGTTCAACAGAGACAGAACAGACTAACTGTATGGAAGACAACCTAAACTAGCCCAGTAGACCAAGTTTGATAGGCAAAATGCCCCAACATTCAAAGGAAGATGTTTTAAGCAAAGTAATTCACTAACCTATGCAAGAATTTAAATAGTTTGGGGGTTTTTTTCTGTTCTAAAAGTTTGTCTACCTTTACAGTCAACATTCATGTTGTTATAACAGTTTTGAGGGATAGAGAACAGACAAAAAATACTGATGAAATTGATATTATTGTTTACCTATTACTTTTACAAGTTTGGGGGAAGGGAGGAGGGTGTATGGGATTTGTTGTTTGTTTTGTTTACTTGTTTGTTTGCAAAAAAACTCCAGTTACTTATGACAGATGCAGGTAAAAAAGATTTTTTTTTTTTAATTGGAAACCACAGATAGCAAGGCTGTTACTGAAACTTGCAGCAGACTACATGAATTACAGATCTTTCCACATCAATTCAATATGGCCAAGAAAATCGATTTGAAAAAAATCAAGAGGTGATTAAGGGGTCCCCCTGCTGGCCCAACCTTCGTGTTCTGCACTTTCCTTTCATTAGTGATGTACAGTCTATTTTTCCCTTTCTCCCCTCACCAAAACCCTGCAGCCACACCTGCATTTGTGCGAGCTCCCTGTAGGTGGCTCCAGAGTCAAAACCTGAGCCCAGGCCAACATATCCACACACACACTTTCGGAATTTATTAAATAATTCCGTGTCCGAGAAGCCTTAGAAGATTGCATGTCAAAATGCAGAGAGCTAGCTGTGCCTCCGCATGCATCTCTTCCTTTCTTCTGTACTCCAACTCACTGCTTAGAAAAAACCTGTTTCACAGATGGAGCCAAGAGAGCTATCAAAAGCCAAAGGAGGAATCCTTCTGTCATCCACACTTAGGAATGCACCTACAACGTCCTTGCAGACAAATAAAGTGCTAACAACTAATCCTAGCTATCAGTGCAAATGGTATGAAACCCTGTAACTGTATCTCCAAGACTGCACAATTTCCTTTCTTTATAAGTCTTGACATTACAAGAAACTCCGTGGCACTGAAACAAGAGGTAATTTAATTCAATTTCTTTGCTTCACTGTGTAAAGACATCTTCATCTGAAACTTCATTTAAAGATTATGCAGAGCATTAATTTCAGTATCGTTCTTTTGAAAAAACAATCATTTTTGTACTGCCCATTTCTGACAAATGGCAGAGTCACAGGCAAAGCAACCTGCCCAACACTTGGGCTGAGCAAGCAACCAAAGGGAAACATCTCAGTTCAACAGCACGTGAAAGTCTAATTCAGCACTGCTCACCACTTTTCCAGATGACTTCAGGGATTAGAAAAGCCTACCCACCAAACCCGCACATATTATCAAGCAAAAGATATTAAGGAATAGTCTTCAAGAAAGCTTTTATCCTTATCTGTTGTTATAAAACACACACTAATTTATGGTAATGGACACATTAATTTTTGAAGTAAAGCAGAAGTTGCAACAATTCTGCATAACTTCTGCCTAAATAACATAAGCTGCAATTCAGCTGTATTTTTTTTTTCAGATAAGTTTTAGAACTATGCATAGATTTAAGATTCTTTTTATGCAGACCTACATTCTAATATAAAAGCATCTAATACGCTTAGTTTGGTATGTTGTGTAAACTTCAAAAATAAAGTATCTCCAGTAAATCCAAACACAGAAATAATTTGACATCAGTATATATCCCTCATACATGTATATGAAGGATTTTCACAGAGCTCTCCCAATCAAGTAACCTCACAATATTGTACCACAGTCAGATGACAGGATAGTTAGTTTAGAAAAATGATTCAATTGCAATTAAACAACAACAACAACAACTCACACCCAAACTAACCCTATTAGGAAAGGGTTAGTTAAGTACCTTCACCCTAATTCAGTGAGAACTCGATCTGAACTGTCACAGCAGGACTTTGCAAAGGACTGCTTAGTTGTTTAATGACAGCTAAAAGTTCTCATATAGCAAAGAGCAGTTGGGATGATATAATCTGAGTTTACTGCTGTTTTCAGCCAGATTTCAAATAAAAGGCATGTTGAAAAAAAACTAGAATAGTCTAACCAGAAAACCAGATCTTCTACTTAATAAACACAAAATCTCAAAGAAACACTTTCACTTGGTTTGTACTCAGTTTAGGGGTTGCGTATTTTACATACTTGCTTTTTGATTTTCAAGCTCACAGATGAAAATGGTACTTAGAAAACAGTACAGAACAAGCTCCTAAAAACTTTATGTCTTCAGTCAGGTGACCAAAGAACAAGCATAAAGCAGAAGGAAAGACAGAAGACCAAGTCACACAAAAGAAATGGTTAAGTTCTGTGTTTCATTATCCATAAGGATTTATTTCCTCAGATTTGTTATTTTAAACTGCCTTCTGAAACACGTCAGAGGCAAGGGTCAGCTGCCTTTGAGTGTGTTAGATACTAAAGACAAGTGACAGCTGAATGTATCACTTGACTGTGCAAGGCAATTTAGAAGATCCCCGAACAAACTAAAAGCTGCTTTTTACGTTATAACACCATTTCTGGCCAGTGGGAACAAACCTTACCAAAAAAAATAAGAGTCCCACCAGAAAGTCAGTTAAACGCAATATCACAGACAGTTAAACATAATACGAGGTGTCTCCCCAGGATGTTCCTAAGTTTTTCTTCAGAGCCACAGACTTCATAAAATATTCCAAGGGTGTTGCTTTACACCATGCTATTTCAACACACACTGACCTTGCTAATATTGAGAATAACTCTCTAAAGAAAATTTACTCGGCATAGTGAATGTTAGATTATTTTTAATACAATCTAAATATTAATGTCTCAAAACTGTGTTTCAGACAACATACAGAGGACTGGATCCTCTACACTCCACCATTTCAAATAACTGCCTTTTGCCCTTTGGAAGGAGTGGAGAAAGGAAAGGAGGAATCAAAGAAGAGAGTATGATCTGTTATGTTCTATGGTACCATTAGTATCTTTATGAAACATCTCTTGGAATATATTTCTCAAGGTTGGTCCCAAAAGACTAGCATGGTATCCAAAAGAAAAGCGCCTTAAGTGTTTAGGAGGTAGTTCTATGCATGTAAACCAACTTTTGTCTAGCTTTGCTCCATAAAAATTCTTGCAATAAATTAGCATCCATGTACTATATATATGAATACCCCAGAGAGTGATAAATGAGGAACCCCTATAATCAAGCTATAAATTGTCCTAAAGGTATTGAAAAACTTAAAGAGTTTGAATTTAGAAGGAATTATCTGGTATTAGAAAAATATTCATTTGGCAGTCTCTTATTAGTTGCAATCTAAAGCTATTAACTGATAGTCTCAGATATTGTGGAAAGTCTAAAATACTCAAAATAGTTATTAAAAATGGTACTACACAGAAAAATATATTGGTGCCTGTGTCACAGCTGATTTTCTGTAACAAAAAAAATCAGAGGTGATGTATTTCAGGTGATTTCTCTAAGAGACTAATTGGCAAAAGAACAATGACAGATATTCACACTGTTTTTCTTAGAATTATAACCTCATGATAGCTACTGATTATGGTGCTAATCATAAATATTAGTAGTTTGAAATATTTTCTGATCACATATGTAAATAGTGTGTTGCTGCTCAGCGTCCTTCCATAAATAGACAGCAATCTCCCTGTGCATTTCCAGATGACCCTTACTTTTCCTTCTCCCTCTGCAGACTGAGCATCTCTTTGAAAACCTTCACTCTGCTTTTCCTAACCCAGCCCCAACGATTAGTTACAACTGGTTTCAAGTCACACGATGTTATTAGTTTCTTGGCTTAGTTAAAGTAACTCATACAGCCAGGAAAATTCTCAGCAATACAACAGTTCTGAATCTCTGAGGATGAACAGTATTTTTTCCTCCCTGCTATAATGTAAATGGCACATGGTAATCTTACTGTTTGCTCAAGCCTGGCTTGAGCTAACTGGGGGAGGGGGAGAACCAAAAAACCCAAACCCAAACCAACTACTGATTTTTTAGTTTCTAATCTCCCCACAAGGCTTTCTATTTAGTAGTTCTAGTTTTAACAGAAATGCATTCAAAATGTTTTGGGCAGTGACTCACCACTTAGCAACTTAACGACTGGAAAACTTAAAAATGCATCTGTCTGTTGCATTTCGTTTTGACAGTAAAAGACAAGTTCAGATTGAGTTACCTTCTAGAATGTAACTAAACAATACATTAGCACTTTTCTCTGGGACTATTTTCGCTTTAGAGCCTGAGAAGAACACATGGAGCAACATAAAACTCAAAGCAAGCAAGTTCAGAAAATACCTTACAAATCCAAAAGAAAAAGAAATACACTAGAGGAAGATTTTATATATATAAAAGATTGTTATTAAATTATACTTAAATAGGAAAATAAATTACTGCTGAGTATCCACGGATGTGGCAGAACTAACAAAATCACTACACAACAGACTATTTTAGAAACTGAAAAATTTTAAAATAAATATAACAACACTGAGCATAATCTTTCTTGTGACTTTCAATATTATAATTAAACTTCTCTGCACTACCTACTAGCTAAATCATTTTTCATTTTCCCACAACACATTCTGACTTTAAGACAACACTTATGTAATTATCTACTCTACTGAAATTTCCTATGATGTTCAGTGAAATTTAGGTTTCTGTCATCTTCCCAACACATCATATATCACTTTTTTTTTTTCACGTGCCACTTTACTTGAAGGCTCTATTCTGCACTGAAAGCACTGAAATATAGAGAAACAGCACTTAAAAATTGCAGAATCACAATCATTGATTATTCACAGTAACTGCACTTTATTATGCAGATCAGTACATTGTTGATACAAACAAAATGTATCAGCATTTTCTCGTCTCCACTCTTCTCACAAAAAGGAGGAATTAAATGAAAACCATTTGAAAAATACTGCTTCGTAAAAATCAAAGCCTGGTAAGAGAAATGAGAGGAATTTTTCATTCACTAAAATGATCTTTTTACCTGGGTGACACTACTAAATATTAAGAATGTAACGTAAGCTTTATTACTCGCCTCGAATTACAGTAATAAATTACATGAAAACTGCACTGCTATGTGTTTTAGCTTCCCTGACATTTTAAATATATTTTTGTTAATCTAGCAGAAATCATCTGCTAGACTGTAAAGCCACCCTACATAACACACAACTGTTAAAATGTAAATTGCCGAACTATTTTTAGCTGCTGCTGAAGGGGGGGGAGGGGAGGAAGCACGAGGGGGGAGGGAGAAGGAAGAAGAATATTCCTGGCCTCGGGAATAATGATTTGAGGCATTGTGTTCATTTTGTTTATCAAGCAGCTATTCAGCCTCTAGTGGGGCCCAAGTGCTTATGCAAGCAGAAGCTTTTAAGAGTGCCTGCAGCTGCAATCCTGGCTTCCAGGTAGGCTGCAGGTTCAGAGCACAGCTGCCCCAGGCTGGCTGTGCCGGCGCAGCTCCATCTGCAAGTACGGTTAAAATAGAATTTCAGATCCCGGTTTCTGTGTATCACCGTCAGCAGGAGGACGGAGAAGGCACAGAGAGGGAGGAGAGAACAGGGCAGACGCAAGGACTCGAAGACACTATCCGTCCTTCAGACTCAATAGGAAATACAAAGCTCAGACCCATTTTGCTCCCACTGTCTTGCTGCTGCCTGTGCAGTATGTTCCATTCAGCCCATCCGGCTCTGAGTTATGACTCAGCCAAGTGCACCTGCGCCCATGTGTTAAGCGCTGCCAAATAAAAGCCCAACAGCCATTTCCACAACAAAGAGATGTACCCCGCAAGGCAGCGGGGCTTCCCCCTCCCCTCCTGCTTGTTCTGAGCCAGGGAAAAAAAGAATTCTGTCCTTCACTTCACTGGGGATTTTTCACTTCACGTGGATTTTTAAATGCAGATTCACTTATAAACAATTTTCTTCCTTTTAAGAATAAAGCATATTTAATACCACCAAACACCCCTGTAGCATTAGATTATCACAGCCATTAATGATTTTTCCACCAAAACCCTTCCAACCTTTTTCATCAAAGCCCTTTATTCTCGAAGGATAAATTTTCAAGCAAAGAGGGATCAACAAACTAGTTGCTTGAAAGCTTTCCTGATGCTAGGCTGAAGTTAGGAAAGGCTTAATGAAGGCTTTAAAATCCACCAGGGCTTCACAATGAACATCTGACTCGGTGATTTATGCATATTAATAACCTCAGTCCTACTGAGGCAAGCTGAGCTGTACATGTCCTCCGAATCTTAATGTCTTCAGCTCCACTGGGATTATTACAAATGTAAATTTCTAAGATTCTCAGCTATTAATCTCTGTCTGTCCTCCTGTTCAGCAACATAATGACTAATTAAACATCAAAAGACCTGTACAGGAGATCTTCTTTGACAGCTCCTGGCCCAGCTCTCTTCCCAAGAGAGGAATTCAAATGACAGGGACAAGTGGATAGGAGCATATAAGCAAGCTACAAATCACTGCTATGAAATCTAAAAATTCCACATCAAATGTGTATTTACTTCTCCAGGACCACTCCCAACTACCTAGCCTAGTTGTTCATGTCCAGCAGACAGCCTTCTGAACACTGAAGTAATCTATATGTATGTCAGATAAAGAGCACAATTTAAACCCAATTTGTTTACTATAAATAAAAAATGCAGTACTTACAGAAGAAGGCAAACCAGGGGGCACCTTTCTTACTTTCTTTGTCTGTAGAGGATCTGTACACAGAAAAACAATGTTTCATAATACATCCATACAGATAAAAAAGAATAAACAGCTACGCTACAGTGGTTTTTCTTTCCATGATAGATTTCTTAGTTTACAATTTCATGCATTTTTTATTCCATGCCAATGAAACTTGTCTTTCACAACAGTACAGGAATATAACATCCTGATGTTCTTTAAAATAACGCCTTACTAAACACTTTCTGTTCTTTCCACCAGAAAGGCAGTTTATTCCTAGGAACACTAACACTGAAGGGTATATTGATGCCCTTATACACTAAGAAACAGATCTTGAGATGTACAAGGAGGAAAATTGGACTGATTACTGAAGAAAAATCTTTCTCTTCATGCGTTCCAGAGCAGAACTATAAAACCAGAATTTGTGACACATGAAAGTATGATTTATACTCTAAAAAAGCTAACATGATGTAAATTTCTATAGCTTTTAGACCATACCAAAGTTGCAAATAAACAGCAAACCTAATGACCTAATTACTTTTCTTCAATAATAAAGGCAAAACAACTCAAATTTGCACTTAATAGTAAAGTTGGAAGTATTATACCTGCTTTCTTCTAACAATAATTATTGTAACATCACAAAAGTATCCAGAAATTATCTAAACCAAGAATTAGTCAGTTGCTAAGAAAATTAATCTGAACAGTACGCATGCAAATTAGAAGTTAACTGATGTTCCAAAGATGAATATCTGGCAAGATTACCAGCTCTACAGTTGACTGACTCCGATTAAAATATAAAATTCCTATTTTTTTTTTATTTCATTTAGAAGACAATCACAATTTTACTATAGGATATGACAAGATAATGGATATAAGATGATAATTATCTGCTGGATATCTTTATTCTGATCATTCCCTTTGGGCAAGTTCGAAAGAAAATAAAAGGACTTCTGGAAGAGATATTTACACTGCACTCAAAGCATCACTTGGAAGGGAACACTGGTTGGTTTCAATGAACTTTAGTAGCAAATCTGAAGACAGTTTGTTAAAATCCTGGTCAGGCAACCCCATCTTGAGGATATAAATGGCCATAATTTGACTTTGCTTTAAATTCTCTGGCAATAGTTTTGTAACATTTAACTAGTCCAGTTTAAAAAAAAAAAAATATTTCAGACATACTTTCTCAAGCCATTGGAAGCAAGATAAAAGTGCTCTTTCCTTCCCTGGCATTTCTGGAAAAACATTTCCATAAGTGTGTAACTACCACCTGCCACATCACGAGTTTCATGTTCCTCGATTCAGCTGTGACAGGAAGAGGTGTATCATGCCGTTACCAGTTTGACTGGGTTTATACTCCTGGAGCTGCTCTTTCAAAGAAAAACAAATGGGAGTGCTACTCTGAAAACAATACACGTCATTTTGTTTAATGTAATAATATCTGGAACTTACCAAATTCTATGTAGTTTGCAAAATAAATTAACTTAATCACATATGCAAGTATCTAACAGAAATCAGATGAACTTGTTTAGGACTCTCCCTCAAATGACTGCTACACCATAACTTTTCTGCCCATGTCAGCATCACTCTTGTCCAGTATGCAAAGTCATGCTCTAACAGCCCCCTCTGTTACTCAAAACAATAGCAGCTTGCTATTATCAGAATGTTTTCTCACTAAAACAATTCAATGGGGGCTAAAACTTAAAATTTATTATTATTATTACTATTATTATAAAGCCCAACTCTTTTCTCTCAAAATCCAAACACTCTTCCAAGGGGCAAACAATTTCACTGAACTTTCCTCAGACTGCTCCTCTTCTGAAACTGCTGCATTTGATTCTCATATTCTGAGGAATATGAATACATATAAACATATTTGTAAAAAAAGACTACTCCAGATTAAATGGTGGATGTTTCGACAACAGATTAAAAAGTTATACTTAAATAGTATTTTTAAATACATATATACACATATCTATAGGTAAAGTTCCAAAGTCATATTTTTATAACTGAATATTTAGAAAACAATTTCAAACATGTTCAGAACCATTTTAATGCCCAAGGAGTTTGAAGTTCTAGTTAGCACTGAAGTGACTTCAAGAAACAATTTGCACTTGATGAAATCTTATTTTGGGTAAAGTATTGTTTAAGTTATATGGTTCCAACAAACAAGATTTGATTATGGAATTGAAGTGCTGTACAGAATTAGAAGCATTAAAACCACAAACATATAACTAGAGTAATCCTAATGACGTAAGTTGCTAACAACGAAATAGAGCAGCTTTTAAGTTAGAATATCAGGTTATAGTCTCTCTTTTTATATTAAAAAGAATTTTTTTAAACTTGCACACCCAATTATTTGTGATAGTCTTTCAGCAGAAATGACAGAACAGCTACAGAATCACAGAACCATTGCTGTTGGAAAGGACCCTCAAGATCATCTAGTCCAACCGATAGCCCTACACTACTCTTATCCCTAAATCATCCCCTGAAGAACAACATCAATCTGCTGCTTAAAAACCTCCAGGGATGGTGACTCCACCACCTCCCTGGGCAGCCTATTCCAATAAAGTTGGCCTGCTCTTGATTCCATAATTCAATAGGAAGTATTTAGAGCTGTGAAATATCACCACTGACTACAACCCAAGTACAAAAATTCCAATTCTCTCTAAGTATGTCCAGAATAAAAAATTAATACTATCATAGGACTATAATAATGTTTAAGCAAGTTCTGTCCACATATTTTGCAAGGTAGTTTCAGTTTAGGATAAACTACTAGTTTCCAATTACTAAGAACTTTAAAGGCATGTTGAACCAATTATAAAGAACTATATATTGCCCTGAATAAAGTTACTTTTAGCATATAAAAGGATAATTGTTTCCCTTTTGTGTCTTTCCCCTTCTAAATAATGGTAATGACCTCAAGGTCAGGCATTTCCAGGAGTTAATGATGGCATGGGTTAAGGGCACTCAGCTGGTCATCAGCTCCTACCCATCTGCCATTATTGCTTTTGCAATTAAGGGTTCTATTGGAGTTTCTTGTTTGTTTTATAAGCAATACTGACCAGTGTTGAATCCAAACTAGTGTCTCAAAGAAATTGTTAATAATTCCTGTTTATCTCTAGGTAGCTGAAGTTTTAGTTACTCAATACACAGCAACCTCCAGTATATAAGGTGAACAGTCAAAGAAAGCAAAAGTCTGCAGAAATGAACAGAAATGAAACAGAAGTAGTTTTAAAACTGTCTGTATTACTGACCAAGAGCTGGTGAGTCATGAAGTGGTCTTCGGCGCTGATTTGTACCAGAAAATGGGTAGTAGGGTGTTCCAGGTTTTCCTGAGGTTGACAGCTGACCTGGACTTCCAAGCCCCATATCTGACCGAAGAAGACTAGACTGCAAAACATACACAAAGTAAAATTAATCTCTATAATAACTCTGCTGTTAAAATACCAGGCTAAGAAACTATCATCCACACATACTGCCCAGAATTTACTGGGCTTTCAGTGAAGGTCTTAAGAATATACTACAGCATCATTCAGATAAGCAGAGAAAGTTTAGCTGTGAGCCTCCAATAAAACATAACCATTTCAGTTTAAAACATCTGAACGAATTAACTCATTTTGAAATTCTAAACAAAAATTGTAATACTTTGTTTAGCTTGCAGTGTAACACCTCTTCTATTACACAATATAAACATAATTGATAAAAACTGCTAAGAGTTTGTAGTGTGACATTAGGTTTTAGCACATACTTAGAAATCCATCTTGTATTACATTCATAAAACCAAGGAATAATTGTAAAAAAAAAATCAAACTCAGACAAAAGAGAGAACAGATAAGATTAACACATAGAACATAAAAAATCATGACATTTTAAAATCTGTAACAATGTAGTTGAACCCTACCTTTTGTTCTGTTTTCATGCAGTAAATACAAGAGCATTCTAAACACTTAACAAGTGCATTATATCTTGTTTGGCCTCATGATATTTGTATTTCTTCTGTGAAACTGAAATGAATGTTGTTGATTTATGAGAACATAGTTTTCCATGGTTGATGCTATGTTTAGCTTTGTTTTAGTCTGAAAATCCCCAGACTTTCAGTGAAACCCACAGAACTGTTTGT
Source organism: Galbula dea (assembly GCA_013399015.1). Classification (NCBI taxonomy): domain Eukaryota; kingdom Metazoa; phylum Chordata; class Aves; order Piciformes; family Galbulidae; genus Galbula; species Galbula dea. Next base: position 623,325 of record VWZX01001368.1, on the reverse strand, counting down.
ACGGAAAACATAATGCTACCAGACAGTAAAAATGCATTCACCACTGCTTCACTCCTGGCTTTTGCATAGAGTTTTTGTCACACAGTAGCATCCATTCTGCATTATACACAGCTAAAGACACTTTGCTTTTAATATTTGCAAAACCAGACTGTTTTAAGGTCACCACAGAACCAGAAGCCTTCAGAAACAAGCAATACAATTCCTTCACACTTGGCCATTACACAGTGCAGTTTTCCTAGGTGGTAAAAGGGCACAGCTGTCAGATGGCAGACCAAAAGTTATGATTTAACTACATCCAAACTGCGCTACCTTTTCAACTGTCAGATGATGCTCAGACAGAACCTGCTGACTGGTTTATCTTTTATACCAAAACAAACCTGAGGTGCTACCTAGTTCAAGTTTCTCCTTCAGCTCCACCGCTCCCAAGCCAACTTTGCTCCCCACCTCAAACCACTCTCAACAACAAGGTCTACGCACATCTGTGGATTCCTGAGGTTGTCAAACAAGCGTGCTTGCAGACTGGATCATGGTAGGAACTGCTCTAGTGCTGTTGCCTTCCAGGGCTACAGCAGCCCACTAGAAGACAAAGGCCATTGCTCCTGGCTCTCCTCACCTTTCCTCCTAAGGCCTAAATATTCACATTCATAAACAACAGTGTTTTTTAATTACACTGTATCATTCTAGCTCCTTCTTCTGGTGTGATGATTCCTGAAAGCTGAGGCTTCTCAGTAGGGTACTAAATCCCTTCTAACTTGCAATGCACTGGGATTAACAGAAAATCCAGGGTTCATAGAAAATTGCAGACTACAAATAAAAATATGCAATAACCTCAAGTGTATTTTTCCCTGATAAATGGGTTTGCATTGTATTGATACTGAAATCTATCTTTTACTTTTCTGATGACTAAGTCCAGCATGAAAATCTTTATTTTAAGTGAAGAGTGGGATGTGAAAGAGTCACCTTGTTACAAACTAAAGGAGTGTCCAAGCACAGAATCACAGAATCATTATGGTTGGAAAGGACCCTCAAGATCATGTAGTCTAACCAACAGCCCTATGCTACTCTTATCCTTAAATCATCCCCTGAAGAACCACATCAATCCGCTGCTTAAAATCTCCAGGGATGGTGACTTCACCAACTCCCTGGGCAGCCTATTCCAATATCTCACCACTCTTTCAGTAAAGAAATTCTTCCTAATATCCAATTTAAACCTGCCCTGGCAGTATAAATATTTCTTACAAATCTATCACAGCTTGAAGAACTAAGTTAACAATGATTTAAAATGTTAAGCTATAAAAAGTTTTCCCTCAACTCACTTTCTTCACTTTTATTCTTATTCCAAGATAGTCTTTAAATCAGAGTTGTTAATATAAAACTCATTGAAATGAGATACCTCAAAAGGAGTAAGGCGATCTTTAAACAAAGTATACAGAAAGCAGATGGAGGGATGTGAATATGCTTGTAGACTTTCAAGATTTGCTAATTTTGGTTTTGACAAACAGGTAAGAGCGTATTGTTTTGCAGAAAATACGATTAACTGAATATCTGCTTACATAGTATAAGTCTGAATTTAGCAAAGGTGCTATTCTAAACATTTACTAGAGTTTTAGTGGTGAATAATGTATAGGAAACCTGGGCAACTGTTTGTGAAAAGCAGTTCCTCTTAACACTGTCCAAAAGAAGACTTGAAACCAGTTCTGCACTTAGCCCAAGACTTGACCTTCACCCCAAGAATACCCAGGACTGAAGGAAAACTTCTTTACACAGCCTGTGGGGAAGGGGAGGAAGTATTGTGATAGTTGTCATTTCAAGGAGCTGAAGCAAGGTTCCACTACAGAACCCCAGAACCATCGAGGCTGACAGGGCCTCTGGAGATCATCTAGTCCAGCCCCTGCTCACTCACAGCAGCTGTCAAACACAATTAGGAACTATATCCCATTCACATTAAAGACAATCCTCCTCGCTCCCTGCAAGCATCTCCTTCTGATCGTTAGCAATGATTTAAGGAAAAAAAAGGGGTGGGAGAGTTCTCAGTTCCTCTCTTCATTAAGGGTGAAGGGGAGGGAGATGATAAAAAAATGAACCAAAAAAACCCAAAAAAACTTCTTAGATTCACTTCTACCAAGCCATTCCAAATGGCAAATGTGTCTGTCTTTTCCAGACTTAACCTCCAACCTTCACCTCATGACATTTGCCACTCTTGCTTTTGTCCTTGGCACTGCAGTTCTTGACATTTTCATCAGACCCTGAATTTCAAAGCACAATGCCTATACAACAAAAAAGTGTAGAGGTAATATAATACATACCTACCGAATCCCAAGCTATGCCACACAAAAGAAGTTTCCTGATATACATTGTGTTCAAGTTAAGAATTTTTAGAAGAAAAAAGAAAAGGAAAAAAAGAAAAGGAGGTGAAGAACCCAAACAAACCCCACAACCACCTTCTACCATTCCCCCAATCAAACGAAGCATCTGTTTAAAATTCTGTAATTGTTCCTCAGTCTTCCCAAAGAAAATAAAAATCATGTCATTAGTTCAGCTTATTGATTTTTCTGCCTGTCTGAACCAATTGAGAAGCAATATTGATTAGGACTGATCCTTTCCTAAGGGCATCCGATAAAGAAAGGAATACAAAAATACCACTGAGGATAGCAAAAAAAAAGCTTTATATTATCAGCACCAAAATTCTCCTGACTAAGTGCCTGAGGTCCCTGCACAGAGGCAGATCACTTACACCCGCAGTCTGTGGCACTCTCCACAGAGAACGTTCCTGCTCACTCCGAACCTCATCTGCCAAGCATGGATCCAATTACTAAAGAATAATCAATGCCTGGTTATTCTCCTGAACACTGCTGAGTCCTGTCTGCATTACCGCTAGAAATAAATGGGCATCACCCTTAAAAAATAGCCTCTTTAGATTTTATAAGGCATATTCTAACTTCAGAATAAACAAGAATTTATTTAAAGCAGTATTTTCCCTATGGAATGTGTGGTCAATAGCCAACCTAAAAAAGAAAAAGTAAAAAAGGCTTTTTGTTACCATCAGCTAAGAACACAGCAAGCCTGATTCCAAAGAGAACAGAGAAACAGAAGTAAAAATGATGGCTTTACTTCGCAAATTTATCCCTTTAAGCAAAACCGAGAAACAGTTTTGACAGTCTCAGGGAAAATGGCATGGTCTGACCCAAAAAAATAAAGGGTTTTACAAGGGCCACTATCTAGACAAATGTTTTGAAGGGGTCCTTTTCCTAAAAAGTATTCTCATGAAAAAAGACTTGCAAGGGAGTTATCTATTCAAATACTGCAAGGATGAGGTGTGGGGAAAAGAAACATATTTACATATGGTGGGTGGCAGTGGTGTGGGGTGGATTTATGCACCTTTGTTAGAGAAAACAAGTAACTCTGTGTAGTAGCTGCACTTACGTGCACTCAAAGTTAGCTTCCATTCGAACTAACAAGCTAATCAACCATATGCTTGTATCAAAATGGTATGCCTGAGATAAAAAAAGCTCCTTACTCAACTTATTTTAAAATGGCTTTACAACTGATTCTTTCAAAGAATTTAAGCATGAAAGTAATAAAGAGTGTGCCTACTTAGGAAGTTTTCTTTTGCCCAGCCCAACCCCATGAACCTGTAGAAGCCCAAAGACACAATTTGATACCGAAATACTGCTCTGTCTCCAATGAACTTCTAGGGTATCGACCAGCTGAATTCTAATATGTTGGTATACACTGTGATTTTCTTGCTTTTACATAAAAAAAGAAATATGTACAAATAAAAGACTACAGATGTCCTCATGTAATATTCCTTGTGGCTCTCCAGCATTTAGGCTAGATGTAGACAGGAAAGCCACGCTATTCTGCAAAATACACAAATATTCTTAACAAACTCACTCCATATGCTACACTATCATATCTAAGGGTTTGCCTTTATAAAAATGTATTTGTAATAAGCAGTTAGCCTTGTGCTTCTTGGTCTAAATCCTGTTCACGTTCATTTTCGAAATGCAAACATATTAGCAAACACTTTAAAAACCTCAGATTTTTCCAGCGTAGCCACAGCCAAACCATCCAATAGTTTCTTCCGAATACAAATGTGTGCTTTACATTATTCATTATTTTGTATGAAAAGAATAATATGGTTGAGAATAAAAGCATTAGCCCATTACAAGTAACTGATTATGACAGGACCATTGTGGTGGCATAATAAGGCAGGACGCTTTGGCAGTGAAATGAGAACTGCAACTTACCAACTGCAAATATAGATCTTGAAACCACTATGTTCTCCCTCCCAATAAACTGGTCAACTAGATTTTATTTTCCCTAATTTTTTTGCACTACCTTCCTTTTCAAGAAGTTTATGCTTTGAGCCCCAGTAATCAAGCTGTCCCTATTTAGGGCAGGAAACTGTCTGAAGTGTTAAAAAGTAGTACTCAAGTGTTAAAAATTGGGAGATACATGCATGATTTTGTAAAAGTTAAGTAAAGCAGCAGCCCTCATCTCAATCAAATCCCTCCATTATCCTGCCACACAGCTGTAGACAAACTCACTTGGCATTTCTCTATTAGAATTACACAGAGCAGACAGCAAGCGTATTCCTTGCTTTACTGTGAACTCAAAATGCTGCACTGAGTAGAGCAAAAGTTTCAGGTACGTGTCCTTTTATTCAGTGGGTCATCTGGATGACTTAAAGCATGTACAGAATGTGTCTTAGCATTTCATGTCTTGCCTTACAGATAAATCTGATAATTTGCATGAGCTAGTTTAAGAGAACGTAACAAAACGGAGACAGTCAAACTCTGCTAAACTTGCAAAACCCCACAGCTAAGCTGTGTATGTCGCCACTGTGAAGAAAATCTAACGCAAAACAGTAACAGATAATTGCTTTGCTAGATACTAGTACATCACACAGGTTTGGGCTGCAAATAGACCATCCACCTGAGTTCCACGTCACGCAGCTTAAACCAAAAACTGAGTTATGAAGTGCTGAATTTCACTTCAATTGAGTCTCCAATCTTTGGAAATTGTAATGAATAATGAATTTCTCCAAAATAGGAACTGAATTTGGAAAAACACTGCCATATGATGTAAATTCATTTTAAATTTAAATTCTAAAGATATGTTTGCAATTATCAACATGTTAAAGAATCTCACCCTGAGAATATCATCAAATAGTAATGTGAAATACAGTGTTACCATTTTGAGAACAAAGGGACCCTGAATGAGTAATCAATAGCAACTGGCAGAAAATGAGGCATTAATTATGATCCTCTCTAGTGTTTTGTCTCAAACAAGGTTTCATTAAATATATTGTGCTAACCTGTACATCTTCAAGCCATTACCAATAGATTTGATCAGATACATTTTTTGGTCGGTGTCAGGAGGAAAAAAATATCAGACTTAAACAAAACCGTCTAAAAGTGTTATCATGTAACACTAAACTGTTATCAACTTGAGCTTTTTTTTGATCAGTTTAAAGGAAATCAGAGGTTGCTAATAGAATGTCTCTGGAGAGGATCCTCTAACAACATGCTGATAATTGCAAGCATATTCCTCATTTTAAAAAAATACTTAGATCTTATAATCTCAATGTAGTCTCTTGAAAATTTAATTATCATCTCCTATACCTAAAGTATCACGCAGGTTTGAGAAGATAATGACAGTCATCCATCAACTGCATCCTGCCAGTGTAATCAGGCTAATCTCACTCACTGGAGTAAAAACCAGCTACCTAGGGTACTAAATACTGAAGCGATGCAACATCATAAACAAAATAACAGACGTTTAGTTTTACTGTCTTCCCAATTAATCTTAACACTGAAGAATATCAAGGTATCAATATATTCTCCTTTTACACCAAAGCTTTTCTGGATCACCATGAGCGGCCTATTCAACATGTACACCTAAGCAGAATCTGCTACTATGGATAATTTTGTTCATGTGTAAATAAACAGACTGAGCACAGGGACAGAGGAGGGAGGAGAAGAAGTTTATTCAGAATTCCACATATGTGGAGTTTTTTAAACAGTGATTCAACGCTAAGGGAAGGAAACATTTTGTATTCCTTCTGCACATAAATGGCTTTAAAGCACCTGATTAATACAATTATTCTGAGTAAGTCCCTTCCTTCTCTTTTGCAATAGTGGCTTCCCTGCACTGATACTGCATATTGGCAAGACTACAAATTCTGCCTTACGCTTCTAAAAGCGGCACCCTGCTGATGCTGGTGTCCAGTCCCCGAGGTTATGCTGGCTCAGCTTGTCTTCGCTCATCCCCCCAGGCAAGGTATTTTTGCATTGCTGACTGAATTCAGGAAGGCATTACTAAGCATTGTGATTACAGGTCAGGCTCCCCTCCCTTTGCCTTTGAATCTTTTCGCTACATTATGAAAACAGTAATTTGAACAGCTTCCTTACTGTGATTATACAAAAGGAGAAGGTTTGTGGAGAACTGCAAAATGTCAGAAGAGAAGCAGCTGAGGGGTTATTCATCTACTTTTTAATTTTTTTTGGTACCAGTCTTCCTGCTTTTCTGGTATGATTACAAGACAAGCACAAGAAGTCAACATTATAATAAAATATTTTATGCTGAATCTTATTTACAGAAGTCAGGCTATAAAGGCTATTATAAAACTCAAGCTATCCCTGCATCTGTCTCTCAATCTTCAGCAAAATGATTTCAAAAGATTTCAGACCATTAGTAGAAAGTTTCACATATCCGGTATGGAAGCTGTGCATCTCCTTGCCCACACAACCAAAAGAATCTCACTTGCTCTAAGCACCAAGTCAGAAAATGCATAACATAACAAAGGTTCCAAAATGATCATCAATACAGCAACCAGACAATTGCTAGGACTTAACATGGAGGACCTGTATGTTTTCACATATGACCAAGCGGCAGCTAAGTCGAATACTAGGATGCTAGTAAATGGACAGAAAAGCCCAGTAAGTATCTTAGGCTACAATCCCCTCCTCCTAATAATTGTTATCCTTCCTTCCCTGCTCTTTAGAAATTTGTGCAACATCTGTGCAACATGCTGTAGGAGAACCTGCTCTGACAGGGGTGTTGGACTAGAAGATCTCGGAGGTTCCTTTCCATCTCTAAGATTCTGTGATTCTGTGCCACCAGGAGCATTATCATACTGAAAAGCACTCCACAACATAACTGAAACCAATGCAGGTTTGACGGTTTAGTTCCATGGAAGAGGAATCAAAATGGCAAATCTGTTTTGTCCTTCTTTCCATCCACAGATTATCTGCTCAAGCTGCAGTCTCTCCTAGCCCATCCCAGGTAGCAAATGTTAAGTGTTGCTTGCAGCACTCTTATCTTCCCCTTCCCAATTCTATTCAGGGTCTGCATTCATCTTGAGAGCAGTGATATCTGCAGATGCAAAGTTTAGGAACGGACTTCCTCTCCTTGTGAAGTGAGAAAGGAAGGCAACTGGGAACTCAACATACTGGATGGAGTAGTTATAGGCAAAAGGAATAAACTCTTTGAGAAAATCCAAAGGGCAACCCAGCTCATTCAAAAGAGAGGTACGGCTGTGAGAAGAGAATTGAGCTCGCCTTTTCCCCACCCTCTAATAATATGATGAATTTGTAATTGAAAAGCACCCTGCTCTAAGGCAGTAAGACTAGTTGAAGGCAAACAGTAATTGGCAAAGAAACAGTACCTGCGCTCCATGGTGTAACAAGCTTCTTACCGCCTTATGCAAGAATGTGTAAAATACTGTCTGTATGTATATAAAATAGTGATTTAAGGATATTCATTAGCTGAAATACAATCAAACAATAAAAAATTCAAAGGAAACAAGAAAATTTGCGACAGTGTGAGAAGGATGGACAAAACAAGTAACAGTGTGTCTGCTGAAGACGTTCAAACTGATGCCTTGCAGAACCACTTTCCTTGGAGAAATAGCATCCCCCCCCAACTCTAATTCCTAGCACCTGCTACCCACTTCATTCTAGGGGCTGTCTTCCCTGGTTAACTTCAGGTGGTCACCTCCAGCTCTGGAAAAAAACATCTAGCCTGTACCCTGTACAAGTGTACTTTCTAAAAAGCTTTTGCAGGCTCCTTATCTGCTGAAAAACAAGAGGTATTTTCCCATTAGCACAATAATTCGCTTCTAATAAATCATAATCAAGAGACAGTTAATATTGCTTGATTTTACTTGACAAGTAAAAAAAAAAAAAAAGCAAAACTCTCCAGTTCAGACATTCCATCTGCGCTTCAACTATATATCCCTCTCCCTATCCCAGTCTTTTAAAGATGGTATCAGCTGGCAGAATGCAGAGTCGCTGCTTCAGTTACCATTGTGTCAGCCTTTCCTTCAGAAGCTGAATTTCTTCGAGATTGATAGCTCAGCTGTAAAAATCTGCTTTGGGGAGACACCTGATATCAAAGGTGTCAGACAAGAGGAGATTAAAAAGAGAAAATTTATAAAATAGAATCAGTTTGTCAGCTTTGAAGTTATACTGGTATGAAAAACCCCAAACATGTATGAGCCTTAAAATTTTTTATACATCAGTAACTCAGTATTACTTGGATTTAAGCAGACGTTATGTTCTCTTTACTGTTTCTAAAACTATGTGAGAAGAAAAGCAACTGGTGCCACTGCTTATAGTTTTTCTAAGGTCTTGCAGATAAAAACAGTCCAGAGTATCATGTATTCTGTCTCATTAGAAAGATCTATCTAAAACATCTCCAAAAACACTGCCAGCAATGAGCAAAAAACAGTTCTCGCTGCTGTTTGATAAATTCACTTAAAAAACCCCACAACCAACCAAACAAAAAAAATAAAACAAAACAAAAAACCCACCACCAAACCAACCAAACCAAAACACCCTGTGGGTCCACAGCTGATGCAATCTAATTATCTTTTATCAGTACCAAAGTCTACAATTTTTAAAACACAAAATGGCAGCTCCTCTATATCATTTATCCTTTTTTATAATTAGCATGTTTAAAGTATGCATACTTTTCCTTATTGCACACAATTACATTGAAGGGTATATTCTATATATATTTATTAGTGTCTTTATTATTAAAAGCTGAATGCTTAAATAGAAAGGAAAAAAAGGGAAACGTAAGGGGATTTGAGATGTAACAGCGACAAGGTTTAGCCTAACATTCTCCAGAGAGAATTATCCATGCTCTGGCGATCCTTTTGCCACAATATTACTTCCTCTACTGTCCATCTAGGTATGGTCTAAATATGCCCATTTCCAAGCCTATTTCCATTAATTCCTTAGACAAGCTATTTACATTTTTCTATTAATATAAACCCTTTCATTAGATCCTTTTTTTCTTTTAATCTTTTCAATAACACTACAATATTATAGAAGCAGATGGCATATCCTCACCACAGAATAACTGTCTAATTATTTCTCTCAAGGAAGCCAAGAAGGGACAGAAATCTTAGAGACAAGCAATATAAAAATTCCTACAGGAAGAAATGAAAACTGCAGAACTCCAAATGTGTGCAAGAGGGCTTGTGTACGCACACTTCAGACATACATCAGATAACTCAAGAAGAAACTACAAAGTACCCATTGGCCCAGTTCAAAACTACCCAATATATTTGTTCTACACAGTTTTTCATTACTACTTTCATCTTCCAGCAAGACATCTAGTGCTCTCTATTCTTTGACATAGAAAGTAGACATTCTACTATTCTTTGCTTTTCCATTTCTGTCAGTAAATCTTATTTCTGCTTCCCACATACATTTGTATGCACCTTCATCTCCTAACATTTCCATTTTTGACTGTATGCTGATTCTTTCAGCTGTTTAAAGTTACCTGGTGCTTTACTAAAAAAATAAAGTCAGTTTACAAATGCATTACAAATACTTCTAAATTGGTGCTCTTCAGTTCTGTTACTCTTTTCTCTATGCAGCAAGCTGGTATTATGGATACTTGCTTTTAGCCTTGCTTGCATATTCCTCACCACCCCACAAGTAACAAAAAAATCGCCATTTTTGCCTATGCACAATATCAGGAAGCTTTTACGTTCTCCTTAGACAACTCAAATTTTTAGAGTTCTACCCTTATTACACTTTTTCAACCTTTGAGATGGCTTTTAGAAAGAGCATGCTCTCAGATACGACTTTCTCCAGCACTGCAGGATTGCTCTTTCCATTTGCATTCTGCTCCAACTGCTTCAAAGTCTTTTTAAATTTGAAAGAGGCAAATTACCGACTATGGGAAGGCAAAGTAACATAGACTTGCAAACGTTTCTTTTGCCAAAGCGATCATCTGTTAAATTGCCCAAGAAATTGGTGCTAAAGGCATTTTTCAGTTCACTTCAAAGTTCTTAGAGGGTGTTTGTTAAAAAGTGGCTCTTTTTCTTGCACAAAAATAAAACAAACTTTTTAGTCTGTGAAAGACATAACAGCTAATAAACAGTTTTTCATACTTGTAAATTTATTCTTTAATACATTGTTAAATTTGCAGACAAGATGGAAACCTCTGAAGACCCACATTAAATTATGAAAAAGTTGTTCTTAAGTCAATAAACAAACGCCACAAATTTTTGCTAAAAAGCCAACAGTATCTGTACTATATTACATTCTGTAATACTTTTCAGCACAATGAGCCAGGCATATACAAACCTAGCTTTTTCTGACTGGCACCCAGATGAGAAAAATGTTTCTATGTTGAATCACAGCAAAGGCAGAAGATGAAAGAGTATGTTCCAACTTACATTAGCAATCAGTGAGAAGTTGTGTTGCTTTGCTTTGTTTTCCCAAGGTACTACACAAGTAACAGGATACATTTAAAGAAATTTAAGAAATATAAATTATGCTCTGAAGATGCGCAAAGGCCACTACATCTCCCTTAATATTCCAGTGAAGCACTTATTTTTTTTCCTCATGAAGAAATTGGTAAATCCTGAAAAGTTGTCCGAAATTACATCTTAATATTTTTAATTGAAGCTTATTCCCATAGGGAGTTCTAAGTATGGAGCTAATGTACATAAAATGTTACTGACATACTATAAAATTCAGGCTAATTTAATAATGCCTGATGTGCCTTACATCATGTTACAATGATGCAATAATATGCTGCTAAATGAGTCACCTCACATTAGCTTCACAGCAACAGCAGAGCTGATGGCTACTGAGGAGAGAATGGTGTAGCAGTATTACTGAAACACTGATGGACTAACTTTCTATTGGATATTTTTCTTCCTCTAAAAAGAAAATATTCTGAAGCAGCCTTATTTATTACCAGTATGTATATTACATAATAATAGCAGCAGAAATGAGTTAAAAATTAATCTGTAAGTACTAAATAAAATATATATAGCATACACAGTATCATAAATTCTTCATACGCTCTCTATATAGTACTGTGCATTAAATATATGTACTATATTGAAATGTATGTATTTTATGTAGCTGTATATAATTTTTTATAGACTAAGCAAAATCTATTTAGTAAAGATGACCTATAGATTCTGTCAGCATTTTTTCTAAAGGCAGTTTATAACATTTAACATGTCCCACCACCACACAGAGCGTATACATTAGAGTAAGAAAAATAAAGATATGTCTCTTTCTATAAAGTTATCACTTTAAAAAAACCCTGGTGAATGTCTCCTTAGTTCTTGCCTAACATCCATTACATTTAGCACTTGATTTTATCTCCTTCCTTACTCGTGGGGTAGTATATAGACTTGCAATTATTATGAAGGGAGGGTAGATGTCTTATCTCCACATATCAAAAAATCTGTAATGTCTATTTTTCATGCATGATTGTTTAGAATTAAACTAGAACATAAGGGGATAGTCAAATAATATACCATCTTCAGTCTAGTGATGCCAGTGGGGAAGAGAGAGACTTCACCAGGCACATGAGAACTGGCACTATTAGGGTAAAAGAGCACATGCATCCCTTCCTCCCTCCCCCACCAATTATCCAGGGCACTTACAGGCCCATGGGGATAAAGTTGGCTTCTGTGAAGACCCACAGAAACAATTAGAAGAATTAGTCTAACATGTATTGCACATTTATCTCAATTTCACTTTGAAAATAGCACAGATTCCAAGCTTCTTAGAGCTTAGACCTGTCAAAGCAATGTGCAGTGACAGCTGGGGACCTTTCTGATGATATTAGCAATGGGAGTCATGCATTCAGTATCTGAACTCTAGTCTTGTTTTTTCTACATAAGCCACAGTTCTCAGTATAAAACTACACGAATGTAAAGAAAACCCTTTTTATTAAAATAAGCTTCCTGAAAACTTAATCCATATCCAATTTATGACTGTGAAAAGATGCCCTTCCCAAATTTGCAAGTACACAGCCAACAGGAATGGTGAAATTCCCCTCCAAAATCACAAGCAACTCCCCAACCTCCAGTGTAAAGACAAATCGAGACTTGTGTCAAGCCACGCAGCACTGCCTTTCATTCTGGCAGAAAACCAGATTTGTTTGATTTCTGTCAATTCTTTGTCCAGGTAAAAGTTTTTGACATTCACCTAAACCACCTCTGCATAAGCCTTGATGTAGCATCATACCCATCCACCCACAGTGTATATACTCTCTAAACCATCGGACAGACTAAAAAGGCAGTAAAAGACGCAGAATATAGTGAAGACCTGTCAGAAAGAGAAAGACTATGCAGTAAAAATGAAGCCGAAAAAAGGAAGATTCAGAACATGATTGCAAAGCACTAGACAAGCACAGGCTTTCATATAGCACACAAACATACACCATTAACCTTACTAACACTAAACTACAGCCCACATGTTATTTACATTCCTGTGACTAAATGTAATACATGAATCATATTTCCTTACCTAACTTGCTTAGGTTGTTAAGCTACATTGAAAAAAAAAAGCACACGAACTCCTACAGCTTAAATATAAAGCCTGTAGGTAGCTAACAGGCCACAGAAATCAGTGCTTAGATCATTCTCAGTGAAGGCTGAGAAGTAATACTAAGAGTCAAACATTTCACTTTACAGCAGTCTTGAAAACTTCAATTCCAGCACTCTGGGAAGTAAAAATTGGAACCCATCACACATCCACATAAGGTTATTATTACCATTTACACCAATGCCTTTGGTAAAAGAAGAACAGGTTTGTCCTGGTTTGGGTTAGAACAGAACTAATTCTGTTCAGAGATTTTACTTTTCAGTTAAAGCGCCTCTGAGAAACTGCATTTTCTAAAACTAACATATTTTTGCAGACACTGCCAGCTTCTAGCAGTGATAAGGCCTAATGTTTAGATTTACTACCAGGGATTGGTATGCAAAGCAAGGTCACTGCTAAATCTTGTGTCTCATGTTGGGGGGTGCAGGGTAAAGGCTGCACCTTCAGAGAGAATCGGACAGAACAGGTGACCCTAAACTGACCAACTAAGTATTCCATCCCATATACATCATATTCCATATATAAACTGTAGGTCACTCCCCTCATTATGATTATTCTGATGATTGCTAGGTTGCTGGATCTGCTAAATTATTCTCCCTTTTTGGTTCCTTCTTCTCCTGAGCTTTGGTGATCCTGAGGCCTTCTGTCGCAGTATCAGTGGTGACATTACTTAGTTCACATTTCACAGGTGAACCAAGGAACCAAGGACAACTAAAACTACTGCTGAATACAGATCATAGCTGTTTAAAAAACAGTAGCTAGGAGTTCATGATCAACACTGGATTAATGCATTAAATGAGACTTCGCAGGCATCTGTTTTGGGCATCATTCCACCTCTTAATTAGTGACTTGGATGAAAAATGAAGACCACATTTACTAAATTCACAAAGCCAATAACCCAGAAGGATCTAGAAATGCAGAGTAAGCCTGGCATTCAAATTTAGAGAGGGTAGAAGCAACGTGTTAAAAAGTAAATAAATGTTTGCATATGGAGCTATAAACTGAAAAATATAGGCTGAGGAATGACAAGCTGGCCAGTATTACATTAAGAAAGTATTGGGAAATTTTACAGCAACACCAGTCAAACAAGTATCAAAGACTGCATATTTGTTATGAAAAAGGTAAATATAATAATTTATAATAAATAGTAAAAAATTAACTGTACCATTGGAAAGATCCAGGAATTTTCTTTTTGTCACAATGATAAGGCCTTACGTGAGGTACTGTACCTAGTTTAAAAACACTGGAATTCCCTAGGGTTGTGAACCTACTGGACAGCATCTAGATCAGAGCACAAGGTTTTCTACCAGTATTTTAATACGAGATTAGACCCTCTTACATATCAATTATTTAAAATATACCTTCACTATATTCTGCACTATGGCATATGCAAAAATTATTTCCATTTAAGTCTTAACTTTTCTAAGTACTCCTTTTCATCTTAACTGTCTACTGGACTTCCAGACTCTACAGACTTAAACTATAGATCATTCTCCATATCCACTGTCTGTGAGACAAGAGGTAGATGCTTTAGTTACGATTGTATTTAGATAAGGCACCAGAGGAACTTTTTAAGGGTAAAAAATGTTTAAGCAACAGAAAACAAAACCCAGCATGGTCATGCAGTCTCCTCCATCTCTAGAGGTTTTTAAGAACTGACTATATGAGCATCTGTCAGGGACAATCGAGCTGACTCCATTCAGATTGTCAAAATGACCTCTCAGGATTGCTTTTGACCTTCTTCTCTATGATAGCTTTGAAGCATCGTAGCTACAATGAGAGCTGTATTTCAGGCACTGCCATAGATTTATGAAAAAACATATGAACACAAAACAAAAGCACCAAAAAATTCAGAAATTCCACCATGTTCCAAGTTAGCAAATGATTTCAAACACTGCCAGATTTAAATAAGATCACATTAAAGTACAAACTCTTATCACAGACATTTAAACTGAATTAAAATTTAATTGAAAGTCTACTCTATGATAATTTTCTATTATCCTGAACATAAAACCAAAACAGATTTACCTACAATAACATTTTTTCTATATAATAAAAATGTTTGAGAAAGAAGAGAGTGTTTAAAAGGAAACAGTGAGAAGCATTTCAAAAGAATAAACAGAACTCAAAGTGATGTTAATAAGAACAAAGACATAAAATTTGCCTTTAAAATAGCTACACATAAAAAAACATTAAATGGTACTATGTATAAACAACTAGGGGATATAACACTTTTCCTCAATGAGAAGCCAAATAACAGAAATTACACTCATTACTGAAAAACAGAATTTTATGCAAAGGTAACAAACCCATTTTCCAATACACATTAACCTAATGAAACAGTAATGTGGAAATTTATTTGCTTCCAAACTAATGTCAAGTTTAAGCTACTATATTTAAGTACAGTACATCTGGAGTTATTTGAACAATAGTAATAACACTAATACAATATTTTACTGTCTAGAGTGGCAATAATATGAAGCCCATAAACTCAATTTACAAAGGTATACTGCTTTGTGAGAACACTACTGAAAGCTCACCCACACAGTTACACATAGGTCTCTGTTCACCACATCTGTACTGCAGAGAAGTAGTAAGGCTGCTAGAATGATCCCTTCTTAATAGGGGAAATGCCTGAATTACCACTTGGTACTGCCCATTCACACTTCCCAAACTACTCAAGACACAACACCAAGATGTCAAACTTGTATGCTAAGTTTTATCTTCCAGAAGATGTTCCTGCAAACACCAGTTCTATGCAAACAGTCTACTTACAGTAAAACTAAAAAAGACTCCTCTTTGAGAAAAGAAGCACAGCAAATACACTTCTTAGAATTAAAACCATAACACATTAGTTATTTAAATATCTGTCAACAAATATTGAGTGTATTCAAACACTAATTACACTTCTTAAACATTCAAACTTCGTGTACATTCAAACCAGACTTTTAAATAATAATTAGAGTATTCTTCACATGGCTTATTGGAAATAACATGAAAGAAATCTTCACTCTAAAATGAAGATTTAGAGAGATAAAGAGAAAATTTTCTTAAACAACACATCATCAAAACTACAAAATAACATAGTAATACTCTGAATACCCTGACTGTTAAAAATGAAGACCTAGTAACCCTCTTTTCCTTTAAAAATGTACATGATTTCCACTCAGAGTAACAGGTGACTAATGAACTATATTCAGCAGTTACTGGTATTTTTGTAAATTGTAGGTGAAAAATCCAGGTACACAGACTAACTGTGATGTGCAGTCGATACTGGTCTGCAATTCTGTCTGCAGACTTGGAGAGAGGAATGGATAACTGCAAAGGGTAAGAAAACTCATTTCATGATGATCTGTAGGGAAGATGTGATACACAACTGGAGCACACTGTTCAAAAACGTTCAGACTCGTAACAATCTGTTTTACTAAAAACACAGGACTCCATGAGCTACAGAACCAGCTCCACTAGCACATAGCAAAATTATCTTCTCTAAGTGGAGGTATGCAAGTACAAGGCAATTTGACCACAGAGAACCCAGAAAATTTATTCTGCAAATTGTGGAACACACTCTTGTTTGTTATGTTTGGTAGCCCAACACAACCAAGTAACTTATTTAGTTCAGATTATTCCTTTTGCTTTCCATCATCAGCATACTTACTTGACAGCCTGGTAACCCCGTATCTCTACCATACAATGGGAACGGGCCTCTATCTGATGTTTTTGCTATAAAAGAAAAAGATTTGAAATTAGGTTCTTTTTAATAAAATCTGCTAGGTATCTGCATCAGTTGTCTTTATACATGCAATTCAGAAAATCTTTTAGCATCATAGTAATTTAACAAGAATTAAGTTGCATAAAAGTAACTGATCATTTAAAAAATTACTTCTTTTTGTTATTAAAAAATTATCCTTATCAGTAAGTTTAAATAAAAAGGTCAAAGGTCCAGCTTCACTTCCACTATCAAAGGGCAAAGATACAGACATTCTTAGGATATTTCTCCTTCCTACATGAAACTAACATATAGGTGGTATCATCTTAGGTGATGAATATACTTAGTAGTAGAATAAAATCAACAAAACCACATAAAAAGTCAACAAAAACTTGAGTAACAAGAAAACTCACACCAAACTTAAGATATGGATGAATCCTTCAGCTCTTGACACCCATCCCTTAAAGCCTTAAAAATTTCAATTCATGTACATTCCAGTTAGGTACAAAACTCAAGCAATACAACTGGTCAAGATAGTGACTCAGACTCTTCTGCCATCTATGCAACATTTGCCTGTAGGTAGCATATACTGAATATAAGCCTTGTGCAGAGTGGCTGCCCTCTGATGTTGCTATCTGAAGTCATAAGACATTAGCAATACTTTATTTCAGAAAAGCTATTTAGTGCTGTATTTGTTAGCTATGTCACCAAACTGATACGTTTGTATATTAAAACGCAGTGTTAAAGTTCTCCACTAGGGCTCAGAAGTTTACCAACCAACATTTTGTAAAAAATCTTAGAAGTCTCTGCTGAACAATGCCAAGAATCAAATGGTCATTGAGTATGTACACAACACAAAATACCAAGTGCATATGCTTGCCCTAGTTATGACAGAACTAAGAAACACCCAACACCACTCAAGAGTCTTAGCCAAAGGTAAACATTCACAACCACGATACCTATCTATGTGTAAATTAATGTCATTTAACCTAACTAGGCATCCCCTTTTCTAAACAATGCATGTGTCATCCAATCCTCAAAAGAACAAAAAGTAGCCTTTCTTACTCATACCCATTTGAGTGATAAATGGCTCCATGCTCTTCCTATTGTACTTCTAGAACAGGACTTCCTTTTTCTTTGTCAGATTTTCTTACTACCTAAAATCCCTAAATGTAATTTCAAAAGTGGAAAAGCTGAGTATGCTTATTGTTAATTTAAAAACTGCATCTTGTGTAAGCCAAAAGGAAGTTTGAATCTCTTGGATCATCATCTCTACAAGATTATCATCTTGATAACTGCAGGTAGTCTGGTCAACAAGAGTTTGCTTGAAAAATGGCAGCTCTGCTGTAACAAAGGGAGGAAAAAAATTCAACATTTTTCTGCTGAAGTAATGTGCCTCTGACAACTATCGGGCACCAAGCAAATAAAATACCTAGCATGCAGAATTATATGGAGTAGGATGAATCATGCTGCTCACATTAAACCAGAGTCAGCATTTTCTTTCCAGAAAATGAGAATGTTATACCACATGATAAACAACTTCAACTGAAGCATGCAGTATTCCAGGCAGTCTTTAAAACAAATATTTGTACAAAAGTCAATTACAGAAGTTAGGAAAAAATATGATTTGTGACTTGTGTAGCAAGCAAGAAATTGTTAGACAAGAATAGATAAAATCACTTTACTTAAATGTTATCATTTTAAAAGTTCGTCAGGTTCATACTACTGAAGAAAAAGCTGCCTAGAATAGCTCAGTCTATACTAAATTTGGTTCTATGAAATTATCAAGAAAAGTCAAGGCTGCCCAATGCTGCATTGCCTAAATATTTGTCAAGAAATAGAGATGGAGCAAATTAACATTTAAGCTATGTTCCAATTGCTAAGCCTTTCAATGAAGGGTTTGGAAAGTGACCTAGGATCAAGTATGAGATGGTGCATTTTGTAGAGAGAATCCCCAAAGACATTCCCTGTGCAAGCACCGAGATATGACTCTGAAACCTGCAGTAGTATCACGATGTTAAAGGTACATATTTTTTAAAAACAACAACAGAAGTCACACACTACAGAAACACATGTTGAGCCCACACTCAAGTCCTGTTCCTGGTTCCCTCTTATACTGTGGAATTGCACCCCGTTTTGTTTTGCAGGACTGGAGCACTGCGCTGGCAGCATGATCTTCCACTTCATGTAGCAGAAGGATGGGAAAGAGACTGCGAGCTGTCCTGGGCATTGCCAGAGCACATCTGTTGCACTGTGCATGAGAGAAGAGGAAGGACTCCATCAACAGTCCCTAAAGCATCATTGATACTACATCAAAAAGGTTTCCCAGCATTGTGCTGTCTGGCAGTATCACAGGACGGTTTCACTACTAACACAATAGAAAAGTGAAAGAGCATTGACTACAAATTGCCTGTTGTCATTTCAGTACACATCAGCTTCTCCAGTCTAGGCACAACACTATCCTCACTATTTAAAGCCTTGTAAGCAAAGTCACAAGTAGTGTTTACCTATCAATAGAGAGAGAAAATACTTAGAAACTATTCCATGCAGTGAGTGAGTCAAGTACCTGAAAGGTGGGCGGTGCTAGGTTTGATATGGCAACATTTCCTTCTTCATTTAACAAACAGGTGTGTCCTATACATAATGTCTGATCAATGCATGGGAAGCCTCTGGCATCCAATAAAATTCAAACACATTCCAAATATATCAAAGCTGAATTCCTTCGATGCTTTTTAGCTTATCAAGTACCTTTTTTAATTCTATGACACCTGACATTAGTCAGAAAAGGAAGGGTATGCAAATACACTATTAAATGGCAAAATCCTCACCAAATATCCTCGTTTGCACAGGTTTGTGTAAACGTGCCTGTAGTGTAGTGTACACATATACCACAGTTGGGAAGGCAAAGTAGTGCCCAAATGAAATTGTTTTCCTCTTCAAATCCTACTTTATTTTCACAAAATATTTATGAGAAGTAAAGCAACTTCGGCTAGATTTCTCAACCACAATGCTTCCCATCAGGGCTTCCTACACAGGGCTACTGTCATTTACCAATCAGCTCCTTGATCACCTTCATCACATACCTAACTCACATGTATCAAAAGTTATGTTTTGATATTTTAGAAGTTGAATCTATGCCTTGCTAACAAAGTAGCATCGTGGTAAACTTTTCTTCAGGTTACATATTGCTAGCTCCATATCCCAGAGTTCTGTCTTCCAACCAGGTCTGAACTAAAGCAAGAGACGTTTAAGTTACTTAAATGGTATACACAGAAATAGTAAATCTGCACATATCTACTCACAAGGCATTTGAATCTTTTAATAAATGGGAATTAATTTGGGGTTTGCTTGTTATGGTGGGGTTTTCTTTGTTGTTGTTGTTTGTTTTTTTAGTAAGTTTCGCATTTCTCCAACAAAAACCTAAATGACCTAATCACTACCTAAGAGGCTTAAAGCCCAAGGACTGTAGAATTAAAAGAAACCCAACCAAGAAATGCCACTAAGCTTTTTGAACCACACATATTTCCTAATTTCATAAACTTAAAACCCTGACATATTCTGTAGCACTTCAAACATTTAACGTGCTTAGTAAATTATGCACTTAGTAAATTATTAAATTACTAATGCACTTAGTAAATTATTTTCTCTTGCAATCGCTAGTTTAAACGCTATATGCTCACAACTTAATACAGCTTTTGAATACCACACAAGAAACTGTATTCCATAATAAATCTATCTGTATAACAGCTGTGCAGCCTAAATACTCTTAACAGAATGAACTGAAACAGCAAGATGCAAAGTGATAGTGAGCTGAAAACAGCACTACATTAACTCAGTTGAGGACTACTTCAGTGAATGTGCTATAAATGCCTGCCTTTTCCCACTGCTTCTAGATAATGCTTAGCTTATGAGAGGATGACAGAACATAACTCTGCAAAAAATTACTTCAATTCCCACAGAATTAACCCTTTACAGACTAAAGATCTTTCTGTGCGTTGCTATGAATTTATTTGGTTACAGTACGGAAAGCACCAACACTTAATGAAGCGATGTTTATCATCCAGCACAAATACCACAGTGACCATAGCTGGCAGCTGCTATGTTTGTCAGACATGAAGTATGTCTGCCCTACTCGTACAGAGAATCATCTTTCAGAGAATCCTCAAGCATATTTTTACAGCTCCTAATCATAATTTCATCACTGTTAAGACTGTTAACCAGTCACAACAGAGTGCTTACCCAAATAGCACTTTATAACAATACGTTATTGACATTTTTGAGGAGTTTTTTAAAGTCATTAAACTGGTACTGGTATATCTGGCTAGATGCTTTTTCCCCCTTCACATCCAGTAGCCAAGTACCCAGCAACAAAGCAGGCGTGTCTGTTATCCGCGGAATTAATACATTCAAGTGATGTTCCATATGCAGATCCAAGGTAACAAGGAACAAGCTGCAAAAGCTATACTGGGAAGTGCATACAGATGATGAAAGAAAAATATTAAACGTTTTTCTACAGCTCTTAATGTCACTAACCTATCACAAAGCAGAAAAGTATGCAAAGTTTATAGAATAACATCCTTGCTGCCTCTAGTACAGGTTTGGAATTTGTTGGGGTTTTTTTGTCTGGGGGGAGGGAGGGGGTTGCATGTGTGTGTCATTGTTTTGTTTTAATTTTGCTGGTGTTAAAAATTCTTATTCAACAATTAGTATGTGAAAAAAAAAAATTTTTATTTAAACACAAAATCAGCCCTGCTTCTAGGATCTAGTGTGCTGCCTTCCGAGAGGCAAGACTGGCTGACATGTAGTCAATAAAAGCTTTATTACATATCTAGACATTTCCCACAGCACCAGAGGAGTCACTCTTCCTCTTCCACAGCTACATAGGCCTACTCACAAACAGAACCTGTCACAGTTTTAATCCATCTTATACCTACAATCTTATCTCCAATATTTTAGAGGTAAAGAATACATGTATGAATGCATATAGTGAATACATATAAAAATATTACACACTTTTTCCTTATAATACTAGTGACCAAAACTCACGGTAATGAAACAGAGGTCTGAAGCAATACAGTTTGAAGAAACTGCTTAAAACAAATGACCTGTTAGTCTCTTCACAACAATTTGTTGAAGTATTATTGGCTAACATGTGCCAAGCATGCTCCTGGCTACACTGAGGATGTTTAACAAGCCAGTGCCAACAAGTGCAGCTGCTGGACTTGCAGCACCCTCCTCCTGTTCATCCCAAGCCAAATTACTCACTCGGCTATGAACAATCAAGCAGCAACACAGGAAAATGCCAAGTGCAAGCGAGATTAGTGATAAACTACAGGATCCCTACAGAGGTCAGTGATTAGCAGGTCCCCAGTTGTAATCACTTTTCTAACCAAGCCTTTATCTCATCACACGCTCCATCTTTGCTCAGCCTTCTTCTGACTGCAAGCAGCTTCCCAATCAATAACCCCTGAAGTCTTGCAAACTCATCCACACTCTCTAACCTTGCAATAAAGCAGTCAACCCTATCTAATGTGAATGAATAGTCTACAAACAGAATTCTAATACAAATTTTGAGCCTTATGATTAGTAAGGAATTTATACATAACAAAATCACATTACTGAAAAATGCTGTAATGAAGTAACAGAACAGAAGAAATTATACAACGTATTTAACACGGAATGCCACGTCCAAGTAACAATCAGCAATGCAGTCTACATAGGTTATCATAAGAAAGTTGACACATGCTCTTGAAGAATGGATAAGGAAATGGTATGTACAGAATTTGACTAGTGGGGAAAAAAACCCACACCATTTTACTTATTTTTCTTTCCCCGTACTCCAAGATCTTCAGAAAACAATTTTCCCAGTAAAGGAAGAAAACGTTTAGCAAAGCTTAGTTTTAATAATCATAGAGTGAGTCCAGGTTGGAAGGGACCTTAAAGATCATTTAGTTCCAACTCCCCTAGCATGGGCAGGGATGCCACCCACTAGACCAGGTTGCCAGGGCCACGTCCAGCCTGGCCTTGAATACTGCCAGGGATGGGGCATCCACAACCTCTCTTTGCAACCTGTTTCAGTGCCTTACCACCCTCTCAGTAAAGAGCCTCCTTCTAATTTCCAGTCTAAACCTCCCCTGCTTCAGCTTATATTCATCTCCCCTTGTCCTACTGCAATCTGAACAGCTGGAGTCTCTCCCCCTCTACCTTCTAATCCCCTTTTAGGTACTGAAAGGCTGCTATGAGATCCCCCTGAAGCTTTTTCTTCTCCAGGCTGAACAATCCCAACTCTCAACCTGTCTTCACAGGGGAGGTGCTTTAGTCCTTTGACCACCTTTGTGACCCGCCTCTGAACCCCCTCTAGCAGGTCCACATACTTCTTATGCTGAAGACCCCAGAACTGGATGCAGCACTCCAGGTGGGGTCTCAGGAGGGCAGAGCAGAGAGGCAGAATCACTTCCCTAGACCCGCTGGTCATTCCTCTCCTGATGCAGCCCAGTATGCGGTTGGCTTTCTGGGCTGTGTCCGCACATTGCTGGCTCATATCCAGCTTTTCATCTATCGTGACCCTCAAGTCCTTCCCCGCAGGGCTGCTCTCAAGGAGCTCCTCTCCCAGTCTGTACTTACATCTCGGATTGCCAAGTATGTAATACTGATTTGTCTCCTACTCCTCTCTTCTGTCAAAATTTGAAAGGCCATGATCCCACAGAACAACTCTAATAAACTGCGACAAGCAAAAGATAATGATTTTGAAGGAGATGTATGGGACTTAATTGTTTTCAGTTCTCAGACCTGCCAGAAATGTCCTAGAATTCTTGATGCCATAAATCCTTATTTGTATGACAGCATACTTCTGCTATCCATAGAATCATAGAATGGCTCAGGTTGGAAGGGACCTTAAAGATCATTTAGTTCCAACCCCCCTGCCATGGGCAGGGACACCATATGCACTAGACCAGGTCATCCAGGGCCACATCCAGCCTGGCCTTAAACACTGCCAAGGATGGGGCCTCCACAACATAATTCTTATTATAATTATAATATATTCTATTTTTATAATTTTATATTTATTATTTTTATTATATAATATTATCCAGTCCTATTACTTACTTGTCTTATTTGGAGCAAGAACTGGTTTTCCTATCTAAGTGATCCAAAATATGGAAACTCTGAGGCTGGAATTACGTGCAACCAACCTCCCATTATAACTGTTGCAAAGTAGGAATAATGCTTTAAAAATCAAATACTAAAAAGTATTGCTCTTGTTGACATTTGGACAGGATCATCTGAAAAAAGATTAGAAAAGTTCAAAAGTTCTTTTATACTAGTTGTGTGGGCATTGGCAGATGTCTTTCACTGTAAGAATTCTACTGATTGAAGCCACCAGGTAATAAATCTCAGTGTAGCTTTATTAAGATGTTAAACACAGAAGTCAAGCTACTTCTCACAGCTTCTTTAACTTAATATTTTTAAAATGTCAGCGAGTGAAGATGTATTAAAGAACCTGCTTCCTAAAACATGCCTTTGACATTTTCATCCCATTGATTTGTAAGTACTTCTAAGAAAAGATGGAGTATTTTGTCAGTTTGCAGAGCACTGCACAGATCTTGTACAATAAAAACAATTTATTAATGCTCTTATTTACTTCAAATACACAGGAGGTAAGAGTGGACTAAATTCCACATTATATTTGGATTGACCCTATGAACTTGCAATTTATATGCTCACATCAAACTGAGAACATTTCTGTTCCATCAGTGGCTGATCCATGAAGGCTCCTTCCTCAGCACTATTCCTGTCCTTCCACTTACCAGGCTTATACTGTTCTAAATAACAAATCCAATGTTTGCAATGCTAAAAGGACTGAAGCTTCTGGCAAGATGTACATGAGTAACTGAAGGCAAGAGGAAAACAGGGAGTACAAACCTCTTAAATGAGGAAAGAACTTTCTTCTCCTCCTCCCCCAAGTGTATGTGGACGAGTATCTACAAACCAAGTAATTCTTGAATAGCTGTTCAGTGTATTCAGTTTCAATTCACTACTATGTCTACCCTAGGCTAGCCTTACCATAAATAATGTTACCACTATTAATAACCTGCTGATGTGTGTTACACAGAATATCCAGTGTGACAAACACACTAAAAATCACTACAGTGAAAATATACTAAAAATTAAGGAAATCAGGAATGTACAATATCCAGAAGACAATAACGAAATGGAGTGTGTATACGAATACACACACATCTCCACACTGTTGACAAGAACACATTTTATCACATGCATTTACCCACTTCTTCACTTTGTCTATTAAAATATTTCTCCCTTTTCTCATCCTCAACAGATTAGTTAAAATTTTCAAGCCATTAACAAAGCTGCTACTCACAACTAACTTAAAAATTATCCCTTGCTCTCCTAATGTGGAATTTGTCCCAGATCTATGGACAATAACGACTCTGCTTCCATCAGTGACTTTGAACCTCAAGCACATTCCTAAGTCTAAAGTCAAGAGGATTTTATAATTGGAAATGAATAGAGAATCCACACTTTACAACAAAATGCTACACCTGTTTCTGATTAAACTATTATTTTGTTGACACTACTTGTAACAAATTGCTAAATTACTCATGTATAAAAGAATTTTAAAAAATCAAAATAGTTACTTCTGTAGGTATTTACAGCTTCTCTCACCATTCAAGATCTAATAATTCTCATTAAACTTGAAAAGCCAGCTTTGCAAACAAGGAGATTCACCCCACTCATCTGTTCTCTGTATAAACACAGGTTCAAACAGGCCAAGCATTTATAACCATCTTCCAGAAGGCAACTGCCAAACTCATGCAATACTGTCGTACAGAAGTTTTGACAGTTCTTATTTGGATGACTTGTATAACTTAACTGAAGCTTCAACCTTCACAAGCAATATAACCATTCCAATCACACAGAGACAGAAGCATGTAAATTAAGTATTCCCAAACTGTGGTCTCCAAACTAGCAGTAGCTGCTAGACTGCAAAAAACCCCAAACAACCTAAAACAAAACAAAGAAAACCAAACCAAAAAAACTCATTAGACGCTAAAACAGATTTCAGAAGAAAACAAAACATGTTAAGCATTTTCCCAATATTAATGTTTCAAGAGAACAATTTCTGTAGGCACTGCAGAGTCACCAAATTATCTGTTAAAACAGGAGGGGAAATCTTCACAAGACAGTGCCCAAAAGGAACTGCCTCCTGTTTGGGGTCTGAAAACTCCTAACTATTCACATGCACTGTACGCAAGCACACCGAGCCAAAAGAAGGTGAAACAAAATCCTCGTAAAGAATAGTCTAAATGAATATAAAACACTTTAAATGCTAAAAATAGGTGTTTCAGCTTATAATAAAAGCTTCAAATAAGTATTTCAGTACAAAACCAGTATTTAGAGTAAGTGACTTTAGACAGTCCAGAAATTTAAAACAATCCTACCAAGCCCTGAAACATTGAAGATAACTGCACAAGTGAATACCACTGTGTGGCAAAAAGCTAAACTGGTATTGGAGCTACACAGAGAATGAACTTTATCTACTAAAAAATACACTCAGAAAATACAGCTCTCTCTAAACCATCCCCTCATCTGCAGGCACCCCATGTCTCCACACATTTATGAAAACACTGATACTGGACTGCCAAGACACCTGAAGGATGAATGCGTTTTTTTAAGTCACACCACAAAAAAAAAAAACCCAAATCAACACACAGTTGAAAAGGAAAACGTGTTTGCTGTTTATTTTGGGAAGCAAGACAAGTGACATTCTTGATAAAGAAAGAAAAAGTCTTCATAAAAGATCATAACAGTCATGAGAGCCTGACTGAGGAAACATCAACAATAATATCACAGGTTCAGGCACAGTGAAGGCAACCATAAGTCTCAGATTTAACAACACCAAGGCACATGGTGTGCTGTTCAGTGAACTAAACGATGAAACTCGTCTATCAATAAACACTTCCTTTCTGCTCGGCTACCCATGCCTGCCAGAGGTATCACCATGTTGCTTTAAATGACCTAAAGGAGATAAGGAAAACACTTTTCCTGAGCACATTAAGAACAACAGGAATACTTATGACACTATGGGTAATTATTTTACAGAAATGATAACATCAATAAGAATGATGAAGTATCTTCTATTTCAACAGCAAGGAAGATGTAAGAGTAACTGCTAATATTCTGCACTTTTTTTATCAGCACATCTAGATAACTTGATTCCAGGAGGATTTTTAAAATATTTTAAAATATATATATATAAACAAAGGAGTTCTCTCAAATATCAACACTAGTTTTTACTTAGAATACTCAGGAAGTGCAAGATCTCTGGAACAAAGTTCATTTTGTAGAGTATTTAGAATAAGCAAATAGGATTACCCAAATAATTTATTCCTCTGAAAGCAAGTAATAAATAATGAATCACCAAAATGGAATTTTATTAATAAAGAATTAGGTAGGTTAATGATAATGCTAGTCAACCTGAATTTGTGGGAAAGGTGTCTTTTCACATTGTAAGCTTAGCAGAGTACACATCAATGTAGCTGATTTTTCTAAGGTACATGACTTGATACAATACAATATTTTGACAAAAACCACACAACTGGATGACTTAAAGAATCATTTAAAGGAATAATCTAATTACTCTTTTAAAATAATAATGCACTAAGGGAGTAGAAGCCAGGTGCCACACAAGGTTTTAAAATGCAACTATAAGCAGAGGATCATCAATTAATATTTTTGGTGACATCAACATGACTCAAACCCCTAGATTTAGGGTTGGGGTTTTTTGTCATCAGCTTGACAACCTGACTGTGGTGAAATTCAGAGCTTGTTGGCAGATTGAAACAACTGAAGACAGGTCAGTGATCTGGAGCACTCTAAACTGCATGTATGGAAGCAAGCTGCCTTTTTATTCAGCCAAGTGCAAAAGATGCCTGTAGGAGGGAGACAAGGCCCTACAGCCTCCTGTTCTGTAACCAGATTTATCCTGGGGAGGAGGGTGGCAGCTATGGAAACTTTCTGTGACCCACCATTATCCTACCCTTTCCTGTTGGCCAGCTTCAGCAGCTCTGCAAGAGACAAACTGGCCTTTGCAAATCCCACAGGGAATCTCCCCAGGCACTGAATAAGAAAGCCAAAATGTCTGCCTTGGGGTTAGGAACGTGGTTACAGTGCCTGAAAGTGTTGCAAAGTGAAAATCTTCCTTCTAAACCTAGATAATATTAAAGACTGAAAGTCAAAACCATGCAGGCTATGTATCTTTTTATCTATTTTACCTGCTTGTACTTAAATGCCCTGCACTATAAAATGGGAACTGAGCAGATTGCATATTATTACAGAAGCTTTTTGTGCACAAGCTAGGATTAATTTCAAAGACACTTTCCCATTTCATATCTAGCCCTTATCTCTGCTGTAAGCTCTCAACTACACATTACTCCTTGATATTTAAGTCATAAACACTTATAAAAAAGACTTTTCTTGATCCTGCTTTCTCTTGAGTACTCCTCTAAGTCTCAGCATCTCAAGCACCTATTCTACTTCTTGATGCAGTAGCTTTTCAACTTAAATTTATGTTTTTATCCATCTCACTGCATCTATAACTTTGTCATTATGAACAATACAGTGTATATGGAACCTGTCCTGCTTAATGTCATTATCACTAGCCTGGAGAAGAAGACAGCGTACCCTAAAAAGGTCTGCAAGAGACCCCAGTTTGGGAGATATAATCAGTAGGCTTGAAGGCAGGACGACTATTTAGAGAAACATACACAATTCAGAAAGCTGGGCCAACAGGAGCCTCAAAAAAATCAATCATAATAAGTGTAAAATCCTGCACCTGGGACAGACTAAGCCCTCACAATGGTGCAGGCTGGGGACCAAGTCTGCTGAGAAGGACTGGTGGTCTTGAAAGACAAGCTGCACATCAGACAGCAAGTGGAATGGCGTGATTATCCACCTCTACTCAGCACTCATGACACCGTATGTGAAGTATTGAATTTTGGATCCCCCAATTAAAAAACAACACAAAACCAGAAAACCCAAAACATCACAAAGAAAATCCAACCAAACAAAACTAAGCTAGAGTGATGACTTAATATTTACATATTTCTGTATTGGTTTCTCTTTATCTCTTACACTCAGATCTCATATTTATTTTTCCCTCCAATATTTAAGAGAAACAAACAGATTTTGGCTTTCTAAGTCAACTGAATGAACTCCCTTAATTAAATATTCTTTACATACTGGTTCTGCAAAAATACTCATGCATTTAAAAAGCTCCACACACTATTTATTCCATGCTGTCTTTCCTCCTCTGCCCGTGAGAGCATTCTCTTGGATACCTAGTCTCTGCAGTGAGCTTTACAACCTCCGCTATGCTGTATGAAACAGTGAATGAGACTGAATGATGATCAAACCTACTCTGCTCTGAGCAAACCATTTGAAGAAAGGTAATAAAAAGAATTAAGGCTGCTATTGAAATGTCTGGACCTCTCCATTTTTTAGATTCAAAATTGCACAGTAAAGTAAAACACTGAATCGTTGTAGGAGTTCCACACTACAGTCGTATCTTGAAACTCTCACTACTTCTATGTTAATTTAATTCACATGTATATTCTAACAGAAAAACTGAGGTGATTTAAATGTTGCACTCTTACTTGTAGGGTTATATTCACAAAGTCTATTTTAAGAACTGTTTTGGAAGCAACTGATGTTTTATGCAGTGAACTGCTATTTTCCCAGATGAATAGAATAACCATTCTTTGGCTCACAGTTTCCATGACACTAAAAACAAAACATTCATCAGCACCAACTCAGTGTTTGATGGTAAATGCAGCTGCAGCTCACAACTGCTCGCAGTGTACCTCAGCCTGCCTTTGCTGAACAGAGGCACTCTATTTCCCCAAAGCAATTTCATTGTTTTACAGACAAGCCCTTTCTTGCCAAACTCAAACACTTCAAACTCTGCTGGTGTTCTGTCTTGAAATGAAAAGTTCTTCAATTCTGCAAGTAATGATACTAATGTGAAGTCTTCCAAATTTCTGAACACAGTACATAAGCAGAAACAAGACTTCTGTAACAGTAGCATTTGACCCCACAGTTACAAAGAAATTTTAAGCCAAAGAATTTCAAACTTTGCTCCCTGTTACAATTCCAACTCAGTCCAAGTTGTTGAAGAACAATATTATGGGCACCATTTAAAAACTGAGAAAGTCACATGGCAATTCAGAGACAAGGAACAGCACTCAGCTTTCAGTGCTGCTTCTCCCCCCAAAAGAAGCATTAAAGTACACATCTCTCTCTAGAACTAAAGATACCACTAGTGACAGTCTTCTGGCAATAATTTAATCCTGCCCCATATTAGCTAGCTTTTCATGTTTGAAATTCAGTTTAAGTACATGGTCACCCCTGTTTCCACACTGGTCAGCACACCACTGTTACACACACCTTGGCTTAATCACGTTGGTCTGATTCTAAAAGCCATGCTGAAAACAAGACCCAAACAATACTCTGAATTTATCAGAAGCATTTTTAGTCACCACTTCATACTTGCATATATATGACTGAACTAAATGCATCAGGGACTGCTCATATAATTTCAACTATATGCTCAGAGAATACTGGTGGACTGCAGAGTGATTACAGGGAGATCTGACAAAGAAGGATTCATCATCTCAGTCTTTCTCTTCATGTAGTTTTAAAGAAATTCAGTCAAAGTTTCTGAGAATACTGGAAGTCTAACAAGTCAGTAACAACCGATTTGCAATTTAAGGGAACCGCTATTTTAAGCTACAAACTGATTTCTTTAAATTATACAGACTGAAATCCATTTCTGGTTTTGCCATAAAATATAATAATAATACACTCTGCAAGTGAAGAACCAGTCCTGGCTCACATCATGCACACGTTTAAGGACAAGAAAAGAGACAAACATTCCTATTTGGCTATTGAAATACTTTGAAAATAACTTTCCAGAAATTTGAAATGGAGGGGAGTTAGTGGAACATTTTCAGCTCTCCAGGTGCTCCTCTTACTCTGTAGCTACTGCAGCCCCTCCTGCCTCTGCTATGACCAAGGACTGTGCCGCTCCCCACTCTGCGCAGCTGCTGCTGTGCTGAGAGCTCCCCCTCCTGTTTTCATGCACTCTAATCATGCTGAAGATTGAGCTACCCACGTATCTAGCAATCAAACGTATCTATGGCATTGTAAGAAATGTCTACATGATTACAAAAATAATCAAACAGGAAATACAACCTAAAGGCATTTCCTTATACCAAAATGGAACAAGACTGCCCTTCCAATCAAGTTCCTCTAAAATACAGCTCAATAAAGAAAAACATCAATCCAAAGACTGCAGCAATATTTATTAATAAATCACTAGCAAAATAAAAATAAATTCACTGCTTTTTATACCCAAAGCACTGGCTTCGACTTGAGATTCAGCAGACCCTTCAAGATCAAAGGGTGTTACAGCAGCTTACTGTCAGAGGCCAGTGGAATTCTCTTTCAAGCATTACTCTTCATAAATTTCTACTGCTGGCCTTTCTACTGACAACCTACTGGACTTTTATAACATCCTTACACTAAGCCATTAACAAGACTAGACTGGCGGTGCGCTCCCCACAGGCCACTACAGATTACAAGATCAGAAACAAGTGAAGTCTGCTTTTGTAACTTTTCCAGGAGCTGAATAAAACCCACAAACACACACACAAAAAGCAGCTTTCTTATTGCTAATGCAGCACTTAGGCATTCACAGAATACTATTAACTGGAGTGTAATCTGAATTGCAGGTAGTCATCACTGTAACCCAGGAAGCACATTCATGTTATTTTGCAAATAGAGCCCTGAAGAAGTTCCTTGGTTGGTCACTAAATGCTGCTACAGGACACAAATGCTACATTCAAAACTTCAACTTATTATGTGATTGCTGAGGTTTTTACTCTTATTTTCCTTCTGAAGGCAAAAAGAATACAAGAAATCCAGAAGTTTGTAGAATTAGTCAACTCCCATTAGAGTTTCTGGAAAGAATTCTCTTATCTAGAGATTTAAATTCTTCAAGTTTATTGCAATGCTGGTGCATATTTGGTGGACTATCCTAGTGTTTCCCAAACAGTGGATGATGAATCAGAGAGATCCACCAGTTGACTGGCAGACTAGATACAATGTTGTTCTTTCTCTACTTCAAATATGGAGCAAGTTTTATTAAAAATGTTAAAGATCTATCATGTGTTGTCCTGAGACTATCTTTTTGCAAGTGCAGTGGCAGTAGCAAATAAGGAACTTCATAGTGAGACTACAAACCACAATGTCCTTAAGAACAAAGTAAATTCCCACCTGGCTATGATTATCACACATAGAGCCTGGTATGCAGGAGGAAGATGAATGAACAAGGAGAAGCTTTTTAAAGTATAATTTGCAGCATGAAAACCTGAAAGAGACTCCCTATCTTAAGCTGAGACAGATTCTTCATAGGTCGATAGTTACTGATACTTTTTATTTCTCCCTTCTTAAAAGCAGAGTCTTTCTAGCTGTCTACTTTCTGAAACTCTGGATAATGATTAGAGATGCTAAATTGGGATGTCAACCTATGAAGTCAGCAGTGAGGGAGGGAGACTGGACAGATAAACAGTGTGTATTATAATCACAACCAGTATCCCTCTTCCCCAACCATGAACCATATCTTCTCCATCTGCTCAGGCACTTAACAGCTAATAAAAAAAAAATAATAATTTCACATCCATGTGATAACGGTTCAAGGAAAAAAAAAATATTATCGGAGCTGTTTTGGACAAGGAAGGTCAAGACTTCCAGTATCAAAACACTAGTGTTTTAAAACAATCTCCAAAACGGCTATCTGCTTTTCAGATAGCAAAGCATCCAATATTATTTGGAGTACAACTCAGTCTCAGGTGTATAGGAATGTTGGAGCCATCTCATCTAGCTCTAGCTGAAATCCTAAATATGGATTTATGGCCCTGATCCTTCAAACAACTACATACGTGCTTAATGGGATTATGTGTCTAAAGTCTCTTAGATGTAGAAGTATTTGTAAAATTAGGACTTACCTTTGGGCACACAGATCATTCAGTAGCATGCATTAGATTTAAACTGATTTTGTCATAGTAGGAGACATTTGGACAATTCCCATTATATCAGGCAACCACTAAAGAAATTAAAAGTACTTCAGCAGTATTTTACTTCCTTATATTACAAAAAGCTTATAAGGATTCTTTTTCCAAAAAGAAAACAGGGTACCATCAGAGGATTACCAAAGCATCAGAATGCTAATTAAGCATTCCTTTCACTTATGATTTAAAAAGTCATTATAATTAAGGAAAAATCAGGCATTTGTTTCAAAAATGCTTTTTTCACACTATCCTAGAGCACTAAGTACTTCTAAAACTGGACCTATACTGAAAGACACTTTGGAAAGGGAAACCACTTGAGATATTTGAAAAATCTTGTACATGTTTCTGAGTAACACCACTTCACCTATGCTATAGTGTATCCAAAACAGTTCATCCTCCTATATGAAATTTTTCTCCATGAAAGAGATCCATTCTTTGTTTACTACTTTTTAATTCTTTCTTTAAAAGTATTTTTTTCCAATTACAGGCAGGAAATAAAAAGAAATGCAACTCTTTTATGTAAAGTAAATCCATCTGGATGTTTGCTGCATCCTATATTATAAACTTGTGATCCCCAACCAGAATGAGTTATAGTGAAGCTGCAGGCAAAATTGTCTCCATATACCACAATCTATTATCCCTGTCAAGTTAATGTTCCATGTTGAGCCATATGGCGTGGGTACACACTCAACAAAGGAAATTCCTTAAACTTGTTATAATCAGCACTTACACTCATCCAAAAAAACTGACATAAACAGCTTTATTGTGTTTTGTGCATTTCAGTTGATATCCACCACAAAAAGAGTAAGATTCAGGGGCGAAAAAAAAAGAGGGAGGAAGGAGGGAGTAAAGTTGCAATAATAAAAAGAGAGGGAGAGAGACAGAGAGAGCAACTGTACATTTCATAATTATACAACATTTTCCTTACAATAAAGCTGAAGCCTCCTGACACTGACACACTGTGCCAGATGAACAAGAAACAAAAAAAAACCAAAAAAAACCACCAAACCAAAAAACTCTACATCAATACCTCATTTTCAATGCAAATAAGAAATCCTACAGTTTCAAAGTGCCTGACTCATGGAAAATATTCTCAATATAAAAAAACTGTATCATTTTCAGCTTTCCTGACTTTGGAGAGAAGGTGTGCCTTCGGTTGTTGTATAATTACCAAGAATTTAACAGCCCTTTATTAACAATATGGTGATTTAAGTAAAATATCTTTCTATGCATTAAGTGTAGGTCACAGATGAATTAAGGACTCCCAGAAGCCTCTGCTACCTGGCACAACCCATCACATCAAGCCTAAGTCAAGGTACAAGTAGAGCAGAACTTCATTCCAGCCCCCGCAGTGACAACAATAAAACGCTGAGAAAACACACTATCAAATCCTGAACTCAGCATCAATTTCTGTTAATTACAGCCCTGTCAGCAACGTGATTATTCAAACAGCTCATGCAAATGTTAATGAGTCCTTATTTGCATATTTATTTTTTCCTTTGTTGAAATGTCATTGATTATTACATTCTACAATGATGAATGCTGCTGATGATGTGCTCTGATATGTAATTAGTCATTAAGTGGAATGAATAGATCAATTATGAAAAAGGAGTGAGATTAAGAAATATCAAACAAGACCGCCCAATGTAACTATAGAAATTTTTTTAAAGAAACTAAAATAATTTCTTGGCATTTAAAGTGCAACATCAGTAGTTTTCAATAAATAAACTACTACTTTTCTGAGGTTAAATAAGATCTTCCACATGCGCTGCTACTTGGGTAATCTAATTACAATAGCAGAGAGCTTTTGGAAAACCAGGAAGAAATCTGCACAGTAACACCTAGGTTTGGGGGCTTGGTTGTCATGTCCCATCCCATCCTCCTTCTCATTTTTAAAAAACACTATAGATGTCCCAAAGCTGCTCATGAGCACACCACAGACTATCTAATCTCTCATCAGAAATAAAAACAGCGCTCACAGCAGCCCCACTTTGTTCTCAAGGAAAAGACTCGCGCTGCCTTTCACAACTGCCTGCTCTAACTACTCAGCCAGCACTCGCTATTTGCGGATGAAGGGGAAATGGGAGAGAAGAGGAAGGAAGGGGGGAAAAAAAAACACCAACAAAAAACCACATTACTGCAGACCAGATGGGAACATTCCACATGACCAAACCAATCAATCACCTCGGTGGGGCGCAGGTGCAACACAGCCGTGTAGCAACACACCATTTCACAGTCTATCGGGCACAAACACATGGTCACCAATCAATGGCACCCCCAGGACCTGGGGGGGAGGCTCTCTCGAGCCTTACTGGTCCATGCCTGATGACTTCATAATCACACATCATTTCATTCACTGGAGGATACAAACCAGCATTCTAATAACCTTCCCCCGAAACCGGTCATGTTGTGCATATTAATAGAGTGCCGGGTAGAGCTGAACCGCTGGCTCTGCGCTGCAATCTGAGCAGAGCCTGCAAGAAGGAAACAACCTGAAGCTACGAACTTCTGCCTGAGGAAGGCTAGTCAGCTCAGACCCAGATCAATGGCAGCATTATTTATTTTGCCATAATAAACTGTGCAAGGCTTTCGCACCTTTCACAAAGCAACCCTTGAACAATAGCAAGCAAGCTGAGATAAAAGACAAAGCGGGATGGAAATCGCTGGAAGAATGTACTTCTCTACTTGG
This sequence comes from Galbula dea, assembly GCA_013399015.1. Classification (NCBI taxonomy): domain Eukaryota; kingdom Metazoa; phylum Chordata; class Aves; order Piciformes; family Galbulidae; genus Galbula; species Galbula dea. Next base: position 587,904 of record VWZX01001368.1, on the reverse strand, counting down.
TGAATTGACAGACAAAATTCTGAAACAAATAGAATCACCACTAACATAAAACAAAGTTAAAACTGTAAAAAAAACCCTATATATTTACCAATGCTCTCAGTAAAAGAAATTACTTCTTTTAAAGCAGTATCACAGATTAGTTTTAAAACAAGCAGATAAAATTATGCAACGTGATGTGATTATACCAGAGCAAGACCTGAATGAGGGCACTAGCTGCTTTTGACTACAGTTTGCAAGAAAAGCCAATTAAAAATGTTAACTTATGTTACTGATGACTTAGAAGTATAATAAACATTACAGACATAAGGACATGGAAACATCCTGGCCAGAGTTTTATCACACTACACTGCACTACTAAAAAGATACTCAAGAAACAAATGTGGCAAAGAGTACATCTTCTCTTGAAATTACATTATTCCTTGGGACTGGATGATCTTTCGAGGTCCCTTCCAACCCCTGACATTCTGTGATTCTGATTCTGTGACTAAAAGTCAAATGAGGTGTAACCGAAGTGTGACAGACAGAGCATTCTAAATGTGAGAAGTGCCTATTAGTAATGTTAAAGTGCCCAGGTAGGTAGATAGGACTCCACCACTTGATATCAAAGCAAAGAGCTTAGTTCTACTTTTGTTCTTCTTAAAATCAATTATGTGAAGAGCAGACACCTCTGAAATATACAGCTAAAATCAGGCAAGTCTAGCATCTCTTGAACTACCTCAGCTCTCCTTTCAGGTATAAATTGAGGAGAACTACTTGGAGAAATTAGTAGGCATGACAAAAGTATATTGTTAGGTTGCACTCCACAGCACTTCATGCTGCTTCAGGTCAACAGCAATTCCTCCTTTCCCATCTGGAAGGCTACACAAAGGGACTTTAGCATACTTTAATACATTAATACAAGGGGGGGTGGGAAATGTAAGCAGCAGGAAGCACTTTATTTTTATAGTTTAAATCCAGATCATTTGGTGATTTGTACTCCTGCAGACCTTTTTATCTTCTTTCCTTGGCTTTCTCCCTTCCCTATCCCACAGATCATAGAAAAAGGCACAAAAGCATTTGCATTTTGCTTTCAATGTCTGTCTTGGTACAATTCACCTTTTCAGAGAGCCAAATCCAAGTCCTTTAGTCCAAAAAGTCCACACAATAAAAAGGTGGCAGACTTGGTGTTGTTAGAGCACAGAAGGGTTAAAGGAAAAAGGTGAGTAATATCAAAGGAATATTCACATCCTTTTGCAGAATTATGTTCACCAGCAGTGGATGAGGAAGTGTTCTCTCCCACTAAAATACAGAAATCATTAATCAATAAATCATTAAATTAAGGGCCTGATGACCAGTTCTAGTTGGGGCACTTACAGAATGCTAATTACTGTAGTATCTAGGGATCCTGTAGTGTTAAAATTAGAATACCTTCTTTAATAAGGTCAGGGTTTTAGAATAAACTCAGATTCTTTTCTACTGAAAGCTCTTGAAATTTAAAATGTCATGTAATGAATTAAGTGCTAATATGAGTCACACTTCATATGCAACACAGTTCAAGCTGATAGGTATGCTACACACTTGACATCTCTTAAGATACAAAAAACTAACAGCTAGCAACATTCACAAAGGAAAGGGCTGAGAGGAGTCTGACAAAGAACCTCAACCAAAATAAAAAACCTCAGTAAAGCTTACCCTTAACTGGAAACATTAAGCAAGAGAGAGAACAAGTGGACAGTTAGCACTAGCATTCAGACCAGTCTGCCTTCCCTGTGCTAAAGTGCTACAATGACTGAAGCCAAGGACACATGCCTCTGGTAGGAGGCATGCCCCAGACAAACCTCTTCTGGTCCTCAGACAAAACTGAGCCTCTCTTCTCACTGACTGAGGTGGGAAAGGTTGGGTTTTGGCTGCTCGTGACATAATTATACCTAAAAAAGCTAAGACAAAGTTGAGAATTCAGCTCAACTCATGGAAACAAGTACAAAAGGCTAAGTTTTCATCAGTCAGACTTCAAAAGGAAAGGTATTCCAAAACGGGAAAAGGTGGTAGGGTACTGCTTGTGAGCATGGGGATTTCTGCAAAAGCAGCACTAGTTGTGCTGCCAAAACTTCAGTGAACTTCTGAAAATAATTTTTAAAAATGCATGGCACAGGTATGATGGATTCAGCTATCATATAAGTTACATTGCCTGTAAGGTCATCAAGAGAACAGTAACATACTTTAATCAGTAAAGGAATCATGATGACAGCAACAAATTTTAATCCATTAAAAAAATGACATAAATCCTGAGACATTTCCCACAGCAGAGGACTCTAGTGATGATTTGCTTATACTCTGATTCTTACCCCTCAGATATACAGAAGTTACCAATAAAACATACATAATTCACAAGTATGTAGTGCATATATAAGTAAAATTTGTCTTTTAAGAAGTAACTTTGATTCACTCATTCACTAAAAGTCAGACAAGCACTATTGTTTGGAAGAGGGAGCTAGAAGTCAATGAACAAAATAGTTATTAAAAGACAACCCATAACTCATCTTGTTAGCACAGTGTTAACTGGTTACAAGGTTCACCTGGAAATGTATTTCTGCAGGAACCCACAGTATCACAAATACAGCAAAATCAGTATTTGCAATAAACAAAAGTAAAAATGGGTCAGAACTTAGGACATTTGATAGATCAGATTGCAAGGGTTTTGTCATTTCTTGGGCAAAAATGGATAAATAATTTGTAGTCAATGCAAACATTACCCTAACAGGCAAAACACATGCACAATATTAAAAAACAAAAAAAACCCCAAACCCCACAAAACAACAAAAAAACCCACAACAAAAACCAACCCCCCCCCCCAAAATTCATTCAACAAAACTGCAAACTAGAACCACCTAAAATTAGGCATATATTTCTGTAAGCAACTGCAATTCTTTTAAGCATTCAAATTCCAAGAAAATCTGTAACACTACCAAGAATTTTCTTTAACTACTATAAAACATATGAACCCAGCAAAATTGAATGCTTTCAAGTTTAGATATGAGCTACTGCTTACCAGGCCCCTTTTAGAAAACCATCTATCCTGATGTACCCAGCTTTATCCAGGGTCAATAGAAACGACTGATTCTACGTTTTACTGGATTCTTGTGACCAGCTGTTAGCAAAAAGCTGTCTGCTTTCCATTCAGGTTTCACAGCTGGATTCATTATAAAAAAAGAATATTAAACCTTGGGCAGATATAACTGGCTTTGACTTCAAAATAAGGATTTTTGTAATTAATCATGCTACACTTTCAGGTACTAAATAGAATTTTCATTCCAATACAATTTTTTTCAGTATGACACAGACTCTTTATATTTTAGAATTTCCAGCAGCTGTCAAAGTTGCAAATGTCTAAAAAAGCTAGCAAATAAATTTTTTGATGAGAAATTAAAGAAACACCATTGCCAAACAACAAGAAGAAACAGGAAAAGGACCAAGAATTTATCTTCTATCAGTAAGTCTCATTGAAGAGAAGATCTGGGTTGGGGTTTATTTTTTAAAAAGGTATGAAGAAGGTTTGGGTATTTGTTTTTACAGCAGTTACTGAATTGGTTCTTTAGGATTTCCTATCTTCTACATTCCCAAACCAAAAAGGAGGATTTTTAAATTACAACAAAGAGAATGCCTATGCTACTTGGAGCTATTTTATGTTTAAAGGCTATTTTTGACAATGAAAATATTTTCCAAAAGACACATAGTTAGTCTAAAAAAAGAAAATCAATATCCTCAGGGAAAAAAAGGGCAAGTCTCTGGAAATTTTTTTATTTGGATTTGTCTTCCAAAACAGAAAATAGATGAGCATGTCTCCCAACAATGCTTATTTAAACAAATATTTGAAAAGGGTCAACAGGACAGAAAGGATAAAGGCAACTGAAGTTACAAAAGGTGGTCCTGTGTACAACTGCAACACATGAAATATGGCTATCTAGTAACTCACAGTTACATTTCCACCCCCTTTTAAAAATCACTGTAAAGTCAGCTCAAGAAGAACAGATGAATTTTCTTAGGAAGAGGGAGTAGAGAAGGCAAAGGGCCACCACCTCCTCCTCACAGCAACAGACCTTGAACAGGCTACAGAGGGAGTTAGGGACTCCAGTGGTCACATGGGAAGGGAAGGGGAGAATACAGGAATACATACTGTAAAAAAGACAGCCAAAAGCAAAAAGGAAGGAAGGCAGGGTAGGAAAGTAAATAAATAAGGAGGAAAAAAAGAAAGCTCAAAATAAAATTTACTTGCTGTAGTTTGTCACTTCCTTTGTCTTATTGTTGCCATACTACTTCCATAAATTTGCAAAATGAGAAAGATGCACCTTGTCACAACAAAACAGTCAATGCATATCTGTTTGGACCACTGAATGTGAAGCCTGAACAACGAGACATGAATTTCTTTACTTGCTACAAATTTTGAAATATTTAAAAGGCATGAATTGCATTAAATCCTAACCCCCTTAACATTTATTTTTAAAATGGTCTTCATAGGGTGATTCCCCAGGCTCCTCATAGCACAGTTATGGACATCTGAAAGGAGACAGTTGACTAGGTATCTGTTCAATATCTTGAAACTTCACATTTTTTTAATACCACCTGCCACTAATCCTGTTGTACAGGCCAATACAACCAATGAATTTATCCAAAGAGAGAAGCAGTCAGGAAAGCTATGAAACTCATTACACACATTACCAGCAATAAAGAAGAAAAGGGAGGGAAAAAAAAAAACAAGCAGAAAAACTCACTTTAGACAGCATCCTCTAAACACAAGAACTTTAAAGTGATACTGTCTTTTTAAAGCCCAACTAGTTCTTTTTGTGCCTTATTTCTGGTTTTGCTCAGCAGCATCCCTTGTGTATGTATAGATACAGTATGACCTCTTTCATTATTTACAGGCAGAAACAAAATGTGAAAAAGTCTGGATTTAGTATTCTGTAAACCGGTCACAGCAGAGTAAGCTCAGATGGCTACTTGAACAGAACATCCTTAGGGAGACAGAGCCACCCCAGAGGCTCTGTGGGCAGAAAATCTTGAGGCAAAGTGATTCATCATGTGTGGCAAGATGACTGTGACATCTAAAGATTCTTGCCTTGAGCGGCATGGTACATGCTACAAGGGATTAAGAGTTCTGAAAAGCATCCACACACATCTCAGAAGCTCCAATAAAAAGCACATGTTTCAAATAAAATACTGGACACTAAAAATGTGTATGTGAATCAGCTTGTTGCAGTGGAGAATGATGAAAGCTCCCCTTCAGCTTTTCTGAACCCATCCTATTGACCTAACGCAGAAATAAGGAAATTTTTACTGATTTTTGCATTCAACACACTCTTGGAGTCCAACCTAAGGATGTTTTAACATCTGGCTCATATTCCTTCCTCCAGTGTAAGTAAGCCATAGCCTTGCAGGTTTGTTTAGAAGTTGGCCATCAACAAATGATTATTATACCACTTCAAAACATATTTTCCTATAGTGGTTTTTCTTATTTGCTTACCCCTTCACCACAACTTCTAGCTCTTCTAAGAGATGATCAGGGAACGCATTACTACACCTCCACTGCACTATGAGAGCATTTTGATCTTCCAAGTCTAGTGCACAGTAATCTGTCCTGGGAAGGAGAATACTTACTGTACTCAACAGCACCCCTATTCAGAATCTGCACTTAAATCACTTAGACGGTATCAGTTTTGAAGGTACAGATGTCTCACAAACAAGCAAAAAGGCCCACAGTGGAACAGAAGACAGACTCCTCCTACCCCTTGGCATTGATAGCACTGGCCAGTAACAGGTGCACAGAGAAAGAACCACCACGAAAAAGTGACTGTAAAGAACAATGTAAGAATGATATGCTCTATATTTTAACAATCAGGTGGTAGAGCTAAGTAAGTACCATACTGTAAGTAACAGAGCATAATGAGATTTAAAATTTCATTTTCTTTATGAAAATATAGCTAAAAAGAGCAACACATCTCCACAAACCCACAAAAATACAAGTTTAGCCACAGGGTAAAAACACAGAAAAACTATACAGTATAGATTTGAGGACAGATTATTATGTTGATTACTTTAAAGTTTACATTATTTTACTTTTTTTAAAGGAAATAAATTGGACCAATTACACACAATTGTTTTGCATTAACAAACAAGAAAGCAACATAAAATGACCATCAAGAAAATAGGAGAGATTGGATAGAAGGGAAATGGCAATTTAAAAAACAGCTTTCCTTTCAAAAGCCATGCTGAAATTGATTATCAAGGCAATAACGATGTTTTAAAGCACAGGTTAAGAGAAGAAAAAAGTTACTGGGGCCTGCATAACGTTTTCTCACAGTGAACCACTGCCTTTCAGTTTGGTATTTTATTGGTTTACTGGCATTTGTAGTACATCTCTTATCGTGAAACCAAGCTGTGTCTATGCAGAGGGAAGAGGAGAACACACAAAACCCAGAAACTTGGAGGAGTACAAGCAACAGGGAAGCTTGCCTCCTCCTTATTGCAGAATGTCAGGCAAGCACTGAAGAGCAAGCTAAAGTCAGTATCTTGAGTTCAAGACACTTGTGCTCCACATTTTCTTCTGTAGGTAAAATGAGATAAATTGTTACTAGAAAACCCTCTATATGTAAAAAAATTGTTCTTTAGTTTTAGTCTGCCCTCAATGTCCAACTGGAAGCCAACTGGTTACTGTCCATCAGCACTCTACCCTACACAAAATGATTACTAACTGGAGAAACACATGGGTTGTTTTGCTTTTTCCATCTGCCAACAAACCATACTCCTGTTCATAGTTTGCAACCACGCCACTGAACCAACGAAAACAGGCAGCACTTCTTTTCTGGCCCCTCTCCTTTGCACTCTGCTCCAAAATACTGCAGAACAGGCTTCTACTGGATTCATTTACAGCTTTACAAGTCTGCGGGTTTGTTACCATGTACTTTTGGAACCACATTTCTCGGAAGATACGTTTCTAACCCAACAGCAAAAATATGCATGAAGGGAAATAATATACACATATACTGGACAAAAATATTCATTACAATTGTGCACAGGGCTTGGTGCCAGATAGCTGTCAAACAAAGGAACAAAATCATACAGTTGTTTGGCATTCAAGGCTGAAATCATTGTGAAACATGCACTGTTTATAAATTGTCATTGATGAATAAAAGCAGTGAACAAAAAAATTAAAGGAAACGCAGCCAAGCACCAGAAAGCCAAGTCAATCATTGCTCCTCCTCCCACCACCCTCAGTAATCAAACTAAACAGAATAACCTCAAAGCCCCCGGTATGCTGAGCAAAAACAACGTAGTGGTGCAAGGTAAACTGAGCACTGCAAGAATGAGTGACTTCAGATTGTGCTCTCACAGCTCAACCCAAAGTACCCAGAAAAATGACAGATTCAGACACCTAAAAAAAGAAAAAAGGGCATGTGGATTTTTTGCTTTGTTATTTATGAAGTAATATTTTAAACACTAGTAATGCTAGTGACATTTATCTTAAGCTTAGAAAAAGCAATCCCACAAGATGTAAAGAAAAATTGCTTCAGTGATGGTAAAATACATTAGCAGATCTTTCACCAGAGAACAGTACTGCTGAAAAAAACATCACCTCACCTATCACAGAGAAGATTTAATTCACATCAGGTGAAAGGATGACATTTCTCTAAGTACAAAGGAAGTCAGAATTGTATCCTGGAAAATGAGCAAAAGCTCAGTTTCTGATCTTGCATATCTGTACCAATTCCAGTACCTTTCAAACTTGAAGCTGTAAAATAATGCGACTTACCTTATATGGAAACAAAGCCTCCTCCAAAATTAAAGAAAAAACTTTATAAATATGCAAAAAAATCTCTTTATTTTCACTGATAGAAAGAATATTAAAGTGTGCTAAACGTTTTCTATAGTATAACACATATATAAGCTTCTGCTCCTCTGAAGTTAGGGTGACATGACCAGAGGATTCTCTTTTAAAAAGGTAAAGCAACTTTAAAGAAAAGCATATTTATGAAATATGGTTCTGTAAGGTATTAGTTTTTGTAAATCTCTATTCATGTAGGCCAATCACCCTGTAGTTTAAGTTGGAAAGTACCTCAAGACTCCAAATAAATATATAAATTCAGTCTCAGGTGACAGCTGAGTGTGAAACAGATAAATGATGTCATAGGAAAAAATGTATCTAGTCAGAAACAAAATGTTATCTCAGCAACACAGTAAGGAAAACTTCACTTGGCTCTTATGATGCAGAAAACGTACTTGAAACTGCAGTACCTTGATAAAGAGTGTAGAAGTACACTCATTCCTATCTCTGAAGAACTTTGGTAAAACATGATACAATTTATGATACAGTCATACACTTAGGTATTCAATGCAGACCCCAGGGATTAGCCTGGAACCTTACAAGACTGTTAACAAGTCACACATCACTCTCAGAAAGTCTGCTTTCTAGGTCCCATTATATAAGAGGAAGGAATTGCAAGATGCCTTATTTATATTGCATTTGTGCCTGCAGCATAAGGCTTATTTTAGAGGTCCTTATTCCAGTGGGAAGTAAACTTTTATCACAGTTATTGTGATGGTGGTACTGGTTTTGCACATTCTGTACAATTCCAATTTGAATTCACTCATTTTACACCTAGACATTACACATGTTAGTGCCCTTGGTTCACAACTACCTTTAAGGCTCATGGTCAGACCTCAGCAGTCTTAGGAAAAATTGTAAAAATCAGTCTCAACTTACTTCAGTAGTAATTGCTGTGCTTTTTTCCACCCATCCCCATTTCAATGAACCCTTTTTAAGTTCATTACTGAACTTAAGGGCACTGCTCTTCTTAAAGGACTCAGTAGCAGTAATCCCAAATTAGTTAGTTTCTGTAATCCTGTATATAACACAACATCACATAAGATGATGTAGCAACTCTTTCTCCTATTTCATCTTCAACTGGGAGACCCCTGTGAGCACCTTCCAAAAAATAAAAAAATCCCCAACCAACACCAAATGCCATCCTGGTGAAGCTTTCACACATAAGGATAACAAGGTTTCTCCTTCTACAAGTACCCTCCATCTGGATGCCTATGAAAGAACTGCAGAATTTTCAGCTGACTTCCCAATATACATATATGCATTTGAGTGACAGAAGCTGAACACTCATCTGAAAGCCACGGTGCTGTTAGCCTTCAAAAAAGCATAAAAAGACAGCAAGAAGGAAAAAGCCTCGCAAATAAAGCACTTAGGAGAGTGAGCTGCAGTTTCTCTGGTCTTCTGCATGTTTCTGTTACATGAAAAACTTTCATCCACTTGTCAGAAACAAATTTTGGTGCAATACTGGACTGAAGTGAAAGTGTCCAGACATTATTTTCAAAATCAAATTTTAAAACTTTGTTTGTTTTGATGATATTTGTTCCATTAACCCACTATATAGCTGAAGCGCTGCACTTCTACGGCAGCTTTCAACTCCAGAGAAAATGCAGAGACCACTCAGGAAACTCACAAAAATGATAGTATTAGCAGTCCAACACCTCCATGCACCTAAAAAATAAAATTACATCTTTTATAGGCTTGCCCACTCAATTTCACCTTTTTGCTTTCCCCTCTGAGGTGACCATGTAGCTAAACAAGGTCAGGTTTCCAGCAGAAGCAAGCATTCGACTCACTAAAAACCCATTCTAAAGAAAACTATTAACAATTTCAAATCATATTAATGCAAATACTATAATGCCCCAAATCACAAAGCCACTTGTTTTGGCATGAGCAGCCTAGTTACAACATTTTGGTTGATCAGCTCAGAATTTAATCACTGGGTACAGGCTGCTGCATTTATTAAAAACTGGACCACTAGCAACTGACAGGCTACAGCTCCATGCATACAAGAATGGGAAAAAAAAAAAATAATGGAATGAAATAGAGATTAAGTAAATGATTTTTTTATGCACCTGGTGATAAGCAAACATCTTTATTGCAAGACAAAGACAAGCCATGAAAAATTACAAAATTATCTTTTAATCACCAGTGAGCTTTCTACAGTCTCCTATTTGAACAGGATAATAGTTGTTATGTAGATCCCTAAGCAACTGCCTCATGGGGAAGTTACATCACCAGTATGGGAAAGTATCACCCCCTCCTCTCTTCTCCCTGGGAAGGAGCTTGGCGCCTTCAGACAGACTGAAATTTAAAATCCTACAGCTTCACCCAGCTGATCCCATCCACTGGAACACATCGACAAGTGCCCAGGGATGGCAGGAACCACAGGAGAGAAATATGCCCTTTCAGCATTTCATGCACTGATGAGCCTTGTAACAGATAAACATACCCTACAGCAGCTAAAGTGACATGTTGTAACAAAGAGGAAATGCAAAGACTTAAAAATTTCATCAGATTACTATTTATTCCCCTTTTCAAAGGCACAATACACTGTGAATACAACAACACCCAAGCATTAATGAAAACCCAAGCTTTGCTGAACAAATTTTATCAGAACTAAAATATTTCACAATTTAGAAGCCACAATTCCCAGACTGGCAACTCAGAAGTACTTATGCCAAAAATTCTGGCTTTAAGCATGAGATCATTTTGAAGAAGGCAACACCATTTCATCTCCCTCCAACTCGATTAACACTAGGTCCCCTTTTTTCCCCCCACATCAGGGCACATGGAAAACAACACTACTGCCCGTCACAGAATCACAGAATGTCAGGAGTTGGAAGGGACCTGCCAGAACAGGATTCTTCCCTGACTGGGAATCAAACCCCAAGTCCCAGTGGTGAGAGCACCGAATCCTAACCAGTAGAGCACTACACTTCTTTGGCCACCAGAAATGCAGGTCCTGCTTGTGGAACCTGCTGTGGATTTGCAGAGACCCCAATGGAGTCCTGTGAACACCTGTGGCTCTGGTAGTATCCAGTGAAAAGGTATCAGCACCACACCTAATACCTTCTCAAAGACAGATTTCTTCATTTCCTTACTTGCCAGAAAGAAAATCTGTTTTTCTCCTTGAACCACAGTACTGCAGACTTAGACTGAAAACAACTTCAACACTGATTTGGAGATTCTAAAAAATTCTTCCAAACTTGCACGCTGTTGCACATACTCACTAGGGCTGAGCTGCCTGGGCCATCCAGATCACCATCAGGGAGGGGGGCAGGCAGCCGCAGTGCACCTGCTCACCCTCTTAACCCTCCCGAAGGCAGGCAGGAGCAGGGTGCGAGGGGAGCAGGAGGGCAGCTGTGACCCCACTGCTACCTGGCAGACCCACACCTGAGCACCACCTGAGGAGGGTTCCCAGAGCCCCTCTGCCACAGCTGCTAACTAGGATGGAGATGAAAGTCTCAAGGGGGAGAGAGCACAAGCAGACACCTGCTACAGCACGTTACAGAGGAGGCAAGCCCCCCACTGCATCGCAGAAAGCCTTGAGGTAGGACTATATTTAAAGAAATGTTAGGAAAGCGATTTGATTGAAATATTACTGTAAACAGAAGGGAAAACTAAGCTTAACACACACTCTTGTGAGCAAAAACCCAAGGGTAAAAATGCCCTGCACTTAGCACTGTCACTAAATGACTGTGTAATTTAATTTCCCAGAAACCCATTAGCTTTCACAAAAGGAAAATGAAGAGCAGATGAGAGCAATTCTTTGGTGTGAGTGGAATTTATTTAATGTAATACCTGGGGAGGGAGGGGAAAGAAGATAAATCTGAAACTCTCCCAACAGATACAAAAACATCACAACTCTAGAAAGCTTCAGCCTGCAGAGCAGTGGCTCTCTACCATCTGTAACCAGCACATCAGGTCCAAGATTTTACAGGTATGACTGACAAGAGCCTGCTTCTGCCTAACACATCACACTAGAGCTGGGACAGAGCCAGATGCAGAAACACCCCAGAACAAAAGGACTGCTAGCATTAAAAAAAGAAGAAGAAGAAAAGATACTTCAATTTATTTATGGAGATTTTATATAGTCATGGTAGGTGTAACAGAGGAAGAAACCACTGGAATTTAACTTAAAACATTACTCAGGTTTTATAATGAAAATTTCAAACCCAAAGATATTAAAAAATTCACATTAGGCTTTTAGCCAATCTACAACACCATATTAAAACAGTGTCAATCAAGCAATTAAGCAGTGACATTCCCCCAAAAGAAAACAAATATTTTTAGAAGGAAACTTAAATGTAAATCTTCCATTTGTCAGATTCATTATATGCAATCATCTGGAAAGAACTGATTTTTAAAAAATCATAAGCCTATCTAAAGCAACAAAAAAAAGTTCTACTAGGGTGAAGCAATGACCACACTTACTTCAGGAAAGGTAGTGATGATGTGTTACATATAGATGAGTCAGTGTCTTGATATCGTTTCACAATCTAACCAGTAAGTGATCTGATAAAGTGTAACAGTAATGCTGTAATACTGCACGATGGCAGTTACTGTAAATTGAATTTTAAGGACCTTTTCCAGCATGCGAAGTTTACAATCCACAGCTTGTGGTGGACTTGCTTCTGAGAGCAGTACCTGTAAGTACTGTAACTGTAGGTGATGTTATACTTGCATCTTTTTTACTAAGAAAAGGTTTTCTGAACTCAGCCTACAGTAATATTTGACAGATAACTATGCGCTATCCTTTCACAATTTTCTTTCAACTTACTGCCCTGCTCCTCTAAAATGAGATGAATTGAAGCATTTGTCAATCTTTGTTGTGTCCCTATTTTGCCATTTTCTTTTAACGTTCTCTTCTTTCTTCCTAATAAATTCTCTGAAGGATACAAAATATTCTGTCCTCACCACTCTCACAAGTTAATACTGATATAACTGCATATAAATTATTTCAGATCAATTTTGCCATTACTCATGTCTCTGGAGAACATTTCCTTTGTGATGCCTATTTTACTCCATGTGTTAAATTAGTAATGACTACAGAAGGCAAATCAAGGAAATCTAACTATTATTTTGGACAAATACAAGGTCTTCCAACTCACTATTCGCATTCACCCTCTCCCTTCCTAAAGGGTAATTAAAACAAGATTCCTAGCAAAAACTGTAATGGCGTCATTCTTAATAGTTGTCATTTCAATAACTGTTTATCCTTACTCACTTCCTACTATTGCCTTCACCATCATAAAGTCATTTTCCTTGATTCCAAAACTCTTTTACTGAAGGGCTACAAGGGTAGAAAACTAGCAGTTTTCCTGAAGTTTAGGGTCTTAACTGAGAAACAATTCATATGCACGTCTTTCAACTGCATTTTAAAGTTCAAAAGACCCCCGCCTTTTACTGAGAATAACCTTTTCCAAATTACAGTTTAAAAGGGTTACATGACCTGTTCAAGAATAATATCAATACCAGAAAAGCTTAGAGGCTTCAGCTATTCATCACATGCCCTCAAAAAAACCTCCTTTCATGTTACTACCACTCTATCCAAGCCAACTGGAGTGCCTAACTCACAAGTCAAGTAATACATTGTACAACAAAAATGACAGCTAGTAATTTCACTAGTTTGAAGGATGCACTGGCAGGAGCGCAGACATTCTTACAAACCTATACAACCAGGCAGTCAAGCCAATGGCAACTCTGAAACAAGAAGGCTTCCCAATCTCCAGCTACTGATCTCATTGATATGATTAATCCACAAAATTAGTCTTTAGTTTCACAGTAACTCAAAAGACTACCTTTGAAAATTAATGGAATTTGGCTTCAATCCATCAAACACTTCCCTGCCACTCTTCACTCCACAAAGCAGATTCTACCCAGCATGCACTATTAACCACCTGTGATGCAAGTACAAGACAGTTAAACACTAATAGAGGGTAAAATAAAAGGTGTGTATATATGTAACTTACTTACAAACCCTGTTTTGTGAAGCCTGATGACAAACCTCTCAAGTGGTTCAAGCACAACCAACATTATAGGAAGCCACACTGCAAAAAACCCAAAATGTATTACTCTGCTTCCATTAGAGAGTACTATGTTTGGTTCTTTCACCTATTTATTTCAGTCAAGACAAGAATCAGACTTATTCTTTATCTTCACAGTATAAACAGTTAGAGAATAATTAACTATATTTTGATTAACAATCTGAATCATGTATAACTCTAGTTACTGTAACAAGCTTCTACTCCCTCCCTTATAAATAATGACTCATGTCTTGATATCCCAGCATTGTCAGGTCCTCCATGCTCTTAATACTAGCCTTAGGGAAATATCATAGCCATACCTTGCAGTAGTTAGTTTGTTAGGAACAGGAGCACAGTCACTTTATCTCACTAGGATACTAACAGAAATAAACTACTAACTACAACTACAACTCTCCAGCTGGTCTACTACAGTCAGTGAGTATGTGAGGTCAGGAAGATGCAGATGATCCAAAATCCTGCATTCCCACACATTCAGAGTTTCTCATTACAACAGTTTCCAGTTATCCCGATGATGATATCCTGATGGTTGATGGGTCTTCAAACCCTTGGCCTTGTTCAACTTCATCCCATTGACCACGGCCCATCAATCCAGCCTGTCCAGACCACTCTAGAATCTTTCTACCTTCAAGCAGATCAACACTTCCACCCAACTTGGTGTCATCTGCAAGCTTACCAAGTGTGCACTCAATTCCCTCATCCAGATTGTTAATAAAGCTCTTCAACAGGACTGGCCCCAAAACTGAGCCCCAGGGAACATCACTTGTGACCAGCTGCCTACTGGATTAAACTCCATTCACCACCGCTCTTTGGGCTTAGCTATCCTGCCTGTTTTTTACCCCGTGGCAAATACACCCATCCAAGCTATGTGCAGCCAGTTTCTCCAGGAGAATGCTGTGGGAGACAGTGTCAAAGGCTTTACTGAAGTCTAGGTAGACTACCTCCACAGCCTTTTCCTCTTTCTCTTGGCCACCTCATCATAGAAGGAGATCAGGTTAGTCAAGCAGGACCTGCCTTTTATAAAACTACGGTGTCTGAGCCTAATGCCCTGGCTTTCCTGCATATGCTGTGTGATGGCACTCAAGATTATCTGCTCCACAACCTTCCCCACACTGAGGCCAGACTACTGGCCTGTAGTTCCCCAGATCATCCCTCAGGCCCTTGTAGATAAGCATCACACTGGCTAGTCTGCAGTCATCTGGGACCTCGCTGGTTAACCAGGACTACTGATAAAAACGAGAGGCTTGGCAAGATTTTCCACCAGCTCCCTCAGTACCCTCAGGTGGATGCCATCCAGCCCCATAAATCTGGGTGTGTCTATGCAGAGCAGCAGGTTGCTAACTGCTTCCTCCTGTATTATGGGGACTTCATTCAGCCCCTTGTCATGCAGCTCAGGGGGCTGAGTACCCTGAGGGTAACTGGTCTGACTATTAAAGACTGAGATAAAGAAGGCATTAAGTACCTCAGCCTTCTCCTCATCCTTTGTGGCAACGTCTTTACCTGCATTAAGTAAGGGATGGAGATTCTCCCTGGTCCTCCTTGTGCTGCTAATCTATTTCTAACAACATTTTTACAAGAAATGATCTTTTAAAAGCAAGAATGATCTGCTTGCTTTCCTCCTGGTAAGAAGTAGAAAAGCTCAGTAAAATAAAGTCCAGGGAACAGTAGAACAGAAGATACAATACCACATGCTTCAAGGGTCCTAGCAAAGTGACCTCTACTTGCAAGTGCAGAGTACTAAAAGGCAACATAATTACAGAGAAAAGAGTCTCATATCCTTGTGAATAGTTTTCTAGAATGTAATTAAACCAGGAAGTGTGGAATAAGCAAAGATTATCAAGTCTAAATGGAGCTACAATACCACCAATATATCTTAGCCTGATTTTCTACATATCTCTATGGATACCAACAGACTATGCTAGTGCCAAGAGAATTCAGTGGTTTTACTTAAAATACAAGCAACAGCCCTTCTTTTTTTAAACTAACAAATCAACAGGATAATTCTGGAATTCATTAGTGAAGAACACTAACCAATCCCACATAATAGCTTTACTTCCTCTGCAAAACATTTCAAAAAATATTTAAATGAATATGGAAATGCATCTTTCTGTGGCAAATTGTTCATTATTGAATCATTATCAACTCTTGTTAGACAAAATTTCTCTCTTTTGCAATGTAGGAGATCATTAAAATGTTTGAGAGCTCCATCACGAAAGACAGTGGCACTTTATAATCCACTATCTCTTCAGGCAAATATGCTTACGGCTGAGCGTAATACACAAAATAACAACATCCCCTTGACACACAATTGTTTCTTTTAATGATGCTCTTAAGTGTTGACAGCAATGGTGAAATATGCTGTTGCTCTTTTTTTTCCCCCCCCCTAATATTTTTAAACTATTTTGGAGATGTATTCAATCATGAAGCATGGAATCCCAGACACTCCATCATTCCTATTAGCCTACGGAGATACTTCCTAAGCTCATCAAGTTCATGTTCTTAGCCTTCATCTCCTTTTAGCCTCTAAAGGTCACAGAATAATCAATAAATGCATTAAATATAATCTACAGAAACTAATAAAATGGTTGTCTTCGTCCTGTTTATGGGAACACGTCCACAACTGAATATTAACAAACAGTGTAATATATATTTGTCTAAAAAATTTAAGAAGAAATTTCTTCTTTTCAATAATAGACAAAAACCCCCATAAACACAGACAGTGGTACTACAGAGAAAGCTACTACTCTATGTTTTCAGGTAGCTTATTATTCCTCTCTTCAAACTTCCAGCATCAACTTAAGATATACTGCAAAAATTCGCTACGTGAAAGATATACAAATCTTGCATCCTACACTTTAACAGAAGTAAAACAAATATAATTTTTTTGTTATGACAAGCCAAACCCCATCACTTCTAAAAGCATAGTTTTAGAGAATTGAGGTGTACAATTCTCAGAGATAATTACTGACAGCTTTCTATAATTCTTTGCTGCATGCATAAGTAAATAAAGAACTACTGCTCCAACAAAATAAAATCCGTAAGAACTGTTAGCCATAAAGCATTACAAGACTACTTCAGTTCACAGCTACTTTGGGTGACTGACACATACAGATCTTGCAATTAATTCTCCCCACAAAACAATCTCAACAGAGGCTTCTTCTCAAATCTGTATTAATGATGTAATTCTGTCATGTCTAACGCAATCACTTAGTCATCTCTTCAACACAACAGAAAAGCTAAGATACAGTTACACCAACTACTTTAATATACTTTAAAGCATACAATGTTTAGAAATTGGATGGCTCAAAATAAAAGCACGAGCAAATAGCTTGCCTTTGGTAACACAAATTTTAAATAGTATTATTGAATTTTGCTATTTATTTTTATAAAACAAAATCAGTCTCAGTTGTAAAGCCCAGAGCCATTCCAGACCTACCTCTCAACAAAATACTGGGGAAGCAACTGAAGTAACTTGTCTCCAGTGTTCAAAAAGGTAACATATTTGCAACAGGGGGTGGAAAGCTCTACTCTGCTTTATCAAAATAACTAAGGGCAACTACATTTCAGCTTTACTGTTTCCAGATATAAGTATCATTGATCACTTGATATATACTCTCTCTACAAAAAAACTACAGATGGTCATTTAACATTACATATTTTGGGGTTCATATATGAAGGTTTAAACTAAATTCTGCTATCAGCAATAGCTGTGCTTTGTCTGCCTCTATTGCAGAGAAAATTAAAGTAGTAAACAAAGACTGAGCAAAGTAGAAAGATTTCTAAAAGAAATTGCAGACCACCAGGATTTGGATTTAGGTAATCCACTTAGATTACCATGGCTATGTCTTAAAAGGACAATACTGAGATCACAAAATAGGTCATGTCTACGAGACACAGAACATGTAAGTAAAACAATGTCAAACGTAGATTCAGAATTCAGTCATCCCTAAGTTTAAGATACAGGGGGAAAAAAAAATGCCCCAAGACCATGTATTGCCAAACAATAAACACTGTGGTATCAACATTTTTATGCTCCTAACTGGAACAGGGAGAAGAGTTTCAAACAATGACAGCAATACATTTGACATGTTTCAGGTAACACAGAAGTGCAAGCAGTTAAGACAGAAAACCTTTGAATACCTAAGCCCACAAAGTAACATGCATTTTGCTTGCTTGGTTTTCCAGTTTTAAAACCAGAAAGTATTGGACACTCACAGTCCTGGAAGCAGTAGCAACATTTGTCTAGCAAAAGAAGAGCTTGTGTCTATTTCTTAGATATGACAATGTTTCTAATACCAAAAAATCAAAGAAATTAGAAAATCACAAATAAGAGGCAAGTCCTCAAAATATTAACTGAATAAAAGCTCAAAGTAAATTGGCAGATAATTCAAGAATGGAAAGTTAGAAAAATAAATATTTAAAGGTATAAATTTTAAATTGCTATAGATGTCCTCTCAGCAAAAGTTAAAGAAAATTCAGCCTTAGAATAATTTAGAATTTACAAGAGAAATTTAGAAAACAAATCAAAATATATCAGCTTTCTAGATCAACTTGAGAAAATCCAGGTGGTTCCTTCTACAAAGTCCTGGACAACGGCCTTTACAAGGAACTTGCCCAACATAAAGAGATTTCAATAGGAAAGTCAGTGTTGCCATGAAAATAGAGCAACTTCCAGATGCTTGACATGTCAGGCCTAGACAAGGGAATGAAAAATGTCTCTTTCTGACCAAAGAGGCTTTGAGGGGATACTCGTAAAGAATTACCTACTTACCCATCAGATTTGAGTTCATGAAAGGTGTCGGGGACAATCCTTCATGGGGCCCTAATCGACTGTCATTCAAGTGATCACCGTAATGAGGACTGTCTGCAAAACCCTAGAGAAAAAAAGACCAGAGTATTAAACAGATTATTTGGCAGCCCAACTAATTGAGTGCAATGACACTTTCCTAATTAAATGTGCAGAGTCACAATTGGTCATTAATCACAAAAGTTGGCTTTCAGGTCTATCTCACAGAAATTACACCCTGCCCACATTTTACTTTCTCCTCTTTTTCTTTGTCCTCCATCAAAAAACCCCACATTTCTTAGTAAGATGTGTCCTCATGGACAATGTTTCTACAAATTGAACAATACTGAGATATTTTGATATTTGAAACCTCTTAGTGTTGAAGTTGCTAACCATTAAGAAAATAAAGTTAGTCTGAAGAACTCATAACTGATATTTTTTTCCCCCCCTAAGGTTTCTGTTTGTTTTAATAAAACAACACAGTAAAAAGGTCAGGAAGAGTAACTGATGTTAGGAAAAAAAACATTACTGCAAATGAGAAGAAGAAATTCCATTCCTCCTCCTAATTAATAGGCATTTTGACACCATCATATTAGTAAAAAGCATAGCTCACTAACAAAAGGTTTATTTCCAAATAGTAATTAACTAAACAGTTTTGTCACCCAATCTGCAAACAAGCACTCAAACTGAAACCCTGTTTTGTACTACTCCAGCATGACAACAGCCAACTTAGCAGGCCTGGAGCAACCCTTACACAGTTGGGAAACATTGGCTTATTGAAAGCTTGTGCCAAAGGTGTAGAGACAGGTAACAGAGAAACCCTAGGATGCACATATTAAAGTAACCCAGTTACTTAAAATTCTCTTTTGTACATTTCAAGGTGCCTTCAGCTTCTCCATATAAAGGTACAAATATGGTATTTGCCATTCAGACTAAACAGATATGCATTGAATCACTTATTCTGTACCAAATCATGACAGACCTGAGACTGAAAATTGCACCTCCTTTGTAGCCAAAGTTTTGAAAACCATTCTGTAAACCTGATCTTCCAATTCCCACTTATTCATTTCTCTGACAAGAGAGAAACCTAAAGCTCAGACCTAATTAAGGGAGGGAGGAAAACTGTTCACAGCTACCAGAAACCATCCCAAGTGCCCTGGGACTATAAAATCATCAATCACTGAAAATTTATCATTTTTTTTCAGGCCACAGGCTCACACTCAAGACAACATTAATGGGGCTGAAACAGGCCTCACTATCTTTGCAGGCACGCTGTCAGTTCTACCAAAGGGCTAGTAACTGAGGGCTAAATAACTGTCAAATCACTACCATTGCTTATGGATGCATGTCACAACTCTTGCTGCTATTTGGCTTTAAAAGTAATCTTCTGGGAGTCCTAACTCCCAGATGAATCTTTGGCTGACTTTATCTACTTCAGAATCAGTGATACACATGTGAAAGGCATTCAGAAACAATCTTAGTGACATTTACAACTTAGTTATGACCACAAGGATGTCCTCTGGCAACCACGACCTAGCCGTGTCTGTCAGACAAGCAGCGTGTAGCAGCAGCTGCCGAGGAAATGGAGTGGCTCCTAGCTAAGGTCACCACATGTGGTTTATTTTTATGCTGAAATAAAAGAAAATTAAATCTGCTGAATAAAAAACCAAGAATTTGCAAAGAGAGGATCAAAAAAAAAAAAGCTCTTCAGTAGGTAGCTTACTACTTGGCCCTCTGCTTGTACTCAATATTGTGGGGTTTTAAAAACCTTTTTCGCTAAAACAATACTTCTACTATGTTTTATTTTCAAAAGAAATAAACAAGAAGGACACTATCAGTAATCAAGAGAATCAGAATTGATTCTCAGACATTCAGAAAGTAGTGCCTAAATGAGCTCCAGAAACTGTAAATAAAGATCTCTTGAAGATTTCTAAGTAAATAATAAAACTACTGGAAATATACCAGGAGTTAAGACATTTTATCCATGGTTACACATCGTGCAACACAAACCACCTAATGCACAGGATTAATAACATTCCTCCCCAAGTTAATACTGCACGTTCCTGTCTGTGTAAACTACCCACCCAGTTCTCCAATATTTCTCTTCTTTCAGAGGGAATGTTCTCCCATTTACCATCAAATTTCCCTCAACTAACCCTTTACACCACGTTCTTCTAATATATCTTAGTTTCCAAGAATGCACTTGCATCCAATTGCATCAGTTATATTTCTGCACTGCTAGACAAATCAACTATTTTATCTACCTGAAAAATGCTCCAAAAAATCCTTCACAACACCAAACCCAAAGAAAAAAGAGTATTTACTGTAACAGGGGAAAATGTGCTAAGGTATACACAACTCCTAACAAAAATGAACTGTGTTAGGCACTTCATTCTGTGTTATGCATTACAGCATTTACCCTTGTGCAAAGTGTAAGTTCTCTCAGCCTTTGTGTACAGTGCATCTATGTAGAAAGGTCTTAACATGGCCACCAACACTGACACCAGCTACTCAGAGTCCTAGTAACGAGTTATGGATTATCAGCTCAAGCAGCAGACTTTTGTTTCAGATTAGAAACCCTAGAAAATCAGAAAAGCATCAAAAAAAAGGATTTAAGTTACACAGTTATTTCAGAGCATTCTTCACTCTTAAGCTGTACTTCAAATAAAATTGCACTCCTCATACCATCCCTTGCTCTTGTTAACTTACATAATAAAGAGTATGAAGTTCCGCTGCAAAGAGCTGTAATCAATTGCATATGAAAACTTCAGAAACTTCCAGTAGCTTCTGGGAAGCTTTTAGTCATACAATCAATGCTTAAAACAATGTATTTTAACAAATATGACAGTGCAAATTGACAACATGTTTACTGCTTCAAGATGAATGCAACTGAGAGCCTTAAAAAGTTTGTCTGCAGCACCAGCAAGGGTTAATGGTTTATTAAAAGGCACATCCTACCTTTGTGACTGAATAGCAAAGACAAAACACCATCAGCTCACATTTGAACTCATCCCTCATGGCAAAACCAACAGAAGGGTGGAGAGAGGGGATATATAAATTTCTATCAGACCCTCTTTTCAAATCTGTTTTAAAGAAAGCTTGATAATATGTACTGCCAAACCTCATTCATTCTTTCTGAGAAAGAAGGGAATTTCAGTTCATAGCGATTTTGAAGACTACTCTCTGAAATGGGACTCACTTGATCTTAGCTCAATTGTCAAGCAGAAACAGGAGCTAAGTTGTTATGCCAAAAGCTATTCTTCCCTTTGGGAAGAATGTCTAATGTTATCTATGATACCTGACCTGACTCTACTGAACAGGTTGGTGATGTCATTCCCTGGGCCACAGGTGGGCCTCCAAAGCTCTTTGAAGAATTGCTACCCTGTTACCTGTAAGGTAAGTGTGACATAGGAAGGCTGGAAGGACACACACTGTGCTGGTACAAACCCCCATTTCTGCTACGATTGCTCCCCAGCAAACACAACAATGGATTAGCACTCAGAGTGCACAGTTTGAGTATTTAGCAAATAACTGGCAAAAAGCCTGCAAAATAGGAGTTACTGGACAGATTCATTTTCTGTTCTCAGTACCCTATTCTAAAGGGACTGCAGATAGCTTAGGGCATTTTTCTGTTTACAGAAAGAAAACTGGTTTTGAATATAATTAGATGCCACAGCTGTAAACACAAACCCATCTTGTTTGTTCCAAGCTCGTAGATAGATACTACAACAGCAAGTTTTAAACTTCCCAAAGGAAGACACAACTTTTCTTTCTGTATTCTTGAAGCCCAAATAGTGTCTAATGCAGCCTAACTGCTCCTTAGAGTATTTCTTAATGTTGACACCATTCACTTTGCAAGAGGCCTCTCCCTGGATTTCAGTCTGACTGCAAATCTGTGATCAGAAAAACAAAGTCAGATATGTCTACAAATGAAAGCAACAGGTATTGCCTACTACTCCTACCTGTCATGAAATGCAGCAGAAAGACTTGTACTAATTAACACCGCAATCTGACTGAGTAGCAAAGGCACTCTCAGCACTGAATGCTCTAAAGTTCTATTCATTTTCAGGTATTTAATTGGATTAGAGTAAAATTCTCTAATCATTCCAATAAATTACACCCATCAATTAAAGAAAAATTAACAGTTACAACAGTTTTCATTCCCACTTCTTCTGGGTAAAATGCCCCAAGTGTCCAAGTGATTTAGGCTTTATCTGTATCAGGAGGATTTTCTATGCACAGGTATGCTAATACAGACAAACCAATTACTAATCTGAGACTACTTAGAAAAACATAAATAGTTTTGGTACAGGACACTTGAAAATTATCTTACAAAATTCTAGAAGATCCAGAAGAGGAAATGGAAGGAAACAGGAAAACCCCCGCACCTTACTAGGCATGTTTATCCCATCAAACCATAAGGGATGGCCTGACACAATGACTCCATGCCCCATTTTACAAAATAAAATGGTAATTAAATTCCTAAATCTCCATGTCTTTCAGTGACCATTAAAGTTCTGATATTTTGGTTTAACTCTGCCATGGAACTCACCTAAGAACAAGCCAAAAAGTCTTCCTAGCTCACTGTTCCTAACCCTTTCCATTGCACTAGTTCCAGGGATTCTGTAAGATTTATTCTCTCCTCTTTGCTTTCACACTGAAAACATAAAACTTTTGTCCCTTAGCAATTATTTTCTGAAGCCACACCAGGATTTGCCTGTGCATAAACAAAACTCTACTCCTGACCCTAACTCAAGTTGAGGGGGGTTTTGCTTTGTTTTTAGATAAGCACAACATCCAATTTCCACTTCAGGGTGGTGGTAGAAAAAAAATAAGAGACACTAACTACAGCACAAGATTTTCCCATGAGTTTGACCATTTCATAGAATAACTTCTTCCTGTACAGTTAACTCCTCCATGGCATTTTATTTGCTTGAGTCCACTAAACTATAGAAAAAAGAGACTTCTTTTGTTTTTCCTGCCTCATCCCCAAGCCCAAGCCCTCTTCTACACAAGTCCCATGGAAAAGACCCAGTAGTGGCTCATAACCAAGCTGCTAAATCAGTGAGTATCTGCATTTTAGCAATTTGTAATATAGCTCAATTATCACTTTTAAACTCAAGACATTAACATATCACTAAAATGCATGCTTGACTTCACAGTGCTATGTGGATACAGACCGAAAGATTGAATTTAATGAACGCTGCTTCCAATTCCTTCAGTTTTATAGACTGGCAGAACTTAACGAACAAAGACTAGTTGTTTCAAAGTTAGAAATACAGAGGTCCTTTCCAAGCTAAATTTGGCTATGAGCATATGAATCAGGCAATAGTCATCTAAATGACTAATGTGTAAATGAACATCAGTGAAACTGCTACTGAAATCCACTTTATTTTGGATTATCTGCCTCTCCAAAGTAATCTGACAGTTCTAATGGCAAACAAGAGGGAAAAAAACAAAAGGTGGGGGAAGTGGGGAGAGAAAGGAAGATGCAGAAACAGCAAGAGACAGACGGACAGTCCCAGAGAGACTGACTACATCCGGGAAGACTGTGGTGACTCACTGACTGAAGATTAGACAAGAGGCTCTGGGCAACAGCCATACCAAGATGTCCTAGCTTATTTAAAAGATTATGGATTATGTGATCATGTATGTTTCCAGAAATAAACAACTATTTTATTTTAAGAGTATTTTCAGTCACTGAGTCTACGTAGTCGTCACTAGTTCCTAGAGAAAAGACTACAAAGCCAAAACCTTTCTGGGTGTATAGAATACATGGATCAGGAAGAACCTTGCAAAAATGAAGGTAAGCCAAGAAGCACCAGAAGAGTGTTATTCCTTTTTGCCTTGAGGATCACCTGAATTAATCATTCATCTTAACCAGACATCAAGAAACATCCCATTGCCATAGGTCAAGGTACAACTCCATGTAGATCACTACCAGTCTTGCAGCAAATTGTTAGCTGGGAACCATGTTGTTTCCAAACAGTGACCAAAACAATTTTACAAAGCTTTCACCTGAGAAGAACAGAAAGAGACACAGCAAGACAGCCAAAAAAAAAAAAGGCAACCAACTGGCATCATGATCAAAAACTCAAATCAAAAGCTGCCGCTTCAACAGAAAAATCTTTTCTAACACTACCAATAATAAATGCATCCAGAAACTTGCTTTTCTCTGGTGTAACAGTAACCAACATCCTCCATAAGAAAAACACACAGGTCTGCCACAGGTCAAACGGAAAATTTTCCTTGTTTAGAAAGGCTATGGTAAAGTGCCGAATGTGGGGGGAATGGAGCAGACAGACGGTGATGGCAGATTCCTCACACTCCTTAGACCATTTTATCTCTATTACTATCAGCTGCCTGCTACAACCCAAGAGCTAAGAGATCAAGCTGAAGATGCATCTGATGTGTCAGGAAACAAACACCTCTCCTTGCCACAGGCTCCATGTGTGCCTTATCCCAGTCTGCTGAGAACAGCCTGTACCTCAACCCCATCTCGCTTTATTGTGTGGGACTCTTGTATAATACTTATTAAACAGCAGAATGAATACAGTTAGCTGATGGAGATCACCCAGCCACACTACAAATGAGGAGCTGTACAATTTCTAGTTTCAATTCTGATTCCCTTTCACTATCAGTAAGATTTAACCTTCCCCTGTAATATCCTTAAGACAGAAATGTAGCTTTGTATGTTACTTAGTCACCTGTTACATTAGGCAAAAGAAGCAGGTATCACTATCCCAGATTTTGGGTATTATTGGAGAAAGTCAAGAGAGCTTGCACAAGCACCCTCCAAGCATCACCATGAATGATGTGCTTTGTAACAGAGCTCCAAAAACGTTCACTAGTTTATTTCCACCGACCAAGATGAAATAGATGAGAACTATATGTGCTGGTATGAAATATGAGAACAACTGAAAACATTGATTGTTTATGTTCAACCTAGTAGAGCTTTGGAAGGGGAAGTGGGATATAACACTTTGGAACATGGAATCTATTTTGAAATAATCACCATTTTCTCCACTTCTAAATCAATTTCCAGAAGGTTAACTTAATAAGTGATGAACGTGATTTTAAACAGCTATACCCAGTGGCCAATTACACCTACCTAAACTCCTGTGAGACAAATATCAACATGTAATGGGACAACTCCCTGGCCACACAGAAAACTAATTTGTGAACAAATCCAATGCTAATTTCAATGAGAGGTAGATGCAATAAAACCAAACCCACAAATCCAAACCACCTCTTCTCCATTATAGATAATAAGACTGAAATCAGCTATTTCTAGCCCTTATCTGAGCTTTAAGCCAGGAAACAATACAATACAAGTGCAGCCAACACAGAAACAGTAAATGCTTAAAGACAGTATTTAAAAAACTAACTAAGCATTCAGAGCTGAAGTATCAGAACTTGCTTTGAGAAGTGTCACTTGATTTATGGGCAGGAAAATAAGCTGTATTTGCAAAAGTGTCCCATGCACTGAATATGGGTTATTTAATTTTGGCTTTGATTTCACACGGAATCATCTGCTTACTCTGAGAACATGTCGGGAAAAGGAAGCAACCAGCAGAAGAACCACCAAACACCTCCCTCCCCGCAAAAAAAACCAGCAGAGGACAAAAAGGACACAAATACAATAGACTTGACAACACTTACTGTCTTTCTGTGTCCCTCTTGTCTTGTTTTGCTACTTAACAGCTTCCTTTCTTGTTATGTACCTGAGATTAAGAGGTATAAAATACTATTTGAAAATCTATCTCATTACTATTTTTTGGCTTCTTTGCAAATTAAAAGTCCTACTGGTATGTGTGTGTGTGTGTGGAGAAATAGTTTGGGCATACGGTATTTTGGATTCCAAACCATGACTGTTTTACATACAATAGAGGGCATAACCTGTTGACAGCCTGTTGACTAAGGCAACAAAACCATCTAAACCTAGCAGCAGTATCTTGAGTAGTTCAACCGTGGCTTCATGTAGACACAGCACAGAACTACGGAAATGAAAAGTACAAACTGCACACTCAGTGCTGAAGCTAGATTCTGTTAAATCAGGTCAAAATGTACACTCACAGCTTTTAGAACAATATACATGCTGGAAGAGACTTAAAACACTCACAGATTTTGGAAAAAAAATACCTCAGCCAATTTATGCTTAATTTTTAACAGTTAAAATGATGTGTGTATGTATAAAAAGCCTATCCAGCATGGAAATTTCTTATGAAAAATAGTTTCAAGTTTGCTTACTTTGGAGACAGCACTCAGAACAGGTGAAAAACTAACTCGCTCCTTTTATTGCAAAGACATGTTACTACAAAACCAAAACCACAAAAGGAAACCTCACAGAGCATTTTTCTCAACGAAGTAAAAGTAACCATTAGCCACTCTGCAATAAAAACCATGGTAGAAAACCGTTTAACTAAAAGATAGTATTTATGCAAAAAGAGGTGATTATACCAATTTGTTTCTAGACTATGAATATAAATCACAACCCCCAAATAAAGAGGGAAATAAAAAGTATGGAAGCATCTCAACAGCAACACAACTTTTGAGTGCTGCAGGGCAATACATTGTTGCACAGCAAACACGCCACATGGTTGAAGTGCCTCAGAATGGGCTTTGAAGAGCTCAATAGAGCAAGGCTTTCAAAAAGCAGCTTTACAGTCCTCTGCAACATACACTAAGAGCCAGCTACCCTTCTAACACATGGGATTATGAACACATGCAAAAATACCTCTAGGTCTGTATCACTCAGATAAGGGAAGGACTTGAGAAGATACTCACTGAAAAACCACCACTGTTGCACATATAGAATTAAAAGCAAGACTGAAGAGCTGGAAGAAAAACGAGCATCACAGGAGACAAAATTTTGACACTGTATCTTCTATGGACTTCAGTATAGTCACTCAAGAATAAGGGAGATCATCAGCACTTCACAGAATTCCACTGACTTGCTAATTATTCCTCCAAAATATGAAGCTTTCCTACTTTCCCCCCACACCCTCTCAACACATAGTCAAATTTCTAATTTTTCTAACAAAACATCTGGCCTACGCAAAAGAGATTTGCACATAGAAGTCACTAATGTCTCAGTGTGTCCCTTATCACAAATTCTAATACAAATACCCACTGCTCTTTCAGTGGTAAGCAAAGATGAACAAGACTCTGATCTAAAGTTTTTCAAGCTTGCAGTGGTCCTCAGCCTCTAATTTTAGTTCAAAACACTACTGGAATAAGACTATTTTAGCTTTTAAAAAGGTATTACCAGAGACTCTTAAATCAATTAAACTGCTAGGGGAGATCAGAAAAGGATCTTCTGTGAATTAATTACTGATCAAATTATTAAAATACATAAACACCCCGCCCCAAGCACAGGAATAGATGCTGCTTTCACAGTAAAAAGAAATTACCAACGTTTTCTCCACTTTGCAAAAGCCTGTATGCAGACCAACATTCCTCAACAACTCATCGATTAAATCAGAGAGAGTAAGTGAACAAGTTTGCTGATAACAAAAGAAAATTTAAATTATCATAACTAAATGTTACTGCAGAGTTGCAAGGCAAGTTCTGCATGAAACTGGCAATGAAACAGCAGATAAAATTTGTTGTAAATAACAAAACAAACATCAAAAATAATCAAATGTCCTAACAATGTTGTAACTACTGTACAATGCAAGAAAAAATATCTTATTATTCTTCTGGTTTTTGAAACAATATCCCTTCAGAGCTCAGTGACAGCCAAAAAATACAAGACCTAGTAACAAGTAAGAAAGGAACAGATAATCAAAGTATCATTATATCATGCAGAAATTAATGATAGCCTCTCATCTTGTCTAGTGCATGCATCCGTAACCACCCTAACTCTTAAGTTATACAGAGGAAGCAGAAAGATTTAGAGAATGGCCACAGGTTAGGAAAAATTATTATGCAAGTAAAGATCAATAAATTATTGTGGTGGGTTTAAGGGCTCCTCCCAGCCCCCCACACACAGCAGGTAAAGGAGAGACTGGATTGGAAGTTAAAAACTAAAAACTGCTTTAATAATAATAATAACAGATATAAATGAAACAAAATATAAACAGGTACAGGACCCAAGATACTGAACCGTCCCGATGCCAGCTCCCAGTGGAATCAGCACAAGCAGTCCAAAGCAGTGAGATAGCACCCGCAGGTTTCAGCACAGGCAGACAGCACGCAGCTCGGCCGAAAGTCCCAGCAGGAAGGGAAGCTTCCTCGTGGTTCCAAACAACAAAAGTCCCCCCGGAGAAACCCAGCATTCTCCCCCCGCCCCCCGGAGGGGGTTTGCAGTGTCCTCAACTCAGGAATTTCAGGTTTCTTAAAGGGACAGTTCAGGCAAGGGGTGTGTGTGGGGGGGGGGAGATAACTAATAACAGTGCTATGTACGTGGTGGTGGAATATCTTTTAGAAAATACAGTTACTGAACAGAATTAATTCTGTTCTAATCCAAACCATGACAATTATGATTCTTCAATTTGGTTGAGGAGAGACATAAAAGTGGCATATCAATCAATGACATTGGGCGAGGGGAGGTGGAAACCCAGAATTATGAAGAACATCAATAACAACCAAACATTACTGTTCAGAACACAACATCATGGTGGAAATCATTTAATTCACTGGTCAACATACAAGACAGAAACATCAATACTTTTGCCACAAAATGCCTGTAATCACTGTCAAAACTGTATTCAAAGTCAGAAGAATTCACAACTTCCAGAGAATGAGTCCCCCAATGCCTACAAGAACAACGTCCAGCTCTGTCCAGGAAATCCCCTAAGGCCCTGAATGCTGGCCTTTGCTGGGAGAGCGCAACAAGCAAAGGTGGCAAAATATTTGCCCTATACTTACACTCTTTCCTTAAGCATCATTGCTGGACACAATCAGACCATCTATACTCACTTGAGCAGATCTTTGGGAGGAGTTGGGAAAAGAAGATCTCCTTTCACCTGTCTTCCACCATCTTATTTAATTAGCCTCTAACAGGTATGTACTTAACTACCACTGAATTCCAACTCTATTTAACTGAAAATTGCTTACCCTAACATGCCGTTGAAAATTCCAGCCACTACTGTGCCAACAATTTCCGTTCATAAATGATTTGGTCACTGTATTGTGACCTTTAAAGGAAAATGCCAGTAGTAGGCTGTGAGCAGATTCAAAAAAAACACCACCCCTAAATTTCAAGGTAAAAACCCCACAAATCACCATCAAGCAGCCCCACACAAAAAAAACCTCAAAACCCAAAACCCCACACACAAGATAAAAAGACTAAGCGGTACCTCTTGAGGTTTCAACTTTTCTATGTCCGCAGACAGGTCTGAGCTTTTTCCATGAAGACTGCCGTTTTCCTGCAAACAGGCAAGCAGTGAGAACAATTAGGAAAAGAATAACACTCTATATGGAAATTATGGGAAAAGCACTGGATTTTGAAGTTAACATGTAAGACGTATATCTTTTGGAAACTCCGTATGCTAATCGCCACAAGGAATAACCCAGGAATGTAAAAAGCTAACTGTATCATTTGCCCTGCCTCCTGAGAAATTCTGATCTATATTCTTAATAATACAGACCCACACACTCATTTTTGCTCTTCCCCAGAGTCATCTGACCTGGCAGCATACGAAGTAGTAGTTATAACTTATCTTTATTCAAAATTCTGAACCAGTTCTGTAATGTGTAGAAAGAAAACCAAAAAATAAAGACCATACACATTACCCAAAATGTACGCTTGCCAACTTGATATAGACTGGCAAACAAAGTAAAGTGCTTTTTCAGTGATTTCAGTGCAGAAGAGAACCTCCTTTGTTGTACTTTTTTGCAGAAGGACACAGCAATGGGATGAATTAATTTGTGTCTCTTAACCATTAGCAATTCCGTATACAGACAGTATATGTATTTCTAGTGTTTACCACTTTTTCAGAGACAACAAAGGAATGGAGTCTTCGTATAAAATAAGTTTATTTTGTGTTAAAAGAAAACTGTTGCCATTTAAATGACATCCCAGGAAAACATAATTGCTTCTTGCAGGGCCTCTACAGAAAGTAGTTTTTCTTCCCCTCCCATTATCAAATTTTTAGGTGTCTTGAAGGCCTGGACAAAATCTACATTCACTGACCAAACCCTCTGAATTCCTCTGGATAGCCACTTTGCATCAATTCTGCATAATATCCATCCCAACCCTGTGGGACAGGCCTTCCTTATTCCTCAGTGCATGTAGATGATACACTACATAAACACAAGGAGATGCATGTGTTTTGTTGTCTTTCAAAGCCTAGCACCAGAGCATGATGCCTCCTGAAAGAACCCAACAACACCGAGCTCTCAGACAAATCTAAATCTACCAGCATCCACTGCCTGGTCAGTGATCCCATCAGGAACTGCTGCGGTACTGATGCTTCAGGACCGTGGAGCCAACAGCTCACAAGCTCAACTGACACCATGGAGAAATTTTGTGGACAGTCTAGTGTTACATTGTGTGCTAATATGAAACTTACTCTTGAGTTAGTATCATTTAACAGGTTTTCCAAAAAGAAAGTTAGTGCAGGAAGATGTTTGTAAAATACTCAACTTACAATAATCTTCCACAAGAATTTAGTACTGAGGTTGCCCTCCCCAGCTCATGATTTCTGCTGCCACCATCTCAATACTGCAGGAACAAATTATTTTGGTTTTGTTTTTTTTTAAGAAGAAAAGGCAAAACATACAAAACCTTGTTTTGACAGAAAGAGGGAAGAGATGAACCTGATTATTTCATTTTTAGTCTAGAAATCAAAAAAGTTTATGTGCAAATATTTGGTCTTCTCCTGTCCTAAACTTTATATAAAATCATTAAATTCAGCCACAAATAAAAGTAGGGAAATAAATCTACATGTCAGTATTTTCAAAGTCTCTCACTTTCCGAAAAAAATCAGACAGTATTAACTGCCAATTCTCCAAAATTAAACATACTTTATAATGTACTTAGCTTGAACTAAGACAGACCTATTGGAACAGTATGCTCCAGTTTAAACAAAACTGAACATATTTTCTTCAAAAAAAAACCACAACAAAACAATGACCAAAAAAACCCATCACAAGCTGTAAATAACTGGTGCTTCAGAATGAACTCTCAATACAGCACAAATTACTAGCATGCAAGAGAAAAATCCTCTGCACTTAGCAAGCAGAGGAAGAAATACTTCAATAACATTCTGGGGATAGATTCCGTCAACTCTTAACAATATATTTGGTTTGGTTACAGCCCAACTGGCTTTAGCTGAAATGGTCCTAATATAAGTTATGATTCAGCAAGAACTGTCTGCTGGGAAGATAAATTTCTTCTTTCTGTCTCACTCTTTTTTTTTCTTTTTTTTTTTTTAAAAAAACTATTTTAAATCCAAGTTACAGTTGTTGGGAAGAGAGAGACATCTGACATATATAAGCATCTAATATAGCTCTTTTTCCTGAAGTTTTCTATAGAACCCAAGACAAATCTACATTTACATTTGCTTTTCTTAATGCTACACCCAAATAGTACTGACCTCTTCTTATGATTCTAATTTCTGGTATACCTCTGTTAGAGCACTAACATCTATATTATCAATTTTAGGGTATAATGATATAACTTGTGGAGGGGTGATTCTTAACCCGTGTTTAAATTTCCCAGTCATAATCTTCAGTTACAGTAAGAAAAAAAAACCCCAAACACACAGACAAAAGCATAAAACAAAACCCAAACAAACAAAAAGACCAACATGCTAGACACCCTAATTTTACATTATTGGAATGTTAGCTGACTGATACTATAACAAAACAAAAAAAAAGTGATTAATATAGACACACAGCCAATGAATCACAAGCTCAAACTCCTAACTCAGAATCAACTAAAACTGATCAGCAGCATCAGAAAGGAGTGCCAAAACACCAAACACTAGAAGAACACAAGTTACTCAGAGCTGGGTAATAAGATTCCATTTCAAATGTACAAAAAGCATCTAAACGCTTCATGAGTCAATTTATGGAGGATTTTTTTAAAGTGTCTAATTTCTAAGTTGCACAGAAATTCTATATAACCCATAAAAGATCTTCTATCTTTTTATTATAATTTATTTACCAAAGATCAATGGAAAAATTAGGACTTCATGATTAATCTTTCTAATGCTCTCATCCAAAGTCAGAAAGAGGCTTTAACAATATCCAGTAAGCTGGACAAGACCTTACAGCCTACCCACTTCTCTCCACAGCAAGAGAAAGCTGCAAAGGTGCAAAAGCTAACACAGCTCTCTGCCTTACGGGTACTGAAATCAGACAGACAATTTAGACTAGGCCCATCCATTACACTGTGCATTTCTAGTAATTAATTCATAAGGTTTTAGCTCACTGGCTTTTTAGAGAGTAGATATTCATAAAAAGAAACTTGAGAAGATGAAAGGGAATGTGATTTACTAAAGGGAAAGCTTGCTCCTGACCACTGAGTTGGGTTTTAAAAAAGCATATGTTATTTTAGAATATTAGATACTAACAAAAATCCTCAGCACAATAAGCAGGGATGGATAAAGCTGCAAAGGGAACAGGAGGAAAGCATTTAAAAGGAGAAGCTGGTCTTCAACATCATGACACAGCACATACTACAGCTGGCTAATGTTAATGGAGCGGCAGGCATTCCCAACACTGTCAATAAATATACTCCTGAATAAGTAACATGACTTCTATTTTCATTTTTTTTGACCATAAGGCGAATAAAACACATGCTTATCATTCAAGTAGAAAGTTTTGTACAGTTTACTCAAATTCTGAACCTGTATATTTTTTAGCCTTAGCAATCTGAATCACTACTGCTGCACTCTGAAGTCTCTAAGAGATGCTAATATGTGTATTTAAAGGAGCTTACCCCTGAAAACACTGCCAAATCACGTGCTGATTTTTATTGTACATTCCCATAAACTTTCACTATGAATTATTACATGAGAACCTTAGAGAACCTTACCCTTGAAGATTCATATGAAGGACTTGGCTGACCGCTTGTTCCCCAGGATGTGGCACCTGTTCGCTCATCCATACCTAGCAATAAAAAGACAAATACAGACCTTTAAGAAAGCATAGCCAAAGCATCATGTTTTCTCTTGCAACCTGAAAGCAAATTCATCCACTTCTGTATACTTGGAAATACTGCTTTAAACCCAAAATTTAAGATGAACAGTTTTTCCTTGTTCATGAAGCTGGTTACAAAGCAACATACTCATTTGGACACCTGCAGATGCTGAAAACAGGAGCATAAAAAAAAAAGAGAAGATTTGCAAGTCTGCAATGTCTGCCCTACTCAATCCATAAGAAATTAGCATGAGCAACAAAACAAGCACAATGATGTTAGCTTGGGGTTTTGCTCAGTCCGATTTACCCTAAATCTTAAGCACTGAGTATTACAGCACATACTGTGAAACATATACTTGTTAACTACACTTTGCTCTCATGTCTTGTGCAAAATTACTTCCCCTATTTGGTCTTCAGGTGAAGTGTAAGATATTTTAGCATAAGGGGGGAAAAAGTCAAGACAGACTGGTTATATTTTAATAGCTTTAGAAAAAAAGAACCCAGGCAGACTTATGGTGTCTGTCTTACTAAAACAGGAATTTTTTTAACTCTGTAACGGTTCTCTTAGAATCAGTTCCCTTTATGCAAATCCAGGTTACAGCTCAAAAGAGAAAGGGGAAAGAAAAAGATAGGGAGAACTTTAAACTCAGTTTCAGACTATGTATCACATGTATTCTCTAGCCAACAACTAGAAAGTTGCCAGCACTTTCTCCAGTTACTTTCTATTCAAAGTTAATTGGTCAAACCATCTTTAAACCATATTCCAAATCAATTAATTGCAAAAATACCTGAACTTCTATAGACAAGTCATTCCTATAGGGTAAGGCTACTATTCTAGTAATTAAGTTCCTGATTATCTAGATCACAAGAGTTTTCTTTTTAAGGGTGGAATGCTTCCATCCTGAATTGCAGATTTCCATACACATTGGCCTCTTAATTTATGAGTAAGAACTATGTGCCACAATTTATAAACAACAGGGGAGTACAAGCTGCTCTATACAATCATTCCTAACTTTATATTGCAACTATAAAGCACCCATGCATGTATCTCAGACTGGCCACACTACAAAATAAAACGCAAGGAAATACTGTAAATAACTATCTATCTATGGAATAATAGTCTAATCATTATTTCCTTAAGAAATGTGATTTATAAGCTACAAAGCACTGTTTTGAGGAAGACAGCCTGCAGAAGACATGTTAAACTGAAGTACAGTACAATCGCCCAGATAAAAGCTAGAGACCTTTTGTATACTGCAGGAAAGATCCTCAAGGCTGGAGAATGCTCTTTGAAAATGCAAAACCATCACTACATTGAGCCAGCAGTTTGTGGAAGTCTGCTGCATCTTGCAGCTGACAGTATTGTTGTTGTTTCATTGTAACTGATCCAGGAGCTGAGTAAAAAGTCGTGGCTGGCACTGACAAAGGCAAAAGTAATCTTTTGGCACAACTGACCCTTTTCTGCCAGAAACAACAGCGCTAGTAATCCAGTGATTATCATAACAAGTCTTCCATTGCTTTAGTTTCAAAAAGGACATGTGGGGTGGGGGCATAGAAAAGAAAAATATCCTACTGCAAGGCAAAGACTTTGGGAAAGTCTAAGACATAGTACATTATATGAACCTATTTAGGAAGTATGTCAGTATACAATCATTATGCATGGAATGTTTAGATGCATGACCCCTATTCAGCAAAACCTGTTATTCATTTAATAATTTGAGTCAGTGGCACATAAGGACTTACGTTAAGGTTTTGATAAATCGGCACACATACAGCTAAAAATTCTCATATTTTAATTTTACCATTTGAATTATGCAAATAAAGCATTTGAAAAAAATCACTCTAAACCAGAACGTAACAGTTTAAGATGGAGAGGAAAACTAATTTCTAAATAGTTCCCAGAACTCTTTCTTCCGAAAAAGGCCAGTGTGGTTATAGCTAGAGTAGTCCGGAGCACCAACATGTTTCCCTTTTTCTGCCAGGTGTCTGCTTCCTCCTTTTCATGCAGCACTTTTTTTTCCCCCAAGCCCAAAACACGTTTGCATCTTGAGCTACCCTTTAATCAGAACTGCACACTAGGTACACGCATTCCCACTTTAGAAGCTTCTTGAAGGCTACAAAGAAGAATTTCAATACACTGCATACAGAACACAGGCACTCTTACTGTTGCGCTTGACATGTGGATTTGACTTCGAATGACACCCCTGCTGCCCTCAGCCCCCACAAACATAGCACACACCAAATGAGCAGGGAACAGGATGGCAGACAACACTCAACCAGGAAATCAGGTATGTGCCTAGTTTGCATGCTAATTCATTTCTTCCAGACCATGTTACTGAGAACACAGCTGCAATGGGCAGGGCACGTCTCAAGGATGAAGGACCACCGCCTCCCTAAGATCTTGCTTTACGGTGAACTTGCCACTGGCTGCCACAAGAGAGGAGCCCCAAAGAGAAGATACAAGGACTCCCTGAAACAACATCTCAGCCTTGGCCATATTGATCCTCATAACTGGTCTACTCTGGCCTCCAAGCGGGAGGCCTGGAGACACAACATCTATAACGCTGCAGATGCTTTTGAGAAAGCAAGCAGGATCACCCTTGAGGAGAAAAGACAACGCAGGAAGAATTGTGCCTTGCAGAATACACCATCTAAGGAGTCTTTCTGCTGTGCCTTTTGCAACCGCTCATGCCTATCTTGTATTTGCCTTTTCAGCCATCAACGCACTTGCAACAAACTTGGGTAGAGCCCTTCCCAAATCTTCGTTTGCGAAGCCTATCCATGATGATGATGATCATTTCTTCCACCAATGACAGATGAAAAACATCCCAGTGCTGCAAGAGACAAAGACCCAGACATACTCTAGCAGGCAGGGCACAAACAAATATTTTAATACAGCCAAAGGGAACTCTACATGAATGAGACAGAAGGATTAGATACACCTTCCAGATGGGAGGAGAGACTGAAGTGGGGAAAACACAGTAAGAAAGAACACGAGTCTTATATTTGTAGTAATAAATTCAATACAGTCTCAAAGGCAAAAAGTGTCAACAAAAGGGTTCAAGCAACTTCCTAAGAAACACAGAACAGAACAGAGGAAAAAGGGGGACCACCACCTGCATATAACCTCTTCCACAAGGAAACGTAGTGTCCAATTCCAATATCCGCTAATTCATCATGGATGTTAAAAGGCACAGGAAAGCTGTGAGAGTTAGCAGAGCACTGAAAAACATACTGCACAGGGAAAGGCTGCAATATCTCAATTTGTTTAGGCAATGCAAAAAAGGGGGATATGCAACAACTGTGCTATAAAAGTCTAATAACACAGATAACATGCAGTCAAGCAGATAGAGAAGTATGAGGTTCTCCACCCACTTTTTTTTTAGTAGGCACTGAGGATGGAAAGTAATTGAAATGACTCAGGAGCTGACTTCATAGTTCTCAATGAAAATCATCTACTGCTACAGCAGATACGCTGCAGTTTAACTAGGGAGTAGTTCAATTAAGTTTGATCTTTGTTTGAGTGGACTCAGCTGGCAGTTTGTGGCTGGTCTGGCTCACACAGCACCTCCACCACACTCACTACTGCTGTCTCCGGAAGGACCAGCAAGACATTGCCCTTATCCTTGGCCAGCCACGCAGACAGGGCACAGACCAAACCTGGGACCCCAGCCAGACTGCAGGAAAGGCTCAGTGTTCCTCGTTCACCTCAGAAAGATTGGGCCAAGCAGTCATGAGGATGCTTTCTGCCTGTATGCTCGAATTCTAAAAAAGGTTTTCCTTAATGTCACTTCTCAGATGGTCCTGTGAGCACTTCAATATCTTCTAGAAGAAATGCTTAAGAAACTTGCTGCCTCATTACCTTCAACACATGTATTCATTCCGAAGAAACATGTTCAAACATTCATCTAATAAAAAAATTGGATCTTGCAATCAAACTGAAATGAAAGTCATTGTTCCTGCTGGTATAAGACAAAGATGACCATATTTAAAACTTATTTCAAGGACCTAATGTTCGTGTAAGCAAGCTAATACACTTTATAGGGTTACCATCTGCTATGATGTTGATCAAATAAATGATTTGACCAAAAAAGAAAATCATATTGCAGATTGTTATACTAGGTACTCAAGGTATGAGTTTATCTTTTATAGCTTCTTTATCCAATTTTGTTTCAGAGCAATGATATTCCTTCAGATAAGATTCAACAACTGAAATCAATTACAAAAACTGGAACACAAACCATAACAGCGTTGATTGTATTTTGCATCTTAGACACCCAAACAAATCAATCTACCATTAGACTCTATATTGGAAAGGTCTATTGTGAAGTATAATACAAATATTACCTACAATTATATTTTAGGCCTAGACTTTCTAGTAAGGGGACAGAGAGAGTATTATTTGATGGAGAATTACTACCTCAATTAAAAATTTTACATTTCAACGGAGTAAGACTAGTTCTCAGCCTTTTCTTGTTTATTCAAATAGAAAATATTTCCAATTTTATCATAAACTTAATTGATATTCTAACAAAGTACAGCAAATTTGCAAGTGACATAAACAAGTAAAGACAAGTATAGTTCCACACATTTATTACTAGTGGGACGAGCCAGGAGTGTAAGGTGAGGGGAGCGTGGAAGGACACCCACCAAAAGCAGCTTTGACAACAGATGTCATGTGGTGGGCTTAAAATGTACAAAGTTAGGGGCATTAATCAAACTGAGAAGAGAAATGAAACCCAGGCAACCTATCAACAGTCTAACCACTTAAGTGCCACTGGGATAAATTCAGATACATTGTAATTAGGTTAAAGACAAACCTCTTCCACTTCAAACTGTATAAAGAGAGGACTTTCTCTCCACACCCCACCCCCNGGGGGGGCGTGTACAAGGAGGAAAGAAAAACTCCAAATCTCATTCCATACTGTTCCTTGGAGAATGTACTGCTTGCCTCACAGCATATGGATACAAAGTTCCCCTCATCCCTCTGGACAAGAAAAGGGAAGTTCCTCCCCAGTAACAGAACTGCCTATTAGAGGCACCAGTGGGAGTAACAAAGAAACGCCCCTTTTTGGACCTTTTGCTCCAGAGTAAATCAATGGAAGTGCTATTGGTATGTCACAGAAACCCTATTTTGAGTCAGAATTGTTTGGTACAAACTCACACCTCCACAATTCCTTCAGGAAAATTCCCAAGATAATTTTATAAAATTGTATGATGCTGCTCAATCTCCTACCTGCACTGAACCATGAAACTGCAGACTGAACGTTCAATCCATCATGGTGGTCTAAAAATGAGATTTCTCCTGGTTTTAACAATTAGTTTCAATGTCCTTGCCCACCTCCCCAGTCAGCTTTGTAAATCATGAGTGCTGAGACTGTTAACTACCAACTTCTAATGGTAAACGTTTACAAGCACAAGAAAGCACTGCAGCAACTGAAGCCAGTCTGACGAGGCATCAGTTATACTAGTGATCACCCATAAACCACTAGCTTCCACTTGAATATTCTTCTTTGCACACATCAGTTTGTAAGCTCTGTATGAAATAACAGTGACTCTTAACAGTAAATTTTTACATTTTTAGAACTGTTTAACCTGAAGAATCCCAGAACATATCTGACATAGTAAAGAATAAAACTTCTGCTAAGACAGTTATTGTGGCAATTATTTTTGTAGGCAGTAAGATATGCTATACAAAGTTAATTTCTAGTCCTAGAACAGGCAATCACAATTGAAACTTCAGTAAAACAAAACTATTCAAGTGGGGGAAACTTACTCCAAGCATACAAAACTTGCCTGAGCAATAACCAAAACTTAGATAAATATTAGCATTGAGATTTGTTAAAAATTAGTTGTAAACTAAACTGTATCAGCAAATGGAATTCTCTCTTTATGGGAAGCTGTTTCAAACCTACACTTTCATACAGAAAAAAGATTTGCAAGATCAGTACTTTCTGAGGTCAGAATACAACTCTGAGGTGTACACTAGAAATTTTTCTAATACAACAAAATATTTACATTGTATAAAGTCAGAAGAAAAATAAGGAAAAATCATGCTGGTTCAGTAAAACTGATGAAAAGCTTTAATCTGTCTTAAGTGTCTTTTAACGTCAAAAGTCAGTACCAGTAATGCAGTTCCTGTGTAACTATCAAGTATGTTGTAGATTTGTTTCCACTCATTACCTAAATACAATTTGCTATTAAAAAAAAATAATTTCTACTTTTAACTTAATTTCACAAACAATCCTATTAATGTCTTGTAATAAGACCCACATATTCCCTACGAACAACATTAGGTTATTAATTCCTGTAATAGCAGCGCTCTTGAAGAAATGTGAGAAGTTACCTGCTTCTCTTCCCTTGTATTCTCTGCTTCCTAGACTCTAAATCACATCACCAAGCACACCAAGTGACCTGGCAAGACCTGGACACTTTACAATATAACACGCTCAAAATAAAAACTGAATTGACATTTCCCACCCAAACCAAACTAAAACAGAAAACTGCACATTGCTACACCTAGCTTGCCAGAAAAAGTCCC
The DNA here is from genome assembly GCA_013399015.1 of Galbula dea. Lineage (NCBI taxonomy): Eukaryota > Metazoa > Chordata > Aves > Piciformes > Galbulidae > Galbula > Galbula dea. The sequence continues at coordinate 547,585 of VWZX01001368.1, read as the reverse complement.
TCAGGGATAGCTCAAAGAGGAGAGCATATTTATAATACCATACAATACCATATGTACTACACTGTCTGCAATACTTCTGTATTTGTGTATGTTTATTCAGACAGTTCAAGTATAAGCTAATGAGAAAACTATAAAATTTACTATTTACATTAGTTTAAAAAAAAAGGAATTTTCCTTACAAATCCAGAGGTTCTCAGAGCAGCATAGTAAAGCTATTCTGTGCCCCTGAATATTTTGCTTTTTAATACAAGGTTTAGTATTACTACTCCATCCAATTTAAACTTAAAATTCTAAATGAAAAATTTAAATGCTAATCTTCATGGACTATGCCCTGTATATAAATAATATTTACACACGTACACTCAGTGTATTTTGAAACCTCCCTGGCTACAAATGCCAATAAAGCAAACCAGCTAAGAGACCAAGCCTTTAGCAGGGATACAACCCAGAGATTTTATTCACATGCAAACACACACACAGTGAAATTGCTATTAAATTGCATCACGCTGCTTTTTCTCTTCTCTGTATGAACCATGTAGTATCAGATTGAACAGCACTAACAAGCAAGTCTTGGCCCCGTGGTATTAGCTATCACAATAATCCATTCTACTGGCAAATTTTCCTGTGGCTACTTTGGTTATGACTCAACAGCTTTATACAGTCACATACTTTAAAATTTATGTATATTTTTATATATACCAAATCAAGGCCAGGGTCACAAAACTGCAAACACCAGGCAAAAGCTATTCAACTATAGTCTCACAGTCAACAGCTACTGTTACCAATTGTATTACAGCAGTACAGGAAACTGCCAGTTCAGATACCAGGATACAGCACAATCTGAGTTACACGGTGTGTAACTGCAGTGCTAACTCTCAAAATCAACAACAACACTGCAAGTCTGGCAGCTTTTCTAACAACGTTTATAAAATGTTAAGAAAAATTGCTTTCAGTCATTTTCTGTCTCACAAGGTGTCCAGAAAATGCTGATCCTCTACAGACCTCCAAGATCAACCAGAGGACAGTACCCATTCATGGTGCTGACAACTGTCATGCATCTTTATACATGTACAACTGAAATTATCCAGTTACAACAAATTAAAAGTACTTTGTTGCTATTTAGAAGATCATTAATGCATTAATTAACACTCCAATCTTTTAAGGAAAAAAGAGAACCTCTGACATACCAAGTGGTTTAAGAGTGGGGGGGAGGGGAGGGAAGGCAGCTCTGAGAAACACCACATATTTTGAATTTCTGAGTTCACGTAGGTGAGCCAAAGGAGAAATAAAGTATCAGACAAAAACCTTGCATCTCACTGAGCCAGAATTTTGAGCTTTAAGTAAAATGGCAGGTACAGTATACAATATAGCCAAGGAAATGACAATGCAATTCCATGTTTACGCTTTTATGATTGGAAACAAAGATATTTGGCTATGCAGTCAAGATCACAGAAGTCTTGAGTCTGATCTTCAGAAGATCTAGACCAAACAATTTCTTATACTTTGCTAAGGTATACAAAGTATCTCTGTATCAGAATTCTGGTTGTCCTACAGTACCAAAATCTGAAGTCTTATCTATTAACAGCAGCAGAGCATTTCCCATTAAAACAATAAAACACTAACATCTTATGTTTTCATAAAACAAAGCATGCAGAACACAAAGAAGCTTGGAAGGTTTTCAGGTTTACCTTCAGATAGGCATATCTTCCAAAAGAAAGTATCTTACAATTACTTGCTCTAAAGAGCACTTCTAGCAGATTCACCCACAGGATTGAACTCTCATGACTGAACAAAACAGCAGTTACACTTCAGGAGTTGTATGAACAGAAGTCCTTCAGAAAAAAATTCTCTCGCGCGTCACCTGGGGAAAAGCATCTATTACATGAACGTGTCAGCATTAAGCAGCATCTTTTAACTCTAAAAAACACAGTTTATCTGTTCAGTATTTAAACAGGGAAGAATGCTTAATGGATAAATGCAAGCACTGCACATCTGTTCATCTAAGCCAGAGATGCAGTTCGCTAGCCCTAAGTTACGTGTGGAAAAATAATAGAATAAATATAGCAAATGTTGACTTAGGTAATTATTACAACCTAGCTCACTCATCTCTCTCCTGCTTTGCCAAGAAATCAAGAAGAAACCCTCCATACTTCTTGATTTCATCCAAGAAAAAAAACCTTTTGCAAGGTTAGGGCTTCACCATTTGCCCTGCAGCACAATGAAGTGCCCTGCTGCTTTATCCCAAGGGAAAGACAGCACCTATTCCCTCAGTAAAAAGGCTGCCTAGATCACAATGTGTTTTCTTCTATTTTTTGAAGCATGGAGAAAAGAAAAAGGTGTAAACTAAACTATTAAAAACTTTCAAGAAGCATCTCTACCTGCATTTATGCAGTCAAGAATTTGAGCAGATGGAAGTTAGCATTAGCCTACAGTGTCAAAGATTATTTTTCCCAGTATGCATTTTGTACTAACTAGTGCTTCCCCCTCCATAAGCTAGCTGGAATCTAGTACAGCTCTTGCCAGATGTTCTCCTTTTGCAGAGGTCCAAAACTAACAGTTCTCAATAATTCCATTATTTCCAAGTCAGAGATAGTTTGAACAAATGATGGAGATCTGGCACAGTCTGTGTTGCCAGCAGAGCCCTCAAACTCCTTAAAAAAACCTCAACAAATCCAAACAAAAAAAAAAGCCCCAAGGAACCTTTCCTTCCTCAGCACTGAGACATTTCTTCCAACCACTTTGACAGAGGTTTTATTGGTATTTTTGAGCCTCAAAGTAAGAAAGTGTGATGTTCTCTGTCAGAAGAGAGAAATCTATTTTTAAACTTCCCAGATGTCATTATATCTGCCCAAATATTTGCTGAATCAAGCTCCTTCCTGCCTGGGCTGTTAGCTGCCTGCTGAGTCAGGCAGGCAGCCTTTGTGATGACAACTCCCTTAGCATGAGTGGCAGTATATGATGGCGTGCACACAACGCCGGAAAGCTGCTATGATCCATTTCAGCCCCCTACATCAACAAACGTGGTAGAAAGAAGACTGCTGCCTGGTATTAATGGGCCTTGCACTAACACATAGCAATACTGCAGCAATTAAGATGTCTGAGGGAACCTAGTTTACCTTCACCCCCAAAAATATTTTGTTTCTGTTCATTAAGTGTTTCCACTCTTTCCCTTTATTTAAAAGAAAGGCTGTTCCTCACACCCAACCAAGATGTCTCACTCACAGCTCACTGAAGTACTAAGCTGCCTGACACCTGCATTCACTAGTTTCTTCCTTCATAACCAAAAAGTATTAGTTGACCTACAGACTTCTGCTGCACTTCAGGACTGTCTGCATTTCAACATTCTTCTGCTTCTATATCCATGTTGTTGCAGCTTGTGTGTCTGGAAATATGTTCTAATAACAAAATTACACCTTTAGGGGACCAGTAACAGAAGTAACAAGCAGCCAAGATTCCCTGTTCAGCACTGTGGTATTTAAATGCTGGAGAATAACTAAAACGTTAAAAAAATAGAACAGTTTAATATTGCTAATTTAGCAGAAAATGCAACTATTCTGAAAATAATTTGAAGTAGTATCACAGTAACAACAACAAAAAAAAAAAACACCACACAAAAAACCCCACCAAAATAAAACAAAAGAAGCCCCACACCACAAACCACAACATTTTTCTATTGAGGAGAGTATCTAATAATCTGGCAGGATCTGAGTCTGGTAGAAATGAGTCCAGAAGTAATCTGCATTTGTTACCAAAGATATCAAGATTTCTCCAACTTCACTTCTTAATCAAAAGACAGGCTTTTTTCTCCCCTCCTTGAAGAATGCACTGCTCTTCCTTTTATTTCTTCTGCTAGCTTTTCATTTACTACTCCATAGTATGGTTGGACTGTGTAACATTTGTCCTTGGCTTAAATCCTAAATATCACACTTTTTAACAGAAATGTGAGGTTTTTTTCCTGTAACAAGCATCACATGAGCTCCAACACTCTTAATGAAATGCCCTTCAAAACCATATACGCTTCAGAAGCGGAACGTGGACGGAAAAGTTAAACCTGGCATTTATACTCAAATAAGCCTGGTTTAAATTGCCTTCCTTCTCTGACATTACAGCTGGAACTGACATATCTGTTGCTGCTAAAATGCACTCATGACTTTTTTTTTTTTTTTTAATTTAAAGTGTAACTTGTCCTCATTTAAACAAAAACATTTGCTGCTGCTTCTCAAAAGGATGCTGCTACAGCAGGTCTGTAGGTTACAGCTAGAAAATGCTGAAAACCAATAAAATGTGGTACTTAGTCTTCCTGTGGTGAAAAAGCACCCTTACCTGGTAATTACCTTTCCTGTAGTGGTACAGTATAGAGCATTTCCAAACATTAACTTGAATAGTATACAGTCAAAAAAGCAAGCAGCAGTCAATAATTATTTTGGTTTTAAATTTCTTCTCCCAAGATATTTTAAAAGTCTCTCCTACTACAAACACATCACATACTCTCACAACTTCACTCCTACAAAAGTTACACCTTAAAATAAAGGATTAGTTTCTAGGGAAGAGAACACAGAAGCTAATAGCTTTACATTAAAATTAGAACAAATATTCTAAATTAAATATTACATGTGAGTAAGAATAAGAAGGGGAAGGACACTAAAACCCTTCAGTTCCCAAGCACTGCAGATTGCTAGGCAGTGCCAGCAGAGTCCAACAGAACCCTTACCCAACATATAAGCTACAGCAGTACAAAATCTCCTCATGTAAATTAAGCCTTCAAATGGGCAAGCATCACTTACCAACTCCTCACAAGTATTTTAATGCAGGAACCAGACAATAGCTTAGAAGTCAAGTTTTATGGATGCAAACACAAGCCTATCTTACTAAGGGCTGGCTGCCATCCAAAGAGGCCATCCTACTTCCCTTAGCACCTCACTGTTCCCACTGCCCATAGCCCAGCTTTTATGTCCTATTCCCTCATAGCAGCATCATTGTTTTGTATGGTCTTGCAGTAAAACAGTTCAGGAAAACCAATCAAGAGTATGGAACCACACAAAAACCTGTTGCTGGTTTCTGGCCAGATTACCTCACAGAAGTATTTCATCAGCAGGCTAGAACACCACCAGTGCTGGCAGTAAGGAAGGGGAGAGCACAAGAATCAGAAGCCAGGGTTGCATGAAGGACCAGGGAAGCCAGCCCATTGCTTCTCAAGCACTTCCTAACTCTGAGACTGGCTATATTTCAAGAACATAGTGATTTCTTCAAGGAGATTGAAAAAAAAAAAAAAAGTGAAGCACAAAATCCTGCAGTCTACTTTGGGGCTACTGGCTTTATTGCACCATTCATACTATGCCAGTGTGTAAGAAAAATAACCAAATAAAGTTTGAATGACATCAAACACCAATAAGCTTTATCAAAACTTAAATATTGAATCTTCTCTCTGTTAGAGGAGAAACAGGTTATGAGAAAGTTCAGCATGTGGAGAACACAAACACAATTCTTGCTCTTCTCTTGCTACAACTCTGGCAAAGTTTAAAGGAAAAGTAAATTACTTTGAAGTAAATGGCAACAATGTCACATGACCCAAGAATTTTCCTTCCCCGTCTTTCTTCTGTAATCAAAAAGACAATATTTTTAATTTAAAAATAAAATTTTAAGTACACTTTGAATTTTAGCCAAAACAAGTTTTGGGTTCCATGTGCCAAATAAGTTGATTCTATAAATAACTATAGTTTTTTGGGGTTGTTTTTTGCTGGTGTTTGGTTTTGTTTTTTTTTTCTTTAGAAACTTAGGCATTGCCAGAAAAACCCCAATTGCCTCTCTGGGTGGTGACTAAGTTTAAATTGTGTTTGTCTTAAATCCTGCGCTCAGTTCTCTTTATGTTACAGCTTTTAGCTCTGGCAAGAGCTTTCAGACTTTGCTTCACTTTTAACTTTACTTTTCACATTCCAACACTCTAATACAATGAAATTTGTAAAAATGCCCAGCTTTGCTCACTAAAAATAAAACCTTACTATTTAGGATTATCAAATAATTTTATGAGAAGAATTCACAATCTTAAATACAGAAAAAAACAAAAATGAAAAAAACAGTTTCTGCCTTATTGAAAAAGACAACCATGGCACAGTATTTGGAAAGAAAACCATCGACCTTCCCTCCTAGATGTAAGAGAGAATTCTGGAGAGTCACACATGTAATAGGGCAATTCAGAATAAACATCTCCTACAGCTCCATCAGAACATCCATGTGGGCCAAAAATACAGAGCCTGTTCTTTTAGAAAAGGCTGGCTCACATATAGTGAATTCCTCACTAAACACTCTATCTAAACTCCAGCAAATGTGTGATGCTCACATAACTGAAGGGCTATATTAAACATTTGTTTCCTTTTGTGCCCATCCCACAGATGCACGTGGGATTTCCCTGACAGCAACCAACACAAGTACTTCACTGAATTTCCAGAGGTGATATGAAAGCCCAGGGAATTAAACAAACACATGCTAGGGCACCTGGCAGGCTGCGTGTGAAATAACTGTACAAATTCAAACACAAAGAGCTCCAGCAGCAATTTCGTTCTACTTCATCACATGTAGCTTAACAAGTAAAGCTTGTAGCTAAAAGGTCACACAAAGGAAGTATCCATGTACATCATTCAGTTAATGTAAGCAATTTGGACTTGAAAAAAAGCTGTGTACATCACTGATTACAATATTGACTTTACATTAGAGAATACAAATTGTCACTAGGATTTTATTTCTTGCCTTTCTTCTTGAAAAAGTAATAAATGTGAAGCCACTTCCTTTCACATTTTCAAGTTCAGAAGAATTCAGAATTACAGGTTGAATTTTTAAACAGCAGGGGCATAATTTGCCTTCAGTAAGATGTGTATCCTAAACCAATTATCAAGAAATCCTAACACTGGGTATGCTTCAGCCCCCAAGATCCTGGTTTTCAAGGACTCTGGAGTCTATCATTACCTTAATGCTGAATCTACTATGAGAGAAACAAGAGAAGACTAAATAAAGTACTGTGAAATACTACACTAAAAGAAGACAGAGTAACAAACAAAAAGGGTATGGAAAAAAAAAATCTGCATGTCGTTTTATTAAAAAAGGTTCAAAGTGAACAAAAATTGAATACATGTTAGGACTTCTTAAGATCCACGTAGCCTCTAAGTTATCTAAGGACTAATTAGGTTTTTAGAAAGTCTTAAAAATCTAATATACCCTATTCTACAGAATTTCAATCAAACACAGGTTCTTAACTCTTTCATCATAAAACCAGTGTTCAGTAATTTACAAAACATTCTAAAAGAACAGATGAAGCTAAGTCACTCCATCTTATTTTCCATTAAGAATGAAATACATTTGAAGACAAAATTCTATACTCACTGCATTCAATTAAATCCACAGTAATGCCATGTATAAGGCTTGTTTAGGCAAGCAAGAGAAGAATCTGATATGGTGTCTGTATTGAACTAGTATACTTAACGCTTTTTCTATTGAGAGTCAGTTACATCTCCTTCACACCCCCAACCCTCATCCTAACACAAGGTTTACAAGATTTTGTTAAATCATAATTAATTTTCTGCCAAACAGAAGATACAAAAATTATAGAAGAGACCATCTTTATTCAAACAGGTCTACCAGACTCAACATTTGGCCTAAGAAAAGTACTGACTACACTTAAAACAGTGTCATTATTATGTGCATGTCATCTTTTACAGAAGAAAAACTATGCAAAGTCATTTTTAAAACAGCTCCAAAATTAGAAGTCTGTAACTGCAACAACCTTAAGCCTGTTAAGCTTCCAGACCAAAGCCTGTTCATAGCAGGGCTGATAAGCTCCATCACAGCGCCTTCTTAACAGCAGCCAGGGGCTCGAAACTGAATCTAAATCACATCAAGAAACTCAATGCACAGGACAAAGTACTTCACCCTCAGAGCATCAGGAATGCCAAAATAAAAAAGGATGGATAACCTACAGAAGTTTGAGAGTTAACAAACTCTAGGATACGTTGCCACAGACAGAACACACTTCAACAAGAAAAAAGTATTTAGAACAAGTCTAGAAATCAATTTCATGAACTCTCTTAAATTACGGTATACTTTGAAGTCTAATTTCTGTCTGAACTTAGTGACTGCAAATGGCATACAAAAAACCTCAGAGGGGTTAGAGGCAATATGCTATTGATGAGAAACAGAGGGAAATAAGAACTAACTGCTCTAGCTAGGCTTTTACTAGCTTTTTCTTTGTTCCTTGATGTTTTCAGCCTCATTGGAAAGGAAAAAAACCCCAACCTCTGTAGGATTTATTTTGTTTGCTTTTCAAATGCAATACAATTCAAGGCCACCAGCAGTCTAAGGAGGAAGAATAAACCACCTGTAGAGGTCAGTATTCTAAAAGTGTTTCAGTAAAAATGAAGCCAAATATGTCAAATTCTCTATTTAGGAGAATAATGATAATCTAATACATCTATATACATGCACAGGGAAGTTTTGCTCTGATTAATACAATCTGGAAGCAGATGAAAATAAAAATTCCTGAGCTGCTTCATCACAGGAGTAATACTTGAAGACAACCACTTTCTTATGGCAGAAATGAGCCATCACTGGGATTGTTTAATGAATTTAATGTGAAAAAATTAAAGAATTGCTTTGGAAAATGAATACACAGATGGCACAGACTACTTCCAAATATACAAAGTCTTCCATATCAATCAAATGATAGAATTATTTCCCAGACCACAGAATTCTGCTCAACTCATATCATGGTATGAATATGCTAGAGCAAAAGGTCTTTCTGGAAGACTGAGAATATGCTCTAAGAGTTTAAATATTAAAAATACATACTGCACAGCTACTAAGAATCTCTTTTCTTAGATCTTGGAAATTATTTACATACAAAAGAATATGTATTATTAATGTCGCAAGGTGAAAAGGACTGTAAGAATTCTGTACCTTGCATCTCTTCTCTGAAAGCATATGAGACACACACCCCGCAAGATAACAGAGTTAATCAAAAATTGCTTTTGATTTCAGCAGGAAACTAGCATGGAAAACACTTGCTACATAAAATCTCTCGTTTCTTTTCGTTACATGCAGTTCTTCTACCTTGACCCAGGTATTTCAGATGCAGTTGCTCCTTGCACGTGACTTAAACTGTAAAGTTCACAAATTCAAACAAGCCACCAGAAAAACACTAATTCCTAACTAATATACAAAACTTAGGCTTAGAATTAAAAACAGTTCTTAAAAATAGTCAGTTAAGCATCAACACTATGAGGCACAAGAAAGTTACCATATCTACTTAGCAAGTAGGACACAAATCAGGTTTTGCTCTGAAATGGGTCAACACCAACAGAGAAAATGTAAACAAAACTGTATTTCACCCTGGAGCACTAGCTCACTGCTTTTTAAATACTCTAACCTCATTCTGTTATGTTTGTTTACCATTGTACTTGGTCTTTAGGACATGCTGCAGATGATTATTTCCTGATTGCTAATTTTTCCCTTGGGAAGTTTGGAGTTTTTCTCCAAGATTCTCCAAGTTTCCTTCTTCTTCAATACATATCCAGTTCCTGTACTTGGATCTGGCTGTTGCCAACCTCCTGACAATCACTCAAGCAGCACAGGCAATGGTCTACAGGGTGATTTGACAAAGCATTTGCTTAGGAACCTACTTCTGCCAAGTCATAAACTTGGCTGTTTGAAATTCTTTTTATTAAAAACAAGGAATCCATCTACTAATGCAAACCACTCCTATTACCCAACCAAGCACATAAAGCAAGCAAAAAGTCCTTTGAATAACATGACCTTTGTGAAATCCTATCAGCAGAACTCCCTGCATCAAGGAGCTCTGCACTCTTCAGCCTATTTAAGCAGCCAGAGTGTGAAGGAATTACTTGACTGCATGATCAGAGTATTAAGTATCTCACAGTGTCCAGATTCACAGTGAAGCTATCAAATAACAGAGTAACTACTTTAGAGCAAAAAAAATTTTTGCCGATGTCCTGGTTTGGGCTGGAGCAGAACTGATTCTGTTCAGTGGCCTTGCTTTCAGTTCTGCTCCAGCCCCAACCAGGACAGCTGACTACCACCATCAGTAGTGCCAATAACAGCAGCATCCTCAGTTTTGTGCCAGGCTACGCATTACTCTCAACTGTCTACTACAGTTAGGAAAACACACTGTTATAGGCAGCAAACATGACCTTTCGCTACCACAGCCAGAACTGCTGTATGCAGTAACAGAGACTGTCTCTCTACAACTGCAGTGTCACCTAATTTTAGGAACCACTGAAGTACTCTTCCATTTCTGAGAGCCTTAAGTGGATTAGCATTTATTAAAAAACTTACTTAAAATCCTATCTCTCAAAGGATGCCTTCTCTAAGTCTTCAACTGAAAAATACTTGCAGTCACTGCTAGAAACACCACAAACCTCAGACAGAAGGTGCAATTTTCTTGTCAACAGATTTCCACTGTATATCTACATCTGTAGTATGTGGTAGAAAAGGTAGACAAGAAAAAACATTGAAAGAATATAGAAGTCTGAAATACTTCTACAGTCCAGAAAATAACTGTGTATTTAAAAATATATATATATATAAACTATCATCCAAATAAATCATTACTTCCTTCAGTCATTACAGTTCAAGAATCCAAGTTAAAGCCAGAAAGAAAAAAAAAAAATCCCTGAAATTCACAAGTCATTTCAAGTGCAGAAGAAGGTATTTTTCTATTGTAATTATAAAGCAAAAATATTTTTTAAATATGATCCAAACAAAAAAAGTTTCACCAAATTTGATGTCCCTGTTGACAGACTTGCCAAGTTAAGCATGGAGATTCATCTCAGTTTAGTCACTAATATCTCTCAGAATACTGTGGATTCCAACAAGGTGCCAACAGGAAACTTCCAATGCTGTGTCTGTCTCAGAACTTCAAAAGAGTGAACCTGACCAAGCAGCTTCTTTACAAAAGGTAAGCAGCTATACACTGATAGAAAAAGGTACATCTTGCAGAAATCTCCGAGTAAAATTCTGGCCAGAATATCAATAAAGATTTAAGAAAGAATAATTAAATACTAGAAAGTAAGAGGACAGATATAAACAAAGTGAAAACATTTGAGAAGTCCCACAGAAATAAGGGGGTTATTAGGAGCAGTCAGCAGGGGTTTACCAAGGGGAAGTCATGTTTGACCAACCTGATAGCCTTTTATGAGGACATAACCAGGTGGATAGATAAGGGTAGGGCAGCGTATGTGGTTTATCTTGATTCCAGTAAAGCGTTTGACACTGTCTCCCACAGCATCCTTGCAGCTAAACTGAGCAAGTGTGTTCTGGCTGATTGGGTAGTGAGGTGGATTGTGAACTGGTTAAGGATAGAAGTCAAGAGAGTCATGGTCAATGGGAGGGAGTCTAGTTGAAGGCCTGTGTCTAATGGAGTCCCTCAGGGGTCAGTACTGGGACCAGTACTTTTCAATCTATTCATTAACGACCTGGATGAGGGAACAAAGTGTGCTCTCAGCAAGTTTGCTGATGACACTAAACTGGGTGGAGTGGCTGACACACCAGAGGGTTATGCTGCCATTCAGCGAGACTTAGACAGGCTGGAGAGTTGGGCAGGGAGAAATTTAATGAAATTCAACAAGGCCAAGTGTCGAGTTTTGCACCTGAAAAAGTCCAACCCCATCTACCAGTATAGGGTGGGGCCTGACCTGTTGGAGAGCAGTGAAGGGGAAAATGACCTGGGGTCCTGGTCCTGGTGGATGGAAGGATGACCAGGAGACAGCAGTGTGCTCTTGTAGCCAAGAGGGCCAATGGGATTCTGGGGTATATTAGAAGGGGTGTGGCTAGTAGGTCAAGAGAGGTTCTTCTCCCCCTTCACTCTGCCCTGGTGAGGCTGCATCTGGAATATTGTGTCCAGTTCTGGGCCCCTCAGTTTAAGAAGGATAGGGAACTTCTTGAAAGAGTCCAGCACAGCACCACCAAGATGAAGAAGGGGGTTGAATATCTTCCTTATGAGGAAAGGCTGAGGGAGCTGGGTCTCTTTAGCTTGGAGAAGAGGAGGCTAAGGGGTGACCTCATCTATGCTTATAAATATGTGAAGGGTGAGTGTCAGGAGGATGGGCTTAGGCTCTTTGCAGTGATATGTAGTGACAGGACAAGGGACAATGGTTCCAAGATGAAGTTCTGTGTAAACATGAGAAAAAAATGTTTTCCCAGTTCAGGTGCCAGAGCACTGGCACAGACTACCCAGAGAGGTTGTGGAGTCTCCTCCTATGGAGATATTCAAAACCTGTCTGGGCGTGCTTCTGTGTGACCTGGTCTAGGGAATCCTGCTGTGGCAGGGGGGTTGGACTAGATGATCTTTTGAGAACCCTTCCAACTCCTAACATTCTGTGATTCTGTGAAAATATTTTCTAATAATCAATATACGTGCACATACATGCACACACAGCTCCCTACCCTTCCTCCTCTTCCAGATCATTTCAGTAAGCACTCTATGGTAACCTCTCAGGTGAACATCCCTGCCTTTGAGTGTGCAGGCATGTGGCCCACAAACAAATTCCAGCAGACAAGGTTCCCTGCCTGCTCTGAGCCATCAGCTCTGCCACCACGTGAGAGAACTACTACAGCAGTGACAGGCTTCCTCCTAGCTAGAGTATGGGAAATCAGCCTCTTTTTGTTCTGACCTAAGCAAGACTTTACTTTTTCAAACAGCAAACAGGGAAGGCAGTCTACATTACTACCTTGAATAGATCTGGCTTTAACCAGAACAAAAATTTAAAAAAAAANNNTTAAACAAAAAAAAAAATAAAAAAAAAAAAAAAAAAAAAAAAAAAACCAGAAAAAAAACACAGCAAAACAGATCCCACAAACAAAAACAAAACCCACAGAAAAAAAAACCCACACAATACCAACTTAAGACAAAAAACCAAACCACAGAACATAAACCAAAACCACACGTACACAACCTCTGCCTACACTACACTTCAATCAAGAGCAGAAAGAAAGGAAAATTAGAGCTGATATTACTTGGATAGATTCAAAGAAAAAGGACAAATCTTTTCAATAGCAGGCTTCATTTTATCATCCAGGTGCCACCATAATATCTATTTTCCAACTTAAAAGGATCTGATCATGTTACAAAAGATCAGGTAACAGTAACGGGCAACTTCAGATTATTCATGCCAAAACCCCACAGGACAGAGAAAAGTATTTAAACATGATATTGTCTTTCTAAGATTTATGAGACCGGCACACATGCAATAGCCCAGCCTTTTTTAAGATGTTAACATATTGATATTAAATGGCTGGATTAATGGATTAAAAAGCAGCAATATCACAAATTAATTCTGATACATCTCAAAGTTGCTGAAAAAGAAAAGGGGGGGAAAAAAAAGAAGAGATCAGCATTCTAGAAGTATCCCTGGGGGAAAGCAGCAGCCGATCATGGCACACATTACCTCTGCCCCTTGTTCATCCATCTGCTGCACCCCAAGGAATGCCACAGGGGAAGCAAACATGTGGAGCACAGCTAATAACTGCAATTCTGTCCATATTAGAAACTAATTATGAACCTTTCCTATCAGGATCAGTGATTCCAGAATTGTAAGCCATTTGCCCTAATAACTGAAGTCTAGAATTTAACACTCAATAACTCAATAGCTTATTTTTTAAAAAATGCTGATTCGGACCTGTAAATAATACAAATTAAAATTCCTTTCCTTTCTACACAACCTGCTCTCTTTCAACTGATGATTTTTTTTTCCCCCAAAGCAAAACGATGAAGAGAAAGAAACTGCTTAAACACAATCTTCTGCATTTTAACTCCTGGCTCAAAACTGCACAATAGCTGTGATTAAGTCTATTTAAATCTAACAAAACCACAAACATTGGGTTTGTATTGTATTAGCAATCTTCTGGAAATAACAGCACGAAATCTGATTGCTCTCTACCAAATATATTACTTTTCATTAGATACACAGACCATAAAACTCCAAAATGAGATTAAAAGCTGTGAATAGCATTTTATATACTGACCTTGCAAAGAGAAATCTGAGTTTTTCCTTGGTCTATTTTCATTCTACCAAACTAAAAATTAAGAACTTCAGAGAACTGCTGAGATCCCTCTGCATTAGGCTGCTCTATAAGAAAGTGATTATTTACATCAAAATAATTAAGTAAAGATTGCTTAGTTTTAATTAACATCACCTTATTTGAGGCACTAGCTCTGCACACGAGAGTTCCAAATGTTCAGAAACAAGAAACTGAACACCAAGGAAAATCATACTATGAGCATCAAGACCTGAATAAAGAAAACCAGGTATGAATCAACACTGCTTCTCCCCCAAGGACCTCAACTTCCATTTGTTTGCTATTCACCCACTCCTTGAGCCAAATACTACTTTAACTCTCATAACCGTAAGTTTTGTATCACAGCCTACCAAGACCAAAGCACCCCCTTCCAAATTCCCTCAAAGCACCTCCTGGTTAGCCAGCAGGTGCCACTTTTTTTAGAAAGACAAGGTCAACATTCCCCTAAGGATCTGAGTAAAATGCCTCCTCCAGCAAACAGTCTGGGATTCAAACTCGGGTCTGCTCACTTGAGCCTGCACAGGCTGGCTCAACGCCTTGAGGTAGCAATGTCAAGAACTGTTAAAGAAGGATTTACAGGAAAGTCTCAAAGATTTAAGTGAAAAGCATTCTACTGAAAATCACCAAGCTATTTTGTACCTTTGAAGAACAGACACTGATACTACACTATATAACATTTTTAGATTGAAATGAAACATTCCCCAAAATATTTAACTCAAAAGTAAATAGAACTTAAGAGTCAGATGCTGAAGAACTGTAAATACATAGCAGAGCACTACTTTTTGTACACAGTCAGATGTAATACCAGTATACATTCAGTGTACTTATAAACTATCCTCTTTTTTTAAATCAAGAATAGTCAATGCATTAACTATATCCTTCAGTTTGAAGGGATACAAATAAACCTAACACAAAACACATGGAAGTTTGCTTAATAAGATTACAGTACATTAAAAGGTACTCATAAGCATTTTCTATAAATGAAATGTAAAGCCTGATGACTACATATGATCCAGAAAAGCAACCTAAGCTTATAATGAAGGTATCGTGACAAAGCTTAGTCACCTGAAACACCAACAGAACGATGTTATTTTTTTATGTAGTTGAAAATTTTACACTAATTAGAAAAGAGTCACATTCAAGTGACTAGTTTTACGGTAGTAGCATTCTAGTTTGTAATGGTTATAAAGCAGACAATACTGAGCGTATCCAGTAAAGAGTATTATTCCTTCCTGCACGTCACTTCTTGAAACAGCAGCATTAGCAACTGACTGGAAAATTTAAGCTACATGTTAAATACATGTAAGAGAACCAGTAAAAATATATGCATCTTTAGCTCAGTACAAGAGTTTTTCCTCGAATGCAATGAAAAAGGAATAGTTTGATCTTCTATGGGAAAGGCAAACCGACAGATTAAATAAACATCAAGAACTGTATCCATGAACTCACTAAGCAATGGCAGTAAAAAGAAGGGGAAAACCAAAGCCCTACACCCCTGAACACACGGTCTCTACCAGCACACAACAGTAAGTACTATACTGAATCAGTATCAGCCAGATTTAATTTTGTTTCCTCATCTTTGCAATTTTGAGCATATTTAACCCCATGCCCACCACATACATACTCAGTTATTCTTATATCATAATCAGCATCCCTCCACAAAACAATTCTACAGAAGCTAATCTAGACCAGAAATGACACCAATTTTCCAGAACAGATTGGTCAGTAGCAATGAGAAACAGCATACAGACTGTTCTACCAACATCCTACTTACTTATTACTCTTAGCTAGATTCAATAACTAGATTTACGTTAAAATAATTGTACAACAGTACTTCAGCATACAATAAATACTGTTCCTTAACATGTCACTGTGAATCACTCCCATGCTGGGGGAGATTACAAAGTATAAAGCATAGAAGCCAGCATCATTTGACTTCACACTTGGTTGTCTGTCCAATCAAAACATTGATTAAGTCAAAACCAGTTGAGGTCTTTATTTCTCTAAACAACATCTCAAACCACAGTACATAGATAAATTCCATTTTATCTGGATGTTACCAGGAGGCCACTGTGTATGCACAACACATAGAAGAACTAAAGTAAGGATATTCCTACACAAGTTAGTCACCCGCTCCTTCTTGCCATCTACTAAAAAAAATTAAAAAATAAAAAAAAGTTCCTTCTACAAACTGAGATAGCTAAAAGGTGGGTTTTATCCTCTTTGTTCAATTAAAAGGAAAATTCATTTTTGCAAAAAAATACATGCAGATTACAAACCTACAGCCAGGTGTCCATTTCAAATAATCCCCATAATAAAAACGGAGTTAAGGACAGCTTCTTTTGGACAGGGTATTTTTTCTTAAATACTAGCAACTTGTCTCAAGCCACAATATAAACTCAAAGGGCAAACTCTTAATCAGTTTTTCACTCCCAAAAAGCACAGATCTGACTACACACTGACATCTATACCGCTGAATCAGAAGCCGTGTAAGGAAAAAGGGGGTTGTTTTGTTGTTTTTTCATAACATGCAGCAACTTACCACATTTAAGTGCCTCCATACAAAGTACCTGCCATGGCCATAGCAACACAAAAGGGAAGTCCCATTCGCAGAAACACAGGCACATTCAGCGAGCTTCTGCTTTGCAGTATCTACACATACCAGGACACTTCCTTCAACGCAGTGCACACTGTGTTACCATGACATTTACTTTTAAAGTTTTCTATTCACAGCTCCAGCCATATTTTACAAGAAATATTTTTAAGGACATGCAATATTATTCAAATTTATTTGAAAGAAACGAGCACAAAAGCCTTCCTAGGACTAATTTTACTAGCTCTAATGCTACAGAGTACTAGAGGGAAGTGCTAAGAGAAATCATCAAAATCCCCAAAGACAAACTGAAATAGAAAGGCCAAAGACAGAAAATCCAAAATCTATAATATCCAGGACAAGAACGCTTAAACAGTTACATGAAAACAGAGCTCCAACTTGAAGTATGTTAAGAGGCATATTAGGAAGAGTGCACTTAAAGGACAGAGTCAGCTCTCTCCTCCATGCCACTGTGTACACAGACATCTGTAGTGCACTCCCAGGATCAGCTCGCACACGTGTCCCAAAAGCAACAGGCTATGAAAGCACACCTCTCTTGGACCGCTCCTTATCTACAAATAATCTTGTAAAAGAGTGAACGACTACTGAACAAACACAAAAGGTCAGAGGCAACAACTTCCAAGTAACTGGCATTCTCCCAAGTGATTAGATCAGAGTTACTGATATGCAGATGACAAAGTTTCTGAACCTAAATTTCCACATCCAAAAAAAACCAAAACAACAACTTAGGATCCTCGTTAAGCTCTTTCCCTCTGAACAGCCAAACACTGACTGTGTCTTTCTGCTACCAAAACCAGGCTGGTAATAAGAGCAAAATGAATTTGTTCACTGCAGAAACTAAACCACAAGCAAGCTTCGCCATGTGTGCAGCTCTAACTGTACAAGCAAAGGGCTTTCAGCCAGCTTGACTCCTATCAGTTGCATGCAGGAAGAAAACTAGACAGGCTACTTAAGCAATGGCTTCTTCACTGTGGGACAGCAACAGAAGATTTGCACAATTGGAGCCATTATGCCAATAACTTCTGTTCGCTGACACCCTTTTCAGAAATCCGCAGGGTTACCTTCCCTCAAAGGAGAAAGTTACAGCACAGAAGTAATTAGAATACACAGCAATAGTCCCAAAATGGCTGAGATCATGTAATTGAGATACAAAGCGTGTCAAGAGAAAAGTAAAAACTGCCAGCATGCAAGTGGTTTCAATACAGACATAGTATGGGATTGTTAATCCAGCTTCTAAATCAGATTCCAACAGTAATATCCTGTCCTATAAAGGTAATGTCGCTACTTTAGGTGTATTATATTAGGTAGAAAATTCTTGGTCTTGTAGAACTTTACAATATCAATACCTCTTTTGCAGTCCATACACAATTCAAATAAAAACCCCTCAACTAAAACAAGTATATAAATTAGTGCTTGAATTTAACCATACAGATAATTTCACTGCCATGTTCAATGGTCTCAAGATACATCTTTTACTGAACTGAGCTAATTGGAAAATGGAGCACCTCCCCTACAAGGACAGGCTGAAGGAGTTGGGGTTGTTCAGCCTGGAAAAGAGAAGGCTTCGAGGGGACCTTATAGTAGCCTTTCAATTCGTAAAAGGGGATTACAAAATGGAAGGGGACAGACTCTTCAGCTGGTCAGATTGTAACAGGACACAGGTGAATGGATACAAGCTGAAGGAGGGGAAATTTGGACTGGAGATTAGAAGGAGGTTCTTTACCCAGAAGGTGGTGAGTCACTGAAACAGGTTGCCTGGAGAGGTTGTGGATGCCCCATCCCTGGCAGTGTTCAAGGCCAGGCTGGATGCGGCCCTGGCCAACCTGGTCTAGTGGGTAGCATCCCTGCCCATGGCAGGGGGGTTGGAACTAAACAATCTTTAAGGTCCCTTCCAACCTGGGCCATTCTATTATTCTATGAAATTAAGCTAAAGTCTGGGGAAATAAACAAAGGAAATACTGGACATACTCTAAAAATTCACGTGAGGCCAGAAAGAAAAAAAGAAAGAATTCAAAAAGTGTTTAAGAATAATGAATAAGAACACCAGAGTAAAAGTGATCAGCAAGAAAAAAAAAAATCAAGCTTCTAAGACAATTAAGAAGGATAAGGTGTTCAAAGGAGCTGTGATAAACTAGAATAAATTTATGTAGGAAAAAATACTAACACTAGATTACCTGGTAGAACTTAAAAGAAGATAAAAGCCCCAAAAAATTTATGTGGAAAGTGACATGTGGCTTAAAGTACTTCACTGCATTTGCAAATGCTCCCTGAAATCCCACATGTTTGGAGAGAACCACTCAGTTTCACAGTATTTACTAAGCTGGAAGGGACCCACTAGGATCATCAAGTCCAGCTCCTTAAACTATGCAGGCCACCCCAAGAATCACACCATGTGCCTGACAGCATTATCCAAACACTTCTTGAACTCCATCAGGCTTGGTGCTGAGCTTTAAGCATCTCTGGTGAGGCTGTTCCAGAGCCCAACCACCCTCTGGGTGAAAAACGTTTTCCCAATCTCTAGCCTGAACCTCCCCTTGCTCAACTTCATCCCGTTTCCCTAGTGCTAAACTAACTAAAGTGACCTCAGCCGCTCCTCATAATGTTTCCCCTGCAGGCCCCTCACCATCTTCACAGCCCTCCTCTGGACACCTTCCAAAAGCTTAATGTCTTTTCTATATTGTGGAGCCCAAAACTGCCCACAATACTCAAGATACAGCTGCACCTGAGCAGAGTAGAGCAGGACAATAGCCTCCCTTGACCAGCTGGCAATGCTGCTCTTGATGCACCCCAGGACACAGTTGGCCCTTCTGGCTGCCAAAGCACAGTGCTGACTCATATGCAGCCTACTGTCGACAAGAACCCCCAGGTCTCTCTCAGCACTGCTGCTCTCCAGCCTCTCACTTCCCAGTTTATACTCGTCTGGGGTTGCCCCATCCCAAGTAGAGAATCCAGCACTTGCCCTCATTAAACCTCATGTGGTCGGTGATTGCCCAGTGCTCTAATTTACCAAGGTCCCTCCGTAGGGCCTCACTGCCCTCAAGGGAGTCAACAGCTCCTTCCAGTTCTGTATCATCAGCAAATCTGCTAACTATTCCCTCAAGTCCTCTGTCCAGGTCATTTAAGATGTTGAAGAGTACTGGGCCAAGGATGGAGCTCTGTGGAATCCCACTAGTGACTGGGCACCAGCCCGATGTAAGCCCATTTACTATGACTGCTTGCGCCCAACCTTTGAGTCGGTTGCTCACCCACTGCATGATGTGATTATCAAGATGTACGCTGGACATTTTGTCCAAAAGGATACTGTGAGAGACGGTATGAAAAGCTTTGCCAAAATCCAAATAGATCACATTTACTGGCTTCCCTTGAAAAACTACTTGGGTTACTTTGTTGTTGAAGGAAAGGAGATTTGTCAAACAGGAGTTCCCTCTCATGAAAGTGTGCATCAAAACACAAACCCTAAAAATGTTTTTGATAAAGGAAAAGGAGAGATGCCTTTCCATGAGAAATGAGATTATACCAGAATTAAAGATTCAGCAACCTGCATTGCAGCCTCAGCTCATTTGCATATTATGATAGAGCCAAGACCAAGGAGAAAAAGCAGTTAGTACTTCAGGGCTGACAAAAGCAGGACACCAGGTACCCCTAGTGCTGTTTACTTCCAGTTGGTTCATTACTACTACTGTTACAGAACACAACATGGTATTCCACAAGTGTAAGCATGCTTTACATTTTAATCTTGATTTTTAAAAAGAACAAAACAAAAAATGCAGTCCTCACATAATGGGTAGATATATCAGTTTTTCATCATAAAGGTGCCCAGGATTTTCGAAGATATAATAGTATGATTGTCAATAGTATAATTCCAAATGCATGCCAATTAGTTCTATGTATTGTGTATTTCAAAGATCATTTCCAAAAGGACTGGAAAAAAGTAATTATCTTCTTTTTTAATCTGTCTGCATTTAAAGTCAATCATTCATGAGGCTTCAGAGGAAAAAGCAGGCTAAAAACATATTTAAAAGCCTATGCCTAGCCCCATGAGAATGCATAGTCTCCAAACACTAAATCTGTCACTGGTTATGGGGTGATTGCAGACACTGCTGTGCCTCACAATTAAATTTTCAGTTGTACATTTCCAGTAATATACATCTGAGAAGAAACTTTAAGACAAATGATTTTTAAAAGGAAAAAGATTTTTAACTGCTCAAAGGTGACTATGACAATCTTTGAGGTATTCGGGAAGAATACACATACAATAAAAGCGAATCAAAATACTATTGCAGAACACAGTTACATTCTTATGTCCACACCACTCCATGTACTATTAACTCTTTTCTTGTACACACACAAAAAAAATCAATTACTTCTGTAAGACACTACTGTATGCAAAAAAAAAAAAAAAATCAGATCACTAGGAAAAGCAATGACAGAGAAAGTTACTGAATTGTCCCTGGGCATTTTATCCATCAAGACACGTTAGAAAGATTAACAGAACGTGAAAAAACAAAACAGAATACAGCATTCACTTGCTTCTTATTGTACAAATGCCTGGAAGAATCACACATACCTAGAAGCGGTTAACTGTATTAATGACATGGATGAAAGCAAGACTAGGACAATGCAAATGACAACAAAATTATTAAGCATCAGCTGAACATCCAAACAAATTCAAAACCACCTTGCGCAAAATAATTCAACTTTACAGTTTTTCTTGCTACCCAATAGCAAGTATATTAAGAAACTTTTAATTATGACATTAATACTTACTATTACAAGCAGCACCACCATTTTTCTTTCCACTTTACTCATATAAATAGTCTTCAAGAACAGTTGGAAAAGATTATGCACAGTAACAAAACAGTGCAGGATCCAACCTTGCATTTTAATAGTAAATAAACTGGTAAGACTCTCTGAAGTTTCTTGCACATCAGGCATGTGGAAAAGCAAATAACCTTCCCACACTAACAGTTTCAATCAGATCAATATTCTAGGCTCCCCTGGAAGACATTTCCACCTCCTGATTTCTGCGACTTTCTTTGTCTCCCTAAATACTAACTTCTGTGCAAACACCCTACACTTCTCAGAAAACCTGACAGGAAATTTAAAAATAACTGCCTCAAATCACCTGCACTACAAAAAGATGAGAAAGATGATGTGATTTAAAAAAAAAAAAAAACCAACAACACAAAAAACAACACTAGTATCACCTTCAGAAGTTGCTGAAGTGCAACCTATACATTGAGGTGAACAGTGAATCCACCTTCCTAAAGGAATGTTTAATTCCTTAAATTGGTTCATGCTCTCCTCCCTTTCAGTGTTTTCTAACACACTGTTCCTGCTAGCTGTACCAGAAATTCCTTTTAAAATAAAAGAACAGACAACAAAGGTACAACTTACGGAACACTTGTTTTTATCTCAACCTGGCTGATTTTACCGAGTTGTAGAATGAAAGCAGCTTTGTTTTCCCAAAAGCTAGAACCAAATACAAAACAGCAGTCATGACATGCTGGTTTGGCAAAATACACTACAATAATTTCACATATAAAGGACTGTTGGAGGGCCAAGGCATTGTTTTTCTCTTAAAGGATATTTATGTACAATGTTGTTTTTACTAGTCAAACACAACTGAGACCAAAGCATACTGCTAGTACATAAAGAATTTGTTTTCGAAGTACCTGTAGTGCTTGAAGTTTTACTCTTTGACATGTATTTACTCATCAGTACTTCTTAAACTTCCCCTCATATACCAGAATTACAATACAAGAATCATATATTTCACAAAAGGCTCTATTTATTGGTATACAACTATTTTTATGACAGAAGAAACAGAAGTTTAACACTTTTTAGTACTCCAGAGGAAGGAGAAATTAAATGTTTTGAAACTAAATTATTCATGATCATTAGGTTAGATCAAATATGTTTCATAACTTTAAAACACACACTACTGTAGCACAATTAGCTTTTCCATCTCTGCTAAGCACAGTTTCTGCCTACGACATCCCAAAGGGTATTTATTAAGCATTCAGAATAGAGGCAGAGTAGCAAATGCAGTCATATTTAACACTGCCTCATTTCTTGTTTCCGTCAGAGCAGGTTTTGTCAAAAAACCCACTTGATTACTGAATCTTTTTAGACGACTTGTTACCATAGCTGTGATTATTAGATCATGCCATAGGCTAGACACTGGTACATATATCCAGTTGTCAAAGTGAATTTAATCTATTAAATACAAAGGATAGCTATGGACAGGGCTGTTTTCTGTTTATATATCAGGAAACTTGTAATTTTCTTCCTTGAAGAAATTTAGGCAAATGTATTTATCTGTTCTTTCTTATTTGGATGAGATTCAAATACAATTTACAGAAATGAGAAGTATGTAATCTCTGAGGGTGTCCTCAAACAGTTTTTAGAACATTGCTATGAGTCCTAGGCTGAAATTTGCTTTTCCACATTTCTGAATAACAGAACTTACATTTAAAAAGCTGTACAGCTGATACAGTAAGAACTGAATTGAAAAAGAAAAAACCCCAAGTAAAATATTGAATAAAACAAGTGGAGACCTAGAAATTATATACAAAAGGAGACACTACTCAAGCTAATTTAGCTCTGCTTAGGTCATATGAAGTTATTCCTATTACCCCATTCCAAAGTCCACCATTTCCCTGAACTGACAAAGTGAAACACTTACTGCCTCTTCCACAGTGTCAACATTAATCTTCATTTTATAGCTGAGGAAACCATAAAATAGAAAGGGGGCAGAGGAGTTCCTCAAAGGGACATAGCAACTACGCAGCAAGGTATCAACAGAAATTTTGCCTCTTCACTAAGTCCTTTGAAACTCAAGATTATATCCATTATGCAATAATACAATCTTGGTGAAAGTTTCTGACGGCTGTAATGCCTGCTTTAGCTTATTTAAATTACAGAAATAACAGTACCATTAAGTGAGCAATATTTCCTAGGAATTTGCTATTCCTAGTGGACTTTTAGATATGAATTTCACAAAAGACTCATTAAGACAAAAAAAATTCACATTTTGATAGTTTTGTACTTTGGTCATAATTCAGTATTCCATATCTCTAATTTAAAGGATCTGACAAAACAGCCACATAGATGGAAATAAAACCAGAGGATATTGAAAAGTATTTAATATCTCAAGATGGAAGCCTGTTACATGGATTACATCAGTTATCTCATTTTAGATTCTGTCATCCAAGTATAAAACTTTTTCAGAACTAGAATTTCAAAAAATAAATACCTAACTTCTCATACTGAACTCACCTGAAATGCTACCTTTGGTAAGCTTGATGAAATCAGGCCAGTATTAATACATACTTACATACTCAGAACACAATGAACTTATCTCAAAGTATTTCAGCGAACCTATTGCCACAATCCCCAAAACAGTGCCTACTCAATCAGTATTAATTGACTCAAAGGCTAAAAGGACACAAACAGAACTTTTCCTGGAGCCATGAAAAGACATTTTTCCCCCAAACATGACTTGAGACCAACTGGCAATACAGTTAAAGGAAACTTGGGTTATTAATGCTGTGATGTTCCCAAGGATAGCTAGACAGCTTCAGCACACGTGTCTGCCGATGCAGCATTAAATTTGCTTCAAAAGGGAAAACAAAAAGAAGTAGACACGTTGCAGACTCTAATTCCCTTGGTTCACACTCTCAGTGTAATCAATGCTGTCCTATCCTTGATATAGGATCTGGTCACCATGCCAAGGTCACTTACACCCTGACTTATCTATCCAGGTTATACCAACACATGTAGAAACTAACAAGTAACAAATTCTGTCTGAACTGCTTAGGGCAGCAGCTCAGTAACTTGGCCTTCCAAGGCCAAGCCAACCCGAAGCTATGCTTCTTTCCTACTCTGAGAAATAGGCAAGAGGGGGAATCTATGAAGATCACCTGTATGCTACACACATACATCTGCCACAGCAGGCAGAAAGTTCTTTTCAAGTACAAAATAAAGTACTACTTCATTCTTCCTTAATTTCACTTGGAAAAAGAAAAAGGAAGAATTAAGTGTTTGTTTAGTTCTCATCTATACCTACTATTTCAGAGAAGGTGAAAACCTTAAGACTATTTCACGTAAAAAGCTGCAAAGGATGGAGCAATCAATACAGGTTAACTTCATTCTTCTACAGGCTCTATCAGTAACAAATTCCATCCTCACAGCACATGTACAAATGGATGTTATTGCTGTCTAAAGTATATGCACTACAGAAATTGTCTCTGAACTCCTATACTTCATTTTGGGGAAGGAAACCTCACTTATCCTAAAAAAGGGAAAAAATTTATCTGAGGTGACAGAAGAAATTCACAGCCCTTTCTTAATTTGGTACAAAACTAAACTTTGAGTAGGAAATAATTACATATAAAGACCTAGCCACATCTGCTGGAAGAAGAGATCCTACATAAGATAAATTTTTCCTATAAATACAAAACTATACATCTCCACAAGTGATTCTTCTGCACTAGTGTCACATTTAGGGTCCTGTAATATAAATAATACAGGAGCAAGGCAACCATTTTACTTAGGAAAAAAAAAGAAACATTCAAGGCAAAAAGCTTTACGAATAAAGCAATTTATTTTCCTAACTGGTTTGTGGCAACAAAAATCATGGAGGAAACTCTCTAAAAATGTATTTTCCACACACTAGAAGGGACAAGCACCGTAGGAAACAGGCATACACAGTGACAGGTTTGCTATAAACACTAGTTAACTGTTACAACAGCTCGATCTGCACATGCATTCAAGTTAAGTATGTTAAATATTAAGAACTGTTCACGGCCTAAGATGTTTTAAATCTGCAGCTTTATGAACAGGGGGTTCAACCAACAATTAGCTGTGGAAAAAAAAAGAAAATAATGTATTTTAAAGAAATCTATACTTTCCACTTTTTTCACTACAGCTATGGGCTAATACTGACAAGGTACTTTCAGGTCAATGCACCAAGCACTTTAGGAGATGCAACAGCTCTGCCAAGAAACCTGCCTTCAAAAGGACTTCCATTGCTATGGCAACAGCATGTTCTCCAGCATCCAATTCAAAGACAACCTATGACACATACATGAGAGATGGCCAAACTCTGACTGATGCCTCACTGCAGCACAAGTTGCGTTGTCACACTTGCAGAAATCTAAGGTATAAACCAGGGGGGCTTTTGATGATAGCTCACAGTGCATTCTGGCTACCTACCAATATAAATAGCTGCATCTAGGACAAAAGATGCTTTCCACTTTGTAAAATAAATATAGGCTATTCAAAGGCCAAAAGGAATATAGCTATTAGCATAGAATGTAAATTGCATTTCACAGCATCTCCCATATGCAAGCACTTATCTATTCTCTTCCCAATTTCCCCTAGCAAGATACACAGTAACTACCACGTAGGGAGTAGCTAGTAATTCAAGACATTAAAAAGGGTAAGAAGGAAATTTAAGTTAGATATCCATTTCTGCACTTTTATTACTTGAGTTTTCAAAAAGTAGTCAAAAAACAGCTTGCTTTTTGTCACCTTAAGTTCATTCACCCAGATGGTCAGATATATCTTCCCTGCAACACAGGGAGAAATGTAACAACACGGTTGCATTCTTTAAGTTCCTAGCAACTTTAGAATAGTTTGCAACCTTTAAGATTACTTCTGGTTGTACTGTACAGTGCTTATATACTGAAACTAACACAGAAGTCAAAACTTCTTTAAAAGAATCACAACCTTCTTTAAAACCTTGGCGGAAGATTAAATGACCTTTTACAGTAGTTGACTACTTCCCACTTTAAAAGGGTTGACTTCCAAAGAGGGATAAATAAAAGGCCCTTTCGCTGACTCATGAATGCCTGAAAGATTGTTGGGAGAGTATGTTCCGGAGAGGATATTCTCTCCTATCCTTTAAAGTCTCTCTCTGCTTCCTTCTAAGTATCAGACATTCTCTAGCTTCCTTTGAAAGTAGCAATATTACAGATTATTTTTTAAATATTCCAAATAAACTAATTAAATTAACAACTGCAAGGGAAAAAAGATGGGGTTCTGGTTTGTTTGGGTTTTTATTGGTGCTTGGGGTTTGGGGATTTTGCATGGGTTTTATTAGTTTTGCAGTTTTTTCTTTAAGTTAAGCTTTTTAAATTCAGCATGTTACAAGTCCTTGCAAGAAAAATATCTAATTCAGATGTTCCTGTTGTAATATTGATACAGTTCATGCTCTGTTTCTCTGGGTGCTTATTACTGTCCTCTGGCAAGGGAATATGATATCAGAGATATTTTCAAGGTTACCAAAATAAAAGCATTACACAGAGCAGAGAACACATGTCAGACATTACATGCACTTATACATATAAAGTGGCAGATATAGGCATTTATTTTACAAAATCAAACTAAGGGAGAATTTATCAATCACCTTGCATCTAACCATCACAAGCACTAATCTTGCTAAGATGCAGTACAAAACACAGCCATTTGAACTCTGCACTGCTTAGCACCATGCATCAGTTTTGGAAATACACAGCAGCTTTTCATTACTCCAAAACTCGGTCATCTTCATTAAATCACCATCTCTTCATAAAAGCCATGGCTTTATTTAGCATTCAGGAAGATGAAAGAGCAGCTACCCTCCTTATGGATTACTTCTCTATTACAAGAGAATGTTTCGCACGTCAAAAGCAAACATTAAAGAATTAAATTATATTGTCATTTCTGTTCTTGTTTATTTGCAGTGGGCAGTGAGTAGAATTGTGAAGAAACAATCAGTGATTATTTTAAGCTGTGTTCTTTTGCAAGGATTATGACTCATGAAGTTGCTGCATAAAGAAACTGGAACGGGATAGGTGTCACATTGAAAATCATCGAAACCACAATATAAAAAATGTTTGTCCTACAAGCAAAGCTGTCTGGTTTAATCATTTCACAGAGTAGCCACAAGAGCTCTTGGGATAACACCAAGACAACAGTATCTTGCATTCAAATAAACAACAAAAATATAAACAGTGAATTCCATTCTCCTACAGAAGATTAAAAATACTTTCGGATTTTCTGAAGAATATTTATCTCCACAGCATCCAACTAACACTAATGTAAACGCAGTAGACAATTCAAGAGATACATGGTTACAGGACATCCCTGCAGCATGCAAAATTCAATGACTTTGTAATGGATTTATCTACATTGTTTAGGCTTTAAATGTGTTTCCCAGCAGAACAATAGAAATTAAGTTTGTAAAGCAGTGTTATTTTAAATTAATTGTTTTACATTTTTCTTACACATTATATGCTAACAGGTATGAATCTCACTTTTCTGTTTTGCTAAATCTTCTGTCTGGTGCCCTTCTTACTGACTCATTCAAGTAAAAAAAAAAAAAAAACCAGTTTATTTTGGATTTTTAGACAGATGTTGAAAATGCAGACAGTACATACAAAACCCACCAATGTGCTCTCATCTTTTATTTTACCTAAGACTTGGAATCACTCAATACACTAAAGATTTTATCTGTAAAAGCTGAACATGGAATAAGACAGGAGGGACGAGAAATCAATTCACTCTCCAAAGACAGTAACATAGACACTGAAATTAGCAATATATTTTGGCCATAGTGTAAACAGAATAAATACAGACAGCAGCAAAAAAAACAAGTTCTTGTTTCTATTGAATTTAGGGTAATACTTGGCTAAATTTCATTTACCACAGAACGTGCAAGCTCATAGTATGATAGCCATTGGTATTTTACTTGAAAAAATGCACACAACTAGAAATGCCCAAATTTGGATTTTGTTCTACTAGGTATGTTTTTCTAATTACTTCTGCCTATTCATTGTTGTTATTTTAAAAGTGGGGAAAAAAATACACCTTCTAAAATGTAATTCTCACAAATCAAGGCTCAGAACACACTTCTATATAAAACTCCAACCCAGCCTTACCGAAGTTTCTCCATGCTACCGCTACTTCATCCACATCAGCAAAGAGCTCTTTCAGAGATACAGCACAAACAGAATGTTTACTGCAGTGTTGTTCAGCCAAAGGAAAGAATACAGAGACAGCAAGTGATTTAACTCATTACTAGAACTTCATGTAACGAACAACCTGATAAAGACAGGGAGATATCACTGTTCAACACCTACCACTGCTACAGGGGAAAAAAAAGAAATAAAAACTGCAGTAACCAAAAAAAGTAGACTTGAAAAGCATACATAAGCATCTCATGTGCTTACAGAAAAACAATATAGGCAATCTCTGCAGAAGATCAGGAGTAAGAAATCAGGTCCACTGCAATAAATGAGATTTACTTTTCCACTTACCAATAAAGAGTAATTGTGTATAATACCAGAGATGTACACTTTTTATCTTCTTTTTTAAAACACAGCTCTAAGGCATGAGAAGTTTTCGAAGTTTTCCATAACACTGATACAGAAGTGCCCAACCTCCCTGACCAAGACAAACTTTATTTTTATGCTAAGCATAAAAATTACTAGCATTCCTAGAGAGCACTACCCTACTAACAGGGCTGTGAAGTCAACCCTTTTTATCAAATCTGCCTCTTCCACTCCCCATTCCAGGTCCATTTTAAAAGACCAACAACAATTATTTTGATACTGCATTACCTCAGGAATAAAACAGTTTAATTTAAAACTATTTCAACTCCTTCTTTAAATAATAAATAAATAACATCCCTAGCATACAAGAAGACACTAACAAAGTCCTAAAGATTGATTGGGTACATTTTAGTCTGCTTATCCTCTGAAGACAGTGAGATATTATTAAATATAACAAAAGCTGCTTTTTCTGATCATTCTTGGCATTCAGTTAACATCTTCACCAAAAAAGTGTGTCCTTTATGTTTTGGAATGTTTTGTTTACAAACACAGCTTTGTTTTACAGATTAAAAAAAAACAAAGCATTCATTCAAGACATTAAAAAAAATCATTATCTCATCTTAGACTCATAATAGAAAAAAAAACTTGCCCCTACAACCACTAGTAAATAATGGATTGTAGTATTTTAAAAGTCCACAAGTACTTCCAAATCGTCAGGTTGAGATACACAATAGGACTGGGGACATCTAGACTTTCTTATCAACACAAAACCCAATCACTACTTAAAACAGAACTAAAAAAATAGGGATTAAAAATACATTTCCTGTCCTTAAAACTATAATTATGCACTAAAATAATACTTTTCCCCCTTTTCTTACGCTGCCTAATAATCCAAAAGGTGATTAAGGTGCACACATAGTTTAAAACTAGTTGTGAGTATTTGGCAATAATCTCCATCAAGTAATCCACATGCAGAAGAAAATAATGTCTTTTTTCTTTATTTACTATCTAAATTTAGTGACTTCCTCACAAGAGAGCACACAAAAGTAATCAAGTTTTGTTACATACTTCTGAAGAAGTGATAACACATTAAACAACCCCTCTAAATAAAGTTTAGAAAACATACTTTATTCAATGAAGTCACTTACTGATGCTGAATTTTCAAATAGAATAAACATTTGTTTTGAAATAAATTTAAGATAGATGACTTATCTATTATATCACATAATGACATCTGGCTCTAGAGTTAATTTAGGAAATTTTATAAAGCTTCTAAAAATGCTCAATGCTATTCCCCAGAGACATAATCCTTCAACATTACAGCACCAAAAAAACCCAAAAACCTTCATCTCCAAGATCAAGAGAGGTCAGCTCAAGAGGTCTAGTAAACTGCTCAAGTTTATGCACATTTTCCAGTCTTAAAAACAGCCTCCATTAACTCTACCCTTACTAAGTGATATGGTATTGTATTACTGACTTAAGCATCTTTCTGTTGATAAATCAATACACACAACTGCTGTAGTGTAATTTTTCATGGTTTAAACATTTAGCAACTTAAAGAAAACCAGTTACCAAGTTCATAGTACAGTTTATAGTAACAGAAATTAATAGAACAGTACCTACTGGCTGAACTCTGGATAAATTAGAATTGTCTGCGAAAGACAGCAGTCATACCAACTTGATAGCAAAACAACTAATGGGTTACGTCCTCTTTGTGTGACAGCTGGAAAGAAATGGACAGAAGGAGAACTTTGGCATGTATGAATTACATGCTTTTAACATGAAATTCTGTTGGCAAAGACCACAAACAAATAATACCAAAAAAAACCCCAAACCTTAGGAAAAAGCTACAGACAAAATGAAAGTTCAACATTAATTAAGGGACTGAGTAAAAGCTCAGCTGTCATTAAAGGACACACAAATACGTATAAGAATCTCGTCTATGCTTCTCTTTAAAGAAAAGGAATTCCTCAGATAACATACAATGTCTCCTCAGTCTCTTCTCAGAGTTCTTCCTCCACTGCACTCAAACCTTTAGTCCTTGTGTTTACATTTATATCAACACTGCTCTCTGGATAAATCCAAAAATACAGCAACAGCCAATTTCAAAGCATATTCCTTCCCACATGCCATTAAGACAACTCTCCAAAGCATCTCAGTACTCTTCACCACTTGCAGTAGATCAGAAAAATTTGGAAGATCAAAGCACTACTGGCTGGGGTGGAGAGTGACGGTGGAAGCTGCCCCATCCTGGGTAGTTTCACATCAGGGAAGGACAAGGCACTACAGTGACCCCAGATCTTCAGAAGCCACCCAGAAATAACATTGCAAAGATCCTCCTTGAGTTGTGAGACAGTAATATTTACATATGCTTGTAAACACAGCAATCACATCTGCTCTCACTCAGGGAAAATTAATTGCCAAGAATACAAGATTAACTTCTTCAAAGAATGTTTTCTACATACTGCAAAAGTTAGGTTTTCCCTTATTAACAGTGTCAAGTGTATGCCTAAACAGAAGACAGGCCAAACACTACTAAAATGTTTAGAATTATCTATTTGGAAGCCGGCAAGGGATTTCTGACCAATTAACATGAGGTTCATGCCATTACCTTAAGTGATTATAGCCACCTCAAATCCATAGCCAACAGCAATAATGGTTTCTACGCTCACCAAGACAGATTCAGAACACCTAACTGGTCCAGTAACTTTCCCAAGAAACAACAATAGTGAAACAGTTTGCCAACAGGCGAGTGACTTCAGAGTCACAGCTACTAGCACTGCTATCACCCTCTTAGGTTTCTAAATTCAATAGGTGAGGAGGGATCCAGATGGAAATATTTCAACCTCACCTGCATTCAGCCCATTTGAAGGGTAATTCATAGGCTTCCCCCACAAATAACTAGAGGGGAAGGAAGCTATGGATACCTTTCTGCTTTCAAGCACAACGCTTTTACGAGTCCTCCGGGGCTCATCAGAAGAGGACAGAATTTAACAGCCCTCAGACCTAAGATGAAATACCAAGTTACAAGGTCTGCTGGTTCACTTTTAACAAAGCTAGGAGACAAAATAGGTAATAAAAATAATTTAAAAGCCAGATACATGTTTATTTTTAACAGACCACCCTAGATTTCTGGCATTTAACACACAATAAGCTTATGTTCTTTCAAACAACAAACACAACATATTTTGATGACAAAATCAGAAATATGTCTCTGAAATACAGGCCTGCCACTTTTTTTTTTTTTTCCTAATTTAAAGTAGTCTGTCATGACCTATTACATTGCAGGACCAGACTACATGCCTACATGAGACCTCTCACCAACTCCTTAATTCAGACATTACGAGCAGGCACTAGGAATTTCCTACACCTCAGTGGGAAACTGCACCATAAACACATAGAATGGTATCAGACAAACAATTCTTCTTAGGAATCACAGTTCCAACAAAAAGAAGAAAAACTAATGTCTTCTGAAAGGTCAGGAGCACTAATCTGCATACACAGAAAGTCTCATCTTTCTGCAGGTTGCTCCAAGTCTGTGATTTGGCTGTCACAGCTGAGTGCCTTTTCTCTCCAACACTCATGGTGGATTAACAAAAGCAGTTATTTAAAACACTACCCATCCAGGTAACTCACCCAAGTTTTTTTGTTAAATTTTTATTTGTTTTACAAGGAACTGCTGAAGCAAAACTAAAAATGAAGTAAAAGTTCAGGGGACTGACAAACAGCAATTAAGTCAGGTTTTGCTAATTTTGGAAACGCTGTTTTGGTAACTTAATAGATCTGCTGAAAAACTGCCACTGTGTCCGGTCTCAATAGACACTGCCCTAATTCAGGGACACTAAGGCTAATAGCAGGCTATCAACTTAAATGGTCTTTCCATCAAGCCACTAAATACTGGCCTATCCCAATCCATTCCTTACAAACTCAGTATACCAGGAAAGAGAAGTGGAAAGGACAACTTCTTGAATTTGCATAAAATGGGACCAAAATGATACAAATGGGCATCTGAACAGATGCTTTCAGAAGGTTTTTTTGCATGTAGCTCTACTACGAGGAATATCTGTGCACACACAAGATTTATGCCTAAAGCTGTCCACACAAAAACAAGTATACTGATTTTTCCATGAACTTCAGAAGAAGCTTACAGGCAAAAAGTGTCATATTTTAACAACTCATCTCTTGAACTGTACTTCTGACTTTAAACTCTTACCACATTGCTTTCTGTTAGATATTCATATTATCTTACTTCAGGTTTTTGACTGTGTGCACAGCCAAATGCAAAAAATAACGCTACTGCACTGAACTTTAATGGAGTTACTGTAATAAAGGGCACTGGGCAAAATTAGTAACCATACAGGTTTGTATTAGCATACACTCTGTGGTTTCGAAAAAAGCAAAAAGTGTCACTGTAAATCATTAACATTGCTATTAACCATGGCAGTAACACAGAAAAATTTAATTTTATCAAAATCCATTAAAAGGCCCAATTAAAAGCCTGCTAGAAGGTATCCGACCTCTGACTTCTCCTTTTGCAATTTGTAAGGCAGAAATGACTATCTTCATTGGGGCAGATAAGAATGGAAAGTTCTGTTTTAAAGGAAAGGTAACTACAACAGGTATGACAAGGAGTATTTTGTGGCTTAACTCACTGACTTACATGTCAGGTTACTTTTCCAATATGTTTATTTTCATCACCAGTCTGACCAAATTATTTGACTTTATCAGCAGTTTACAGGACTTACTGTCATAAGATACTATGATATAGCAGATTAGTTCACTTATTTCATCTGCAGCTTTCATTCATAACTGATTGACCTGTAGAAAGCAAACCTGCCTCAACACCACACTTTAACTATCTTCTAATAAAACCATAATGTCCATATGTTAATCCATGACAGTATTTTCTTACAAATGATAGCTCAGTCGTATTAGCAGTTTCATTTATGCAATCCAATTACACATATTTTTACAGCACAATCAACGGAAATACTGCAGAATTATACCACAGCAAGGTTGTTACATCAGACTCAATAACATACACCTTAGTACTTCCAATGCTTCACATAGCCACACCTGAAAAACAAAAAGAACCTAACCATGCTTGAACAGCAACTAATTAGCCCTTTTAAACTGGGGGCCTGAGGGGTGGTATGGAAAATACATCATGACCATTCCTTCCTTCTAAATCGGATTTCCTAGAAATATACAGTCTTAAGAGCCATGTAGAGAAGCAATTGATTTTCACCTACTTAATGTGGGCCATTAGGCTGTATCTCAAACCACTGATAGGTTGAGGAAGGGCAAGGAAGGTTTCCTATTTGTTTGCTTGTAGTTTAAATGAGAAAAAGGGGACTCCATAATAACAAGCAATAAACACATTCTTATTCCAACTATGAAAAGGTAAACAGATTCCTTTAGCATGCTTGTAAAGACAACAGAAAAATAAAGGTAGTGAAGCAAGCTTCACTTCTGTAACTGCCACCAAAACCACAGAAAGTCTCTCCAAGAGGTCTCATTCCATATTCAAAGATAAAATTATTTCAAAGAAAGTTATTTTTAGAAATCTGTGCATGCTGTGCTTTTTGATACTAGGTAGCTCAAAGGAATAAATACCTCCTCCTTTCATGTTTCTCCTTTAAAAAGTGGCCTCTGGCAGTAAAAAAAAAAAATTTCAAACATGTTTGTCCTAGAAGTTACAGAACACTTGAAATTAAAGCAAGATCACAATTAAAACAGAGTGTTAGAAATTAAATGCCTATACCCCATCAATGCTCTTAACATAGTCTTTCTACAGCACTTAACACAGACAGAATACAGTATCGAAGTTTGTCACCTCTTACTCCTGCAGAGTAATCCCCCTAGGTCAAGGCTGAGGTCATAACACTACAACAATTGGATCACATAACTCCAATAAACAGTAAATCTCTACAACTAGAAACATTTTGAATTAACACCCACAACTATATATCACTGAATTTTCCAAGGGGAATTCAGTTGAAGCTGTAGCTTGTCTGACAGCTGCAGTGCAATTGCTCATGACTGGTATCTAGGTGATGACATATCGTATTGGTAAAGAAAATCAAGGAGTCAGTAACACTGTTTCCCCAAAAAAGCTAAGAATTCTGGCATTCTTTCTTTCTCCTGGTCATCCAATGAAAGAAGGGGAAACATTACCCACCAGCAGGGCAAGCCACATTACCTACAACTGATCTAAGAGCTAAACTGGAAAAAAAAAACAACTTTATTATTCAACAGAAAATTATTACACTCATCCAGAAAATGCAAGGGGAAAGGGGGGCAAGATGTTGAGGTTGTGCTCCCCACAATAAGTTTTAGTTGCCCAAACATCCTTTAAGACTGGCTTTTTGAGAAACAGCTGTATTTAAAAAAACAACTACATCTTATACGGATTTGCTGTCTTACTATTGACAATAATTTAAACTTGACATACTTTTAAAGAGCAAGACAAAACCACTTATATATTTAAGGAGATAAAAAGTACAATTCTTCTGCAACTGTGTTTCAACTACAACATCTACATATTTTCATTAAATCAAGTGTGAGAGAGTTTCTGAAGAGTTTACCATATTATACAAGTTTTAAGATGCTTTCAAAAACAAGAATTCTAAAACACAGGGTACAATCTGGGCTCTCAAAATTACAGCACTCTGACAATGCAAGAGGCAAACAGGCAATGTTACTGCACAACTTCAAGCAACTACTTCACTCCTCTACTGACATTCTAAAAACTTGCTTTCATTAATCTTAACTAAAGACACAATCATCACTTTGTTGTATTCATAAAAACAGAAATATCACTGAATTCAGAGAAAATAAGCATACATTAAAAAGAACACATTATCAAAAAGTTTTTTAGTTTCTCTTTTGTAAATAGTAATAAGCAAACCTTTTACAAGAATGATACAAAGTATCTGCTAAAAAAACCTGCACTTTCTTCCTATCACACCTTAGCTGAACAGTCTCTGAAAACAGCCATTAGTTGGATCTCAATTAAAAGTCACTGAAACCACAAAATACATGCAACACTTAAACAGTTACTTGTTTCCAGACTCACTAAGAAAGGTTCAACATGAGAGAATTCTGATTTTTCAGAACTTTGAGAACTATACAGTAGTAGAAGGTTGTCTTAGCCTTGTATTTTCCTACAGAACAACATATTTTAAAATATATCTTTGAGTCAAAAGTGTTTCATTATTTGGCATTTTACTTCAGTGTTTTCACCTTTCTTATAGGGACTAGGAAGGTCTTCAATTGAACCAAGATGATTTTATCAAACAAAATCAAAGAGGCCATTCATTTTTAATATAACAAGCACAAAACTTGCATGTCAGTATGACAAGAGATACTTAAAACTCCACTGTACTAATACAAGTAGTCTAAGGCATATAGAGGAAAACTGTGGTTAAAGTCTACAAAATGTGCTCTGAAATGAGAGCAAAACAGCACATCTCTAAACTGAGTGTCTTACAAGAATAGGTACAAATGAAAGATTACCATATGTTGAGCACATGAACATTAAGCTAAAACATCAAGACCTAGTTAATGAACTTTGTGTATGTTGGGTGCATCCTACCTGATCCACTGAACTGGCTGCTTCCTAGTGTAGTTGGTCTGGTTTTCCCACTGTTAACAGGTGGGGAAAACATCTGCAAAACAAAACCAAAAAAAAAAGTGTTTAAATTGGCTTTGAAACTCTGTGCTAAACTGTCAAAACATAGAAAAAAAATTTGATGCATTTTTCTGCTAGCAAATAAAAAGAATGTAAGAGCCATAAAGCCAATGAGCTAAAATATGTACTTCTTTGCAGTCCATTAATACCACTAAAAATCTCTTTTCTACATAAGCACAAACATCTTAAAATTAAAAAAGAGACCTTTTAGATCTAAAATTTAGATCTAAAATTTTGCTACTGAAAATACATTTCTTGCTGATCTGCGAGTTTAGTCACTGGATAAAGATAGCTTTTGAGAAGCAGAAGTTTTCTCATACATTTATAAATCAAGCACCTTTTTGAAAGCTGTTAAAAGGAAAGCGTCTCACAGAAAGTAACTATATTTTTCTAAATCAAAACTATCAACAAACGACCTTGGTTATTTATTTGCATTCAGTTTTCTTTTGTTTTGTTTAAAAAGAAAAAAGTCAAAGTACCAGTGCCACATGCCAGCTTAACAAACCTTAATTATTAGCTTATGCCATCACTGGGTCAGCCTGATTTTAACCAGTTAAACCAATTGACCCAGCTGGTATTACAGTATTAAATCTGGAAGTCTAGACATTACATCAAAGTTCAGGTGTCCAACTTGGCTGAGATGGACCCAGCCGAGCCCTGCACACTGCCGCCCCTACTCCTCAGCTCGCTTTACCACGCAGAAGTCATGAGAAGACCTCGGAG
The DNA here is from genome assembly GCA_013399015.1 of Galbula dea. Taxonomy (NCBI): domain Eukaryota; kingdom Metazoa; phylum Chordata; class Aves; order Piciformes; family Galbulidae; genus Galbula; species Galbula dea. Next base: position 510,156 of record VWZX01001368.1, on the reverse strand, counting down.
AATATCCTACCGCACTGAAGTCCAGCAAGTCGCTGAGTTCCTTGTCAGTTCCTATAGCGGCCATCCTCTGCTGCTGGGAATTCATCTTTCCCGACTCCTCTGATCACCTTCTAGGGCACAAGGACAGAGGCACAGGCAGTACTTCACCACGGGGCTGGTGCCGACCCCCGACACTGGAACCCGGCCCCGAGAGCGGAAGGGCCCCGAGTAGCTGCACTCCTGCGCGGGGGAGCCCCAGCTCTACCGGCAGGCTGGCGGAGCCGGCAGCAGCAGCTTCCCCCAACTAGCCAACTCTCTTTAAGTTTTTTCAGGCTCTCTTTTCTCCCTCATTCCACTTCTCCCCAGCTCCACCGAGGCACAAACACGCCGCAGCGGGGCCGCCACCAGGAATTAGGTGTCCCCTAGGAAGCGAAAGCAAACAAACAGCCGCGGCCCAGCGAAGTCCGGAGAATTAGCGGGAGATTAAGTGACTCACTGTCTCTGCAACAATGGGGCTGACAAGCGGGGCTGGATGCGCCTCAGCAGAGGCATCTCTGCACCAGCATTACCGCCGGCCGAGCGTCCGCCTCCCCCGGCGCCCTCCGCAGCCACACACGCTCCCGCGGGCCGCGACCGCAGCTCCGCACTCGGGACCGCGGCGGGCTAGGAGCCGCCCCCGCGCACCACACACGCACATGCGGCG